>OZ024746.1:75639940-75656566 GCA_964016885.1 Eledone cirrhosa | reverse complement strand
ATACATATATATACATATACATACATATACATACATATATATATATACATATATATACATATATACATATACATACATATATATACATATACATACATATATATACATACATATATATACATATATACATATACATACATACATATACATACATATACATATACATACATATACATACATATACATATATACATACATACATACATATACATATATATATATACATACATACATATACATACAACACATGTATATATATTATATACACACATATATACACATACATATACACACACACATATATATATATATATACATATATATATATATAAAACAAATACACACACAAAATACATAACTACACAAAAAAAATAAAAGACACACACACACACACACACACACACACACACACACACACACACACACACACACACCTGTCTTCTCTTCTCACAGATGCTACAAATGCTTGAGTGAAAGCCAAGGTAAACATAGATGTCTGTCTTGTTAATGAGACATGTCAATCATGACATACATACAGACAGACAGACAGACAGGTGAAGGGCAGGAATTAGAAGGATCTGGTGTAGATGGTGCAGCAGAAAGAAGAAAGACAGCAACTTCAGACAAGTTGGTGTAGTGATGATCGGTGCTACCATTAAGGTCAACTAGGCAGCCACATAGAGCACAGATATCAAAGAGGTGTATAACCCTTTAGCATTTAAACCAACCATATCCGGCCAGAATTCTTCTCACCTCTTTCTGCTCAAACTGGCCATAACCGGCTGCTCATACTTATGTTAAAGTATTCTTCTCAAAATAAATAATTTGTTTCTACTTTTGGCACAAGGCCAGCAATTATCCCAGTGCATTACTGATACTTTATTTTATCGACCCCCGTAAGGATGAAAGGCAAAGTTAACCTCGGCGGGATTTGAACTCAGATCATAAAGGGAGGTAACTATGCTTCAAAGCATGGCGTCCGACCCTTACCGATACTGACAATCCACCGCCCTTCTCAAAATAAATAATATCAAAATCTCATAAATTTGATATTATGTGAGAAGTATATGAAGTAAAGCCTTTACTATGAAAATATAATAGTAAATATAGAGTAATGTAAATGCTAAAGGGATAAGGCATTCTTGATAAGTATAAAACAGCACTGTAACCATATCACATTATGTATTTGTTTTCACTAATACAACACATTTTTACAATGGTCTGTCTACTAGTAAAGATTCCATAAGCATTTGAATTAAACCTGTTTTTAGATATTTTCTGTGAAATCATTATGGGATGTTAAGAGTTAAAGGATCAAAGTTTTACAGAGATTTGTATAATTAAATTAAACTAGCAGAAAAACTACCCTTCAGGTGGTTTTCTGCTAGCATCTGTAGTGTGTATATTGATATCATAAGCAAATATATATGTATGTATATACATACACAAATCATTTCTAAACAAAGACATCTATTATGTCAAGGTTTTCTCCCTTCTAGACACTTCTTTGGGGTCTTGGAATACACAACAGGTTGCAGGCCCATCGCCAGTTTTTGCAGCATGAAATGGAAACGGCAATATATTTTTCGAGCAGGGGAGATAGTTGCTTCTGACAGGACCCACAAGAAGGAATGTTTGAGGACTCTGCCCCACGACCCTCTCAGGAATAAGTAAGAGGAGGAGGAGGAGAAGAATAAATCTATTATGATTAGTAAATTGAAAACATTTTTTTGTTGTTGAAAATTGCAACATAACTTCTACCAAACTGCCATGTCATACCAATCATGATAATCATCATTCTATGCTTGTTTCTTCATGGGTTTGACAGACTATCACTGTTTGAGAGTAGATGTTAACAAGAGCCATATCTTATGTTAACATGTTCCATTTTTGGCATAACTTTTATAGTGAGATGCTCTTTCTAATACCAACCATTCAGAGTGCACTGGTGCTTTTAGTCGTGACACTAGTACTATGGTATATTATATATATATATATTTTTTTTTCAACCACAATGTTGGAGGTAGAAAGTTCCAAGGTAACTGACTGGTAACCTACTACAAATAGAGTCATCTGTAGAAAGGTTGCATATATCTCACACACACACACACACACACACACATTCTTACATGAGTATCAATAGGTGAGTGTAAGCATGTTTGTATATTATATATTTATACAAACATGCATACACCCACAATTTCCATTTAACATCTCTCTCCATATATATATATATATATATTAGAGTACTAAGTTGAATAATGGTTTTACTAGTTTTAACTAGTAATCTCTCTCTCTCTCTCTCTCCACACACTCTCTCTCTCCACACACACACATTGTATTTATACAAATAAAAATCCTGTATATATATATATGTATACGCATACACAGATACATAAATACACACAGATACCAAGATGCACACACAACAGTGTAAATGAAATAACCAGACCAATGTGGTGTGGTGTGGTGTGGTGTGGTGTGGTGTTAGCGTTGCTCCAGTAACCATTACAACAGATGTGATAAAACAAACAGAATCTTGTGAAACATCTTAGTGGAGGTTACCATGGGTAGGTGGTGGAGGTTACCATAGGTAGGTGGTGCAGGCATCCTGGTCTGTGGAGGTGGGGGATGAAAATATGGGTAATATAACAATCATTTCATAGCTTTTGTCTTTCTCATTAATATTGTTGTGGTTATTGTTGATAATGTATGTTATAGCTCCCCCCTCCCCTCCCTGTTACCATTTCCATTATAAATAAATAGAATTCCTCGTGTTTCCCCAGCAAATCATTAATTTTATAATAGAAACAACAACAATGACGATGATGATGATGGTTGCATTTATTGGCCACAAGGACAAAAAGCTCAACACAACACAAAGTGGGGTTTATATTGAGTAAAGAAAAGGGGAGATACAACAATATAGGTAATAAATAGTAATGATAACATTAAAAAAATATAACTTATTCCGGGTTGATGAAATAAAATAGCAGTAAAGTTATAATTAAATTCATTGTCATCATCATTAAACGCCTTCTTTGTCTGTTAGCAAGGGTTGGACGGGTCTACTGAGATTAAGTCAGTACCGAAGCAGGGCTACTGATCTCCCAAACAGGCCAAGGGATCTGCATCCTGCTTACATACAGTCATACATTCTAACAACTTCTCCCCTGCAGGCTTTGTGCTTAAATTAGAAATCTTTATTATTACTAATATAGTACCCATAAAAAATGACAGGGTTTACAGTAAAATAATTAATTCAATTATTCCTTGTTTACAACATTATGTTACTTGACCTTTTCCCCTGTCACTGACAATTTATAGTCATTGAAATTACAGTAATTTTCTTCCACATTTTCTTTAATCATTATCAAATATATATCCACAAAATTATGATTGTTTTACCAACTTATCTATCTATCTTTGTATCTAACCAAGTAGCTATCTGTCTGCTTGTATATCTGTCTAACTATATGTATGTATGTGTGTATGTATGTATTTTTGAATGTATTGGGATTTGGGTTTTGTTGCTGTTCTTGTCTGAAGGTAGATACATTAGTAAATATTTATGAATTGATAACTATAGACTGACAGTTAGGCAGGGACTTAGAGAGATAAATAGAGAGGTATGTAGGTAGATAGGCAGGTAGATAAGTTGATAGACTGAGAGGCATGTAGGGAGATATGTAGATATATAGGTAGATATATAAATACACAGATCAATCGATAGAGACACAGACATATAGGTAGGTAGGTAGACAAACAATGATAGGTAAAGGGTTAGACAGGACAGGTAGATAGACAGACAGATGTCATATTTATTGTCTGAAGATATATAAGGTAGGTATACTGCTATAGATAGCTGCTACATGACTATTGAAAATCTTGTCAAACCTGTGTAAGAGAAATAGGTAGGGAGGAAGATATGAAATTGCAGTTTCCCTGTCAAAGTTAGCATAAAGTGGTTGTCACACGACCTTGTATTATCATCATCAATTTACGTCCGCTTTTCCCTGCTTGCAAGGGTGGGACGGGAACTGATTCTGGCTTGATTTCTACAGCTGGATGCCCTTCCTAACACCAACCTCATTTACAGTGAGTGCTGGGTGCTTTTTTGCCATGGCACCTCCACGACCACTTTGCAGTGGAATGATAGGGACCCCAGTCCCTATTATCTCATTTCTACAGCTGAGTAAACTCAGCAATGTGAAATAAAGTGTCTTGCTCAAGGAAACAACACATCACCCGGTCCGAGAATTGAACTCACAGCGTTTCGATTGCAAGGCCAATGTTCTAACCACTAAGCCATGTGCCTCCATTATCTTAAAGATTATTATTATCATCATCAGAAACCATTATTATACAAGTGCTAAGGGGTCGATAAAATAAAGTACCAGTAATGCACTGGGTAATTGCTGGCCTTGTGTCAATAGTAGTAACAATTATTATACAAGTGCTAAAAGAGTGGTGGATTGGCAGTATCAGTAGAGCATTGGACAAAATACTTTGTGGTTGGTAGTTCAAAAACTGCTGAGGTCAGTTTTGCCTTTCACCCTTCCAGGGTCGAAAAAATAAAATACCAGTTATGTGCTGGGGTTGATTTAATCAACTTTGCCCTTCTCCCAAATTGAACTGGCAGTATCGGTAGACGGTCGGACGCCATGCTTTCCAGCATAGTTACGTCCCTTTATGTTCTGAGTTCAAATCCCACCAAGATTAACTTTGCCTTTCATCCTTAACAGGGTCGATAAAATAAAGTACCAATATTGCACTGGGATAATTGCTGGCCTTGTGCCAAAAGTAGAAACAATTATTATATAAGTTCAGTAGAAGAAAGATCCCAGCAAGTAGGACTGTTTTGACTCCTGGTTGTGACAATTTTCACTTCATTTAAAGCATCAAAAGCTGTTGGAAGAATATCAGTACTCAAAGTTTCCCCCACTCCTTTCTTGTTCTTGATGTTTATGGGTGAAGTACAAGGTCAAATGTAGTTGTTTAACCCCAGGATCGTCCTGATTAAGGTAACTTACAATCAATCAATCAATCAAAACATTCTAGTCATGATGATCCCCATCTTTTATGGAACTGATATCAATGTATTATGGCAAAAATTAATCGCCATCAGTTTTGATGATGAATGTTCCAATTGTTTCATTAACAGAACATCCTACACATTAAATTAACAAGTACATTGTTGAATATTTCACAAACACGTGTACTCACAGTCTAGGTGGTTGAGTATTCCACAAATATTTCTACATCTAAACTATAATAAAGGAAGGTCTGCAGGATTGCGTACGGTTTATTTTTTTTTATCCCGTTTGTAAAATAAGTTGGATTACTTTGAATAAATAATTGTTTCTACTTTTGGCACAAGGCCAGCAATTACCCAGTACATTACTGGTACTTTATTTTATCGACCCCGTAAGGATGAAAGGCAAAGTTAACCTTGGCGGAATTTGAGCTCAGAATGATAAGGGCCGTAACTATGCGTCAAAGCATGGCGTCCGACCCTCTACCGATACTGCCAATCCAAATAATGAATGAATATTACATAATTTATCTACTAAATTTCGTGGTTGTTCATTAAATATATTTCGTTTATTTAAAGATTCACTTCTTTAAAATTTCTGAAATGTCAACACTTCCGGTGGCGATCGCTTAAATAAACATACTAATTTTCTGTCACTAATTTTCTCCTAATGCAGTTTATATATAATATCGTCTTTTTTAACGTATCATGGATTACGTTACTGATTGCTTAAGATGGCGTAACAGTCTTCGTTCAATGTATTATATATTGTCAATTATGATTTTATTTGATGTATCATATCTACATGTATATATATTTGCGTAAACTATCAATATACACACTACACATGCTAGCAGAAAACCACCCGAAGGGTGGTTTTTCTGCTAGTATAATGTAATCCTCAAGCAGAATAAGTGTGACACGGTGCATGACAAGGTTAGATTTTTCAATTATAGGGATAATTCATTCTACATTATAGTCTAACTGGCTGGATATTCCACAGATATGAATCCTTAACCCTTTAGCATTTAAACCTGCCATAATTCTCTCACCTCTTTCTGTTCAAACTGGTTGTAACCGGCTGCTCATACTGATGTAAAGGTATTGTTCTCAAAATAAATAACATCAAAATCTTGTAGATTTTGATATTATATGAGGTAATTATGTAAGATAAAGTCTTTACCATAAAAATATACTAGTATATATAGAGTAATGTAAATGCTAAAGGGTTAACATAATCTTCAGGTAGAATCAGCATGGCACAGCGACTAGGCTGCATCTTGAAATTACAAGTACAATCCATTTGATTAGCATGCACACAATTTCTCACTTTCATTCACAAGGCTTGGTTGAACCATGGCTTGGTAAAAGACACTGAAGATGCCATGCAGTGGGAATAAATCTGAAACCTTATGATTGCAATGTAGACTGTTCGATTATACCTGGGTGCAAATGTATTATGGTAGTCAGTGTATAAATCTCGAATCAAAAACATACTAGTATAGTATGTGGACATAAAAGGATGATGATGGGTGATTTGACAAAACCTAACCATTGCAGGATTTGAACTCACAAACCAGAGTGATGAAATGTTTCCATACTGTAAATCATTTACTTCACCATACTAATACTTCTTCTGTCCCCACCACCAAACTATAACTTCTACTCCCTCCATCACCTTCCTCCTCCTCCTCATTAGTGTTTACTACAAATGATGTGAAATTAAGCTTACTTCCTCCTCACAAATGCTCTCCTGCTATGGAGGTATTTAAGTACAAAACAAGATGCTATATATATCCCCAGGTCAGCCATGATCCAGTAAATCTACAACCAAAGATAAATCCAGTTGTGATTGACCATCATGTTTGTTTCTCAGTGTATCAATCATCTAGGACCAGATTATCCTAAACGTGTCCTCTTCTAAGCCAGCAGCAAGTAGTAAGGTGTGATTGGAGCAAGATTTTTGCTGCTATTTCTAGCAGATCAGGAAACTTGACCTGGTTAAAACAAGCAAGATGTTGTTTGGCAAAGCAATTAGAGGAGGTTTATTGTTTTAAAAGATGTTGAGAGTATTAAAGTCTTCTGAAAGAGCCTGCTGAGATGTCTTGCACCGTTTAAAAAGGAAAGGAATGAAGCAGAGTGAAAATATGAGTGAAGTCTTTTACTTAGATTAAACCATTAAGGGAATAATGATGAAAACATATATATATATATATATATGAATATATGTATGAGCATATATCATTCGCGCATGTGTGTGTGTGTGTGTGTGTGTGTGTGTGTGTGTGTGTGGATGTGTGTGTGTGGATGTGTGTGTGTGGATGTGTGTGTGTGGATGTGTGTGTGGATGTGTGTGTGTGGATGTGTGTGTGTGGATGTGTGTGTGTGGATGTGTGTGTGTGAATGTGTGTGTGTGAATGTGTGTGTGTGGATGTGTGTGTGTGTGGATGTGTGTGTGTGTGTATATATATATATATATATATAGAAACAGCCATGTAGAAATGTAAAGCTGTTATTAAGATTTTGTTTAGACATTTTTATGTTTTAATAACCTATTTCTAGATGACTTCTATGACACACACACACACACACACACACACACACACACACACACACACAGAAATACACTGTGTAATTGTCCAGGCGTCAAACATAGTGGTATAGACATATGAGAGCATAAATATGTATGTTTACTGCTTAAATAGGCAGAGTGTAGATATTGAATGGTTAGACACTGTGTGTAAATATTGACTGATTAAATAGTGTGGTGACTGGATAAAGAGATTGGCAAAGTGTGTAGATGTAGGGAGAGATACAGTGTGTAGATGTTGACGGTAGAGATACAGTGTGTATATGTTGACTGTAGAGATACAGTGTGTATATGTTGACTGTAGAGATACAGTGTGTATATGTTGACTGTAGAGATACAGTGTGTATATGTTGACTGTAGAGATACAGTGTGTATATGTTGACTGTAGAGATACAGTGTGTATATGTTGACTGTAGAGATACAGTGTGTAGATGTAGGGAGAGATACAGTGTGTAGATGTTGACTGTAGAGATACAGTGTGTATATGTTGACTGTAGAGATACAGTGTGTATATGTTGACTGTAGAGATACAGTGTGTATATGTTGACTGTAGAGATACAGTGTGTATATGTTGACTGTAGAGATACAGTGTGTATATGTTGACTGTAGAGATACAGTGTGTATATGTTGACTGTAGAGATACAGTGTGTATATGTTGACTGTAGAGATACAGTGTGTATATGTTGACTGGAGAGATACAGTGTGTATATGTTGACTGGAGAGATACAGTGTGTATATGTTGACTGGAGAGATACAGTGTGTAAATGTTGACTGGAGAGATACAGTGTGTAAATGTTGACTGGAGAGATACAGTGTGTAAATGTTGACTGGAGAGATACAGTGTGTATAGGTTGACTGGAGAGATACAGTGTGTATAGGTTGACTGTAGAGATACAGTGTGTATATGTTGACTGTAGAGATACAGTGTGTATATGTTGACTGTAGAGATACAGTGTGTATATGTTGACTGTAGAGATACAGTGTGTATATGTTGACTGTAGAGATACAGTGTGTATATGTTGACTGTAGAGATACAGTGTGTATATGTTGACTGTAGAGATACAGTGTGTATATGTTGACTGTAGAGATACAGTGTGTATATGTTGACTGTAGAGATACAGTGTGTATATGTTGACTGTAGAGATACAGTGTGTATATGTTGATTGTAGAGATACAGTGTGTATATGTTGACTGTAGAGATACAGTGTGTATATGTTGACTGTAGAGATACAGTGTGTATATGTTGACTGGAGTATAATTTGACTGTATAATTTGACTGTTTATATAGATAGATACAGTGTGTAGATGTTGACTGGAGTATAATTTGACTGGTTATATAGATAGAGTGTGTAGATGTTAGGATAGACATGATATAATGGGAGGGCTCAAACGACATGCAAAAGTACCTGCAATCCAACCACAGCTGGCTATTGGCACATATTCTTCATTGACAATACTTAAATATGGAATGATATGCGACCGGTATTTGAGGAGTTTGGCCTCCTCAGCCCGACGTGCAGCAGAACCTGGGTTAGTCACAGACTGCACCAGGTTGCAGCTGCAGAAAGTGTCGGTGCAAGTGGCATCCCAGACGAAGGGTTTGCCACCACGGAACGGGAAAATGGTCATGCCATCTGGCCTTTTGCCATCTCCTCGGTCCAGCCCCACTGGCTCGAGCTGGGAAGGGAAGCCTGCAGTGTCCAAGCTGTGCAAGGCACTGTTGGTAGTGGTAATACCACCACCACCACTATTACCACTACTACCACTAGTAGCGGTAGTGGTAGTAGTGGTAGTAGCAGTAGTGGTAGTAGTGGTGGTAGTGGTGGTAGTGGTAGTAGTGGTAGTAGTAGTGGTAGTAGTGGTAGTGGTAGTAGTGGTAGTGGTAGTGATGGTAGTGGTAGTAGTGGTAGTAGTGGTAGTGGACTGAGATTATGTCAATTGGCAGTATTGGTAGAGGGTCAGACAGGCTTTCCAGCGTAGTTACGTCCCTTTATGATCTGAGTTCAAATCCCGCTGATGTTGACTTTGCCTTTCATCCTTACGGGGTCGATAAAATAAAGTACCAGTAATACACTGGGTAATTGCTGGCCTTGTGCCTAAAGTAGAAACAATTATATCAGTGAGACAAAGTAAACTAGAATAAGTAGTGGTATGTCATACCTATACAGGTGGAGCAGAGTAGTGACATCTAAATACCTGAGTCCATATGGACAGCAGTAGTTGTAGTAGTGGTGGTGGTGGTGGTGGTTATAGTAGTAGTGGTAGAATAGTAGTGGCAGTGGTGGTGGTAGTAGTAGTAGTAGTACTGGCAGTGGTGGTGGTGGTGGTTATAGTAGTAGTGGTAGAATAGTAGTGGCAGTGGTGGTGGTGGTAGTAGTAGTAGTACTGGCAGTGGTGGTGGTGGTGGTTATAGTAGTAGTGGTAGAATAGTAGTGGCAGTGGTGGTGGTAGTAGTAGTAGTAGTACTGGCAGTGGTGGTGGTGGTGGTTATAGTAGTAGTGGTAGAATAGTAGTGGCAGTGGTGGTGGTAGTAGTAGTAGTAGTACTGGCAGTGGTGGTGGTGGTGGTTATAGTAGTAGTGGTAGAATAGTAGTGGCAGTGGTGGTGGTAGTAGTAGTAGTACTGGCAGTGGTGGTGGTGGTAGTAGTAGTAGTAGTGGCTGTGGTGGTGGTGGTAGTAGTAGTAGTAGTGGCTGTGGTGGTGGTAGTAGTAGTAATGGTGGCGGCGGTAGTAGTAATGGTGGTGGTACTAATGGTAGTAGTAGTGGTGGTGGTGGTGGTGGTGGTGGTGGTACTAATGGTAGTAGTAATGGTAGTGGTGGTACTAATAGTAGTAGTAATGGTGGTACTAATAGTAGTAGTAATGGTGGTACTAATAGTAGTAGTAATGGTGGTGGTGGTAGTAGTAATAGTGGTGGTGGTACTAATGGTAGTAGTGGTGGTGGTGGTGGTGGTACTAATGGTAGTAGTAATGGTGGTGGTAGCTGTAATAGTAGTAATGTTTGTAGTGGTAATAGTAATGATAGTAATGATGATGATAATGAGTTATAATAACTTCCTCATTTTATTTACATTCAAATTTTACAATGCTTCAAAGAGATGTTCTCAAAACTAATTAAATTCTACATATTTTTACCAAGATAAACGAGAATATGAATATTTAATTTCACAGATGAAACATCTGACAACTATGTCTTTCATTTAACCCTTTCCTTACCATATTTCTAATGAAAGGCACTGTCTATGGCTTTCAAATTATTTAGAAAATAATTGTTTCAACTTTTGGCACAAGGCCAGTAATTACCCCAGTGCATTACTGGTACTTTATTTTATCGACCCCGTAAGGATGAAAGGCAAAGTTAACCTCGGCGGGATTTGAACTCAGAATGGCAAGGGCCATAACTCTATGCTGGAAAGCATAGCGTCCGACCCTCTACCGATACTGCCAATCCACAAGAATTTGGAGATTTAGTAATGTAACTAATCTTTTCATTATTAGGTGGATTGGCAGTATCGGTAGAGGGTTGGACGCTATGCTTTCCAGCATAGAGTTATGGCCCTTGCCATTCTGAGTTCAAATCCCGCCGAAGTTAACTTTGCCTTTCATCCTTACCGGGCCGATAAAATAAAGTACCAGTAATGTACTGGGTAATTGCTGGCCTTGTGCCTAAAGTAGGAACAGTTATTAAGTTGATGCTTGGAAGATAGTTTTACGAAGGTTCTTACATAAAATTATGATGCAACGTTTTAAAATAAATATGAACACTTAGAGTGTTTAGTATTGTAGAACCATGGGTGGTTTCAGGCTGTGTGATATTAAAAGGGTTAAGTTGAATAATTCCCGCATGGTGGGATATTGTGGAGGTTTGACCCCAAATATGATGAATGAGTAGACAACAATTTAGGCAGTGGATTGGCAGTATTGGTAGCGGGTCAGACGCCATGCTTGCCAGCATAGAGTTGAGTCCCTTTATGATCCGAGTTCAAATCCTGCCGAGGTTAACTTTGCCTTTCATCCTTACGGGGGTCGATAAAATAAAGTACCAGTAATGCACTGGGATAATTGCTGGCCTTGTGCCCCAAAAAATAGAAACAGTTATTTTCCATGTTTTCCATGCTTGCATGGTGTCATTGTCTGAGTCTAGACAACCATATCTTGCCCATACATTCCATCTAACTCCCCAATATATTACTGTATCTATTAATGAGCAATCAAAACAACTGAAAGACGAAGCTGACCAACCAAGCTCAGTCATTCTGTAGAAATTGAATTCAGAATAAGTGAGTGAGTGAGTGAGTGAGTGAGTGAGTGAGTGAGTGAGTGAGTGAGTGAGTGAGTGAGTGAGTGAGTGAGTGAGTGAGTGAGTGAGTGAGTGAGTGAGTGAGTGAGTGAGTGAGTGAGTGAGTGAGTGAGTGAGTGAGAGAGTGAGAGAGTGAGAGAGTGAGAGAGTGAGTGAGTGAGTGAGTGAGTGAGTGAGTGAGTGAGTGAGTGAGTGAGTGAGTGAGTGAGTGAGTGAGTGAGTGAGTGAGTGAGTGAGTGAGTGAGTGAGTGAGTGAGTGAGTGAGTGAGTGAGTGAGTGAGAGAGAGTGAGTGAGAGAGAGTGAGTGAGTGAGAGAGAGTGAGAGAGAGTGAGTGAGTGAGTGAGAGTGAGTGAGTGAGAGAGAGTGAGTGAGTGAGAGAGAGTGAGTGAGTGGAGGTAGTTTGTTATACAACAACAGGTGTATCTGTTAAGTTCATTAACCTGTCATTATCTCACCTTGGCAAAAGTGGTTTGTTTCTTATCCAAAGTCAATACAAAGATGGTGGAATCATTAGAGGAGGGGTGGTGGTGGGAGATTTAGGGGTGGGGTGGGGGTTCAGAGATGGATGTAAAAATGGAGAATAATTCAACAGAATGGAGAGGTCAGTGACTGGTGGTGGTGGTGAGGAAGGGGGGGGGGTACAACAACAAGAAAAAGAAGAACAACAACAACATCTGATGATCTGGAATTTCTGGCAAACTGCCTAGAAGACCCAGGTTATGAAGAATGAAGAGCAAAATGGCACGAACTTGTGTGGAATGAATGTCTGGCTTCAATATATTTACTGGTTTTCTCCACTAAAAAATATAGTTTCAGAAAAGAGAAGCAAACTATAACTTCACACAGGGAGTTATGCCCCCCCCCCTCTCCACCCACAACATACCATGGGAGGAGGGGGAGGGATGGATGCATATTTTCTTTGTTTTTAATTTGTTATTTTTCATATGTAAATCACTCTCTAGAGAATACATCATTATCACTATGATGATGATGATGATCATCATCACCATCATCATCATCATCACCATCATACAGGCCTTCATGGTAGTATGGTAGTGGAGGTGTGGTGGTGGTGATGATACATACAAGCTTGTCATAGTCTCCACCTCATATATTTCTAAATATATTGGATATATGCATACATATGTAACCATACATATATATATATATACATACATATGTAAACATACATATATATGCATACATATATATACATACATATATATGCATACATATATATACATATATAAATATACATACATATGTAAACATACATATATATGCATACATATATATGCATACATAAATATACATATATAAATGTCCAACTCATGCAAGCATGGAAAAGCAGACACAAAAACAATGATGATATATGTATGTGTGTGTATATATATATATATATATATATATATATATGGTGGCTGCCAACTCGTTTTCGAGTACGGCCACTACTTTATATCCATGTAGGAGAACCCCTACTGATGCGCTAAACAAGTGTGACTTTTTAGTCAGGCCAGCGACTTGAAAACTCTGGTACAAACACTACACTTGTGACAATTATTGACACATAGTGCTGGGCCCATGGTACCATGTGATGGCAAGTGCAGAGAGATCTCCAGATATAAAGCAATGCCTGTGCCGTGAAGCTTTTATAGTGAGCAAAGGCACTGCACAAAGCCAGTCCCACTCTCTTAACCAAGATGATATTTACCAAAAAGAAGAACATGTCAACATCATTGGATACCATCAGAGTTGCAGGTGTTATATCAGAGTTTTCCTTCTCCTAGAATTCTGCCTTGACAAAGGCTAAGGGGTCATCTCTCCCGGTGATTTTGGATGGCCATTGACTCTTAAGAGCTCCTTTGCCCTTTGACAGGTTTTGTTTTTAGTCCTGCAGGATGTCCAAAGTCACCCTCCTCACCAAGGAACCTTGGTGGGGTTGCCAGTTTAGTCGCCAACGACCCGATATATACATACATACATACACACACACACAGGAACAAGCACATACTCAAGACACATACACACACATATACCTACATATATATATACCTGCATATCTATCTATCTTTCTCTCTCTCTATATATAATACACACACAGACATTATATATATATATATATATATATATATTATACATACCTACATCTACATCAGAATGGGGGGTGGGGGTGATCTTGAACTTAATATGCCCCCCAGCCAGGTGATATTGATGCAATTTCAGTGGGGTGCAAGGTTTAGTCAAAGTGTTTTGCACAAATAATACAGAGAATAGAATAATGTTTTATGTGTCGAGGAAGAATATGGCTTAGTGGTTAGGGTGGTGGGATTATGGTTGGAATGTTTGATTCCCAGACTAAACAGCGCTTCATGTTCTTGAGCAAAACTCTTTATTTCATGTTGCTCCAATCCACTCGACCGCTGAAAATAAGTTGTACCTGTAATTCATGGAGCCAGCCTGTCACAAACACAGTCTGATGCTGAATCTCACTGAGAATTATGTTAAGAGTGCACTTATTTGTGGAACGTTCAGCCACTTGCAACATAATTTCAATTTCACAAGCAGGCTGTTCCATTGATTGAATCAACTGGAGAATATGTCATCGGATACAATGGTGGTCCAACAACAATAGAAGGGAATTAGAGAGATCAAATATTTGTGAGAGATGAACAGTGTCAGCAAATATGTAGGCAGGCAGGAACCATTTCTTACAACAGTGAAAAGACCAAAGCTTACCAGGTATGGACATTTATCCTATGATGACAACTTGTCTTAACTCTTTAGTATTTACATTATCTTATATTTACTATTGTATTTTCATAGTAAAGGCTTTACCTCATATAATTATCTCACATAATATCCAATCTACGAGATTTTGATATTTATTTTGAGAACGATACCTTAACTTCTGTATGAGCAGCTGGTTATGGCCGGTTTGAACAGAAAGAGTTGAGAGAATTCAGGCTGGCTATAGCTGATTTAAATGCTAAAGGGTTAAACCATTCCCCAGGGCAAGTTGAAGAACACTGCAGCCCTTCCGTGTATAATGGTGGACAGAGATCAGTCTCAATAGTTAGAATGCACCCCCAATGATTCACTACACCAGTCTGATGATGATGATGATGATGCCACAATTGGGATTTTACCTATCTCCATATCCACTCTGCATCTCCCTATGCATTGACTACTCTCATGATTAGTGGACTTGGTCTCTCTCTCTCTCTCTCATATATATATCTATATCTATATACATTACAAACAACTGAAGGCCAGACAGGAAACTCTTTAAAATTTTAATTCCCCGAAAACACTATTCATATTCGCAGAATTAAAATTTTAAAGAAAGTTTCCAGTCCAGCCTTCTGTTTCTTTGAATGAATATTTAACTCCATTCCTGCACCAGCCACGGGATACCACATCTATGATAGACACTTTGCATAAGGATAAGTGCTTTAATTTGTTGCATCATTGTTTACTAACTGGAATCGCTAGTTCTACAGATTTGTTTAACAACACAACTTAAATGGCATATATATATATATATATAGGAACGATCGACTTTCGTCAAATCGGACCGAGGGAACAATGTTTCCGTTGGTCTTTCCAATTGCTAATACTATCTATCGGTCGCAACTCCAGGTAGAAGGAGCAATGTGAAATAAAGTGTCTTGCTCAAGGACATAACACATCGTCTGGTCCAGGAATCGAACTCACAACCTTACGATTGCGAATCCAATTCTCTAACCACTCAGCCACACGCCTTCACTTATATATATTTATATATATATATATATATATATATATATATATATATATATATCCGGGAGCTTCCAACAGCAATGGTTGCATTCTTTAAGGGTATGTCAATATTTATTTATAAAACTGATCTATATTATATTTTATCTGATGAAAGCACACCATAATTTAACTTGGTGTCCTTGAAATATGTATAATGAAATAAATATGGTTTTATAAATATAGTTTCCATTTGTTAATATCGTATTTTTACTCCAAATATTTGTTGAGTGCTTTATATCAGTTATAAAACTATTTGCTTGTTGTATCCCAACAATTTAAATAGAACTTTTACATATACATATATATATATATATATATATATATATATGTCCGTAAGCCCTACAGACAACCTTAAATTGTTTTGATGGGGAAATGAGAGAAAGTAAAATTGAATGATTTGGTTTTAATTCCCTATTTTGCTAATGGTGGAAGCTTGACAGTAGGGCTTACATGTCTTATAATAATTGTTTCTACTTTTGGCACAAGGCCAGCAATTACCAGTTCATTACTGGTACTTTATTTTATCGACCCCGTAAGGATGAAATCCCGCCGAGGTTGACTTTGCCTTTCATCCTTACGGGGTCGATAAAATAAAGTACCAGTAATGCACTGGGTATTTGCTGGCCTTGTGCCTAAAGTAGAAACAATTATGTGGGGTGATAATGGGGGTGGTGTGCTGGTGGTGAAGCAGAGTGGTTATGAAGTGGTGGGGTGTAGCAGGAGAGACATCTGTGCTTAATATTGATGATGAAGGGGAGGTGAGAGGGGTAAGATATTACTGAAGTACTTTTTGTAAAACTATCTATCACCTCCTCCTTCACCCTCATGATACCTCCTCCTCTACATACATCCTCCTTACACATCCCCTCTCTCTGGCTATACACACCCAATATACCCCCCCC
>OZ024746.1:75619940-75634940 GCA_964016885.1 Eledone cirrhosa | reverse complement strand
CAGTGTTCCATCCCCGCACTCACACTTTTAAACCTATAGTTACAAGACCTACCTGCACTTCTACAAAACATACATAACCTTATATGCAGGTGACATCACACATCCTTCCCCCAATATTTCCTAGACACTGCTCTACAAATACTCGAACCCTACTGAAAATTACCAAGAAACCCGGCCTCACAACAACAGATAGCTATAGATCTAATCATTAAGCAAAATAAGCATGTCCTCAGGGCCAAAGAAGGACTCAATAGAGCGTTTTCTTTATGCTAGATTTATTTTTAATGAGCCGTCTTGCAATGTTGCAGCTAGGGCTGGATTAACCTTCAAGCAAAATAAACATGTTTAGGGCATCAAGAGAAGTGGGGGCACTCTTTTATTCAAATTAAATGTATTTGTCATTTAAAAAACATTTTTTTTTTCAGATTTTATATATGGGGGGGGGGGGGGATACTTTTTTTCAGTGCTTAGGGCTTTAAAAGGATTTAATTTGACCTTGGTTGCAGCTGAACCGGGTTGGACCCATAAAAAAGACCATACCTCTGCTACCAATCTTTTCTATGCTTAGGGCCTTAAAGGTATTAATCTGGCCCTGACAACAGGCTTGAAGTAGAACTCACAGTTCACCTTACCAGAAACATCAGAGAGCATCAAATATAATCAACCGTTACAACCAGAGAGAGAGAGAGAGAGAGGGGGGGGACAAAAATACATGGATCAACCACAGATACCACAATTGTCCAACAGAAAGAAACAGCAACAACGGTGTAGAAATATATTTTATCCACCATACATCATGTCAGTCATAGCTGGGCTTCTAATCGCTTCATATTATAAAGAACATAAAAGCAGTACACTATGTATGATAAGTTTGTACACAACCCACACACCACCTACACAAACCCCACACCACCTCCACAAACCCACACACCACCTCCACAAACCCCACACCACCTCCACAGTCTACAACCCACACACCACCTCCACAACCCCACACCACCTCCACAACCCCACACCACCTCCACAAACCCCACACCACCTCCACAAACCCCACACTACCTACACAACCCACACACCACCTCCACAGTCTACAACCCACACACCACCTCCAGTCTACAACCCACACACCACCTCTACAGTCTACAACCCACACACCACCTCTACAGTCTACAACCCACACACCACCTCCACAGTCTACAACCCACACACCACCTCCACAAAGAAACAGAAATACTACAAATGAAAACCTAACAAAGGAGCACAGTTTGTTGCTAAAGCAAACTTAAAGCCCCACAGTTCGTCACTACACAAGGGATCACCACCAAATACTCATGTACATACATATACAATACAAGATCCCCAAGAACATGACTATAACATCCTTAACCCTTTAGCATTTAAGCCGGCCGTATTCGGCTAGAATTCTCTGACATCTTTCTATTGAAACTGACTGTAACTGGCCACACATTCTGATTTTAAGGTATTGTTCTCAAAATAAATAATATTAAAATCTCATAGACTCGATATTATGTGAGGTAAAGTCTTTACCTTGAAAATACAATAGTATATAGGGTAATGTAAATACTAAAGGGTTAAACAAAAATACTGTCACTCCCAGTCTAAACCACTGATTCCCAAAGTGGGCACTACTACATCCTTGGGGGTGCTGGTGAAGGACACTAGAAGGAAACGGGGGTGGTGGGCCATCAGAAGACAAACGATAGCAAGAGGAAAGGGGTAAAGAATACAAATTCCTAGTTGCTCATAAAACTGCCGCCTTTAGTTATTCAATAAATACTTAAATATAATAAAAAGTTAATGAATTATTCAAATTCTATTTTCAATGTATATTAAAAAAAGAAATCAAATTCATGGCATGGCTGGATGGTGATGGCGGTAATGAAATATATTCTTTAAAAATTCTCAGCAGTCCAAACAGGTTTGGGAAAATCTGGCCCAGATAAACAAAAAATCCTCCACATAAACAAAAAAACAACAACCCCCACCACAACACCAATAGTTTTCACTGTACCCCCACCATACTGGGATGTACACCATAACCAATAAGGGTAGAGGAATAGCCCATTTTACTCATCTCTGTTGTGACCAGCATCAGAATCTACAGGATTCCTATATACCGAAATAGACTGTACAGTGAGGGAAGTATATGTCCAGCTTGAGACACTGCACCTGCTAGAGACTGTCAACCATTTGCTTAGAAATAACAATCACATTTCTTTAAAATCAAACCTTAAAAAAAGGAGGATACACTGGATAATGTAGTTTTGGTTACAGTGTCTAAAGTAAGACAGGATAGTTACGACTGGAACGAATTTGACCATAGGTCTGTTTTGATGAGAGCTAACCTAGGACTCAACTACGTCACCACTATCAAAGAAACGAGACCATAACAACACAACCACAATAGCACTAACACCACCACCACAACAGCACTAACACCACCACCACAACAGCACTACCATCACCACAACACACCCACAACAGCACTACCATCACAACCCTAACACCATCACAACCACAACAACACGTACATAACAGCACTAACATCACAACCCTAACACCACTACCACAACACACCCACAACAGCACTAACATCACAACCCTAACACCACCACCACCATAACATGCATACAACACTACCATCACAACCCTAACACCACCACCTTAACAAGAACAATAATAACAACCACTAGTATCACCATCACAACACCACCGCCGTAATAACAACCACACACCAACACAAATACACCAATAATCACAATCAACTGTAGTACCACCACCACCACCACCACCACCTCTCAATAGCAACCGGACCAGCACCACCACACAATAACCACAACACACCTCAATAGCAACCGCAGCACCACCACCACAACACCCATCAATAGCAACCGCAGCACCACCATCACCACCACACCTCAATAGCAACCGCAGCACCACCATCACCATTACCACAACACCCCTCAATAGCAACCGCAGCACCACCATCACCATTACCACAACACCCCTCAATAGCAACCGCAGCACCACCATCACCATTACCACAACACCCCTCAATAGCAACCGCAGCACCACCATCACCATTACCACAACACACCTCAATAGCCACCGCAGCACCACCATCACCATTACCACAACACACCTCAATAGCAACCGCAGCACCACCACCACAACACCTCAATAACAACCGCAACATCACCACCACCACCACTATTACCACAACACCCCTCAATAGCAACCGCAGCACCGCAACCGCAGCACCACCACCACAATACACCTCAATAGCAACCGCAATATCACCACCACCACTATTACCACAACACCCCTCAATAGCAACCGCAGCACCGCAACCGCAGCACCACCACCACAACACACCTCAATAGCAACCGCAATATCACCACCACCACTATTACCACAACACCCCTCAATAGCAACCGCAATATCACCACTATTACCACAACACCCCTCAATAGCAACCGCAGCACCACCACCACCACCATTACCACAATAAAAACACCACTACCACCACACACTTCAATAACAACCACAATACTACTACTACCACCACCACCACCAATCAAATATTACGACCGCCTACACATTCACGCCCCATTCCTTCCCAGCCACTACAACAAACCGGAAATACCTTCCCACTGATATGTGACATAACAGCTACGATTGCTGTTTAAAACATGCACACACACACACACGTGTGTGCGCACGCACACATACTGATGTAACATGATTGCTGTTTAAACGCGCGCGCGCTAACGCATGCTCTCACACACACATTCTGACATAACATCGCTGATTGCCGTTTAAACATCACCCTATCTTTTCCTATCGCTCTCTCTTTCTAGAGTAAGGAATTTGGTTGGTGAAAACAGGGTGGGGTAAGGGGAATGAAGTGGTGATAGTGCGCGCGAGGGGACGGGACGGTGTTGGCTGTCAAACACAATAACAGAGTAAACTAAAATAAGTGTGTGTATGTATAGATATATATCAGCACATATTTGCATGTGTACACACACACGTATATCAGCACATATTTGAATATATGTATATATTGTTAATATATTGGTTTCTTAGAAACAAGACTTCAAATTTGTAGTAAATGTTGTTGAGCCCAGAACACGACTGGTACTTAATTTAACCACTCCGCTTGAATAAAAGGAAAATTTGCCATGGATGGGATTTGAACTCAAGAACGCAGAGAGACGGAATAAATACCGTAAGACATTGTGTCCGATGTTCTAATGTTTCTGTCAATAACATATGGCATAAAGGGTAAATTGGCCGAGTTGTTAGGGTGTCAGATAGAATGCTTTGAAGTAATTGTTTCGACGCCGTGAGTCCAAATCACATCGTGGTCAACTTTGAGCATTCAATTTTAAATTTTCGAGGTCGATAAACAAAGTATCAAGATCTGTCAGTTATTTGGACAAGACCTGTCAGTCGCTTGAACGTATTAGTAACTTTCTGACGACTGAATCTGTGGAATAACGATTAAGTCTCAAATCTCTTCATGCGGTCAAGAAAGGGTAGATAAATACTCCCGTATCTTACATTGTTACAGAATTAACTCACCAGAAGAAGAGAGACACTAGTTTCAAGTACCTCAATTTCGTTATCAAACTTTAAAGTGAACCCCCGCCCCCACTCATCAACAACTTAGCTATTATATTTTTAAGCAGTGTCGGATAGCTAGCGGTCTAGGCGGATTGCTAGTCTAATCTAGCACTGTTTTTAAGGGATGAGAAGGAAAGGGTGCCGATCGCCAGATCGGAACAAGGAATCTATGCGTCCGTGGATTCCTTGAGATGTTGTGGAAGGGGGACCTGCAACAAAGGAGCAGATCGATAACTGGTTCACTACCATGGTCAGCCGACTTGCTAGAACTAGCAGACAAATATCTCCCAAACTTCAGCCCCGTCTTAAAAAAAGATATATTTTTAATTGGCAAGTCTCGACATATGAACAGTGTCCATGCGCTTCTTAGGTTATCGGACACCAGAGAGATCGATGCCTATGTTTATGTTTTGTTTAAACTGTTGGCGGTCAATCCCTTTTGGAAAGACAAGGGCAGAAAAGGTGTTCCATAGAGCCAACATTCCGCACAGGGCGTAGTGGCTAATGTGAGGTCTGGTGTGTTGGAAACAACATGGATTATGAGGGGAGATGAGTGAAGGTGGTATGAGACTAGCAAACTCCGAGGAACAGAGAACATTGTAGTAACGGTAGCTAAAGGCAGAAGTAAGAGACAGCATATCGGTGGACCAAAGGTTGGAGAGTTTCAATGGATAATGTAGTTCCAGAGTAAATGATGAGATAGCCATGGCTGGAACAACTTTGATTACAGGTCTGAAAGATCAGAGCTGACCTGGAGCTAAACAACAACATCGCAATTCTTCGTACTGAGGAATGCCGGAAAATTGCAAAACACTAACTTTCCATTCACCATAAAAATAGATTCAAATACCATCGAGCAAATAGGAACGCAGGCGTGTAAATAACTGTGTCTATAAATTTGCTTACGAAATAACAAGTAGCTAAATATATGAAAGATCACCGGATAAATAAACTAGAACCGAGTAAATAAACATGTTAACAAGCAACGGATAGACAAGGCGACGAATATACGGGCAAATAAATACTTTAATGAACACCGGGAAAATAAACAAACGGTTACCAAGCAATACAACTCCCGAGTATAGTTATTTAAGCTGCATCTGGTTAATAGACACTTGGGCCGTCGGGTAAATAAACAAATGTACAGCTATCAATCCGTTTATATTGGTTAGTGGGAGGATGCGGCATCACTGAATGGTTAAGAGGTTTACTTCACGATCATAAAGGTTCGGGTTCGATTCCATTATGAGACATCATGAGCATGTTTTTTTAAAAAACTATATCGAAGCCTAATATTGTTATTTCAGTTCTTATTTGAATAGGTTTAGCCGGGCTCCTAAGAGGAGTTTGGTTGGGTGTTATAATAATAGGAACCCCAATTTTAATGGAATGCACCTGTAATTCAAAAGTCTACCCTTGTTACTTACTTTGTACATGAGAACTGCATCGAAAGTACAAGTGACCGTGGAATACTCAGCCACTTACATGTTAATTTAAGGCGTAAGTCGGACGTTTAGCTTATCGAACAACTGCAACACTCATCGACAAACAGACGGAGGACCATCTACTTTATTGGTTAGTGTAGATGGTCTATGTTCATGGCCTTTTCAGCCCTTAACCTTTGGATTGAGAGAGAGAGAGAGAGAGAGTTAACTTTCAGTTCAGAGGTTTGTATTCGTTCTGTAGATCAGACATCGGGATCAGTCATGTGAAATTAGAGACAGTGGCACTATAGGTACATCGTGGGAGTATAGAGAATGTGATACGAGAGATTGTTGGAATGTAGAGACATGTGATATCAGACGTTGTGTGAATGTAGAGACATGTGATACGGGAGGTTGTGGGAATGTAGAGACATGCGACACGGGAGGTTGTGGGAATGTAGAGACATGCGACACGACAGGTTGTGGGAATGTAGAGACATGTGACACGGGAGGTTGTGGGAATGTAGAGACATGCGACACGGGAGGTTGTGGGAATGTAGAGACATGCGACACCTGAGGTTGTGGGAATGTAGAGACATGCGACACGGGAGGTTGTGGGAATGTAGAGACATGTGACACGGGAGGTTGTGGGAATGTAGAGACATGTGACACGGGAGGTTGTGGGAATGTAGAGAAATGTGACACGGGAGGTTGTGGGAATGTAGAGACATGTGACACGGGAGGTTGTGGGAATGTAGAGACATGTGACACGGGAGGTTGTGGGAATGTAGAGACATGTGACACGGGAGGTTGTGGGAATGTAGAGACATGTGACACGGGAGGTTGTGGGAATGTAGAGACATGTGACACGAGAGGTTGTGGGAATGTAGAGACATGCGACACGAGAGGTTGTGGGAATGTAGAGACATGCGACACGGGAGGTTGTGGGAATGTAGAGAAATGCGTGACGGGAGGTTGTGGGAATGTAGAGACATGCGCACAGGAGGTTGTGGGAATGTAGAGACATGTGACACGAGAGGTTGTGGGAATGTAGAGAAATGTGACACGAGAGGTTGTGGGAATGTAGAGACATGCGACACGAGAGGTGAGAGTATAGAGACATGATATCAGAGGTGGTCGGAAAAAACGTTTTGTAAATTCTGCTCTGAACTCTACAACATAGATAAACTAACATTACACATACTCTACAACATAGTAACTGAGATTACACATACTCTACAACATAGTAACTGAGATTACACATACTCTACAACATAGATAAACTAACATTACACATACTCTACAACATAGTAACTGAGATTACACATACTCTACAACATAGATAAACTAACATTACACATACTCTACAACATAGTAATTGAGATTACACATACTCTACAACATAGATAAACTAACATTACACATACTCTACAACATAGTAATTGAGATTACACATACTCTACAACATAGTAACTGAGATTACACATACTCTACAACATAGTAACTGAGATTACACATACTCTACAACATAGATAAACTAACATTACACATACTCTACAACATAGTAACTGAGATTACACATACTCTACAACATAGATAAACTAACATTACACATACTCTACAACATAGTAACTGAGATTACACATACTCTACAACACACTAATGCTACATATAATCTACAATATAGATGAAACACTAAAACACCACCAGAAAGCAACATACCAAAACAGATGCAGTATACTAACACCTTGACAACCCTATATTGTGGTTGCTCTACAGTGTTAAACTAACCGCAGAAATTGAAGCAATCCAACAAAACTTATACCAAGAAGATTGCCTCAATGAAGGGGATGAGGTGCTGAGGGAGGCTGAAGCATTGGTAGATTCCGTAAAATCTAGGATGTGTTGATTAGTGAGAAAATAGATACCAATAGCACACAAAAACGAAAAGAAAAACACATTTGCGAGACGTATGTCCATTGGACTTCTGCAAAAAAATGGAAGCATTTGCCTGAAGCATATTAACTCCTTGACGGAATTGTGTTAACATCTGATGATGTCACACAGGTACCAGTCGCTGTTGTAATGATCGCATAACAGCTCTCCACAATGGTGTCACTGTAATGCGTATTATCCAATAAATACGATTATGTAACATCTGTATTAACGTTTCATATCTACACACACACACACACACACACACACACACACACACACACACACACTTATACATATATATGTAAATATATATACACACGCATCAACTCCAATGTACCAATTACCAGCGTATTTAATAACTAGTACTTACTCTAACGACCCTGAATAGATGAGATGAAAGCGATATTTCAACCTACCAACAAGACAGAGAGATAGACAGACAAACACTAAAGACATCAAAGTGACATTTAGTCTGAAAATACCTCACACTCTTCCTTTCCACCTCAGCACCACACGTCACCACTACACCGCCACCGACACCGTTTAATTATTATTACATAAAAAAAACGGAAATCAGAGAAAAAAGTCCACTACTGTTGTATATAATTGGTGTAAATTAGTTTCTCTCTCTCTCATATATATATATATATAAGATACAGAATATATATTTATATATACACACACATACATATATAAACACACGCACACAGATACACACACACACAATCATCATGCCTGTCTCCCTCTGTCCTGTATCTTGACTATATACCCCACCACTCACAACTACTACCATCCCAGCAAACATCCATTGTTGTTAGAACTGGTTTTTAAACTGTACCATATATGGAATTTCATGAAAAGTTTACCGAGTGAGGTTTTTGTATGTTTTATATGGAAGAAAAATATTAGTTTTTATGCTGTTATTATTCACACACACACACACACATATTATATATATATATATATATATATATATATATATATATACACACACACACAAAGATATATAAGTATATATTTGCACTCACATTCAACTTTGTTCACACAAAAAGTAAGTTTATATGTAAATCATATATATATATATATATATATATATATATATACATCTGAGCGTGAATTGCAATTATGAAAAAACCAGACCTCGATATGTAAGTAAACATACAAGGTACTTCATATTACTTAAAATACATGGCAACTATGCATGTTTTCGTTGGTACTCAGAGTTTCATGAT
Source organism: Eledone cirrhosa (assembly GCA_964016885.1). Lineage (NCBI taxonomy): Eukaryota > Metazoa > Mollusca > Cephalopoda > Octopoda > Eledonidae > Eledone > Eledone cirrhosa. Next base: position 75,625,696 of record OZ024746.1, on the reverse strand, counting down.
GGCATCTATACGATAAAGCGTAACAGAAACAGTTAATCATAAAGGCTGAAGATTGAGGGTTCACGCAGGATTAATCTGCTAGGAGATGAGATACTTGTAGTTAAACCCAGTGAAGCCAAAATTCAACTTAGCATTCTATACTTAAAGTAGAGTGTAGACATTATTAGGATTCTTTGTTAAGGTTATACTGAACGGTATAAGCTTAAACGCAGGGCAAAAATATCCCTATAATAATTGTTTTCCTTTTGGCACAAGGCCAGCAATTATCCAGTACATCACTGGTACTTTATTTTATCAACTCCATAAGGATGAAAGGCAAAGTTAACCGTGGCAGAATTTGAACCTAGACCGTAAAAGGACATAACTCTATGCTACAAAGCATGGCGTCCGACCCTCTATCGATACTGGCAAATATATGTATGTTCAATATGCTTGTGTTTGTACACACACACACATATATATATATATATGTTGACTGGACACTTTCTTGTTCACAAGTGTTTTTAGGCATCATATGTTACCTTATTTTATCTGATGAGAACGCAATTATCGTTCAAGGATGATATTTGTTTTTGAAATGCGCATAAAATATGTGGAACTATATATATATATATACATATACACACACACACATAAAAGCAATATACATATGAGTGTGTGATATATTCTCACACAAACAACTGTAATAGGTGTGAACATAGAAAATAACAAATGATCAAACAAAAGAAATAAATTTCGGCTTAGATCAATCTCGTTTGTTGGTTGTTGACATCCAGCCCGCTGTGCACGCATGCGAGCACACACATATACACATGGGAAAAAACGATGTAAAAAGCAATTTTATATATGTGTGTCTGTGTGTCTGTATGTGTGTGTCTGTGTCTCTGTGTGTGTGTGTCTCTGTGTGTGTGCGTCTCTGTGTGTGTGCGTCTCTGTGTGTGTGCGTCTCTGTGTGTGTGTGTGTGTGTGTGTGTGTGTGTGTGTGTGTGTGTGTGTGTGTCTGTGTGTGTGTGTGTCTGTGTGTGTGTGTGTGTGTGTGTGTGTGTGTGTGTGTGTCTGTGTGTGTGTCTGTGTGTGTGTCTGTGTGTGTGTCTGTGTGTGTGTCTGTGTGTGTGTCTGTGTATCTGTGTGTCTGTGTGTGTGTCTGTGTATCTGTGTGCGCGTGTGTGTGTATGTATGTCAGGGTTTTTCAGTTATAAATAACAAGAAACATTTGCTGATGAAAGGACTCATTCAAATTACGCAACAATTTGAATAAGCCTCCAGAAACTTCCAGTCCTACGCGCAGAGAGATTTAAGCTGATTCAGCCACCTGCAACTCTGGAGTCCTCTACCTCGGCGTGCCACCGATTCCTGACAGTAAACCTGTAGAGTAACAGAGTAGCAAGTCACTGTTAATCTGTATTTTGGTATTAGTTATTCAAATTTGCGTTTGTATATACTAAGCGGTTATAAGCGATGAAATACCAATGAAGGTTGGAAAATCACCGATGAAGAAATATTTTTTTCATATGTAACCCATGTGCAACCATGCAGCACTCAATTCTTCTCATGTTTATATATATATATATATATATATATATATATATATATATATATATATATATATATATATATATATATATGATAAACTTCTTATGAGATGCAGCCTCGTCTCGGGTCAGCTAAACATACCTAAGCGTGGGCTGTAACAACATACATACATTATACACACACACATGTGTGAGTGTAAGGTAGATGGAGAGATGGAAGTTGAAGTCTTTTGTAGGAAACATCGAAAGTGTTAACCCCCAGGTTCAAGAAATATAGGAGCAAAAATAGATAGACTTACCTTTTAGTTGACACGTCCCTTCAAAAAAGGGACGTGGTTTCTCCGTATTTCCAGAAGGTAGACGCAAAGCTGAAAAATCGGTATTCTTAGTAGGTATGCATTCTAAACCTACCCGGCATTTGCCCAATATCTGGTACATCCCTCCGCACGATTGGTGCAGACCATGTAGGCAAACCACACAACAACCACAGTCGTCCTTAATCCTCAGCTGAGCCGGGCACCGTAAATAAGTTCCGCCTTCATGAGGACATCTGGTGGAGTCACAGGGGGGACACAACACGTCGACAGCTGACGACGAAGGCAAGGGGAGCAGCACCCAGGGTGCCAACGATGACGACGAATTAAACAGTGCAACGTAAGGTTCAGCAGTTGAATTGACGGTGAGGCCGTCGGCATCAGCGCCGAAAGGGCTTGGGTTTGAACCCGTCGAAGTTTTGTTTGACAAATCTGTTGATGATAATAGATGAGAAATGTCTTTAGGTTCGGTTTCAGGGGGAGGATGTTTTCTAATGATAGTTTTGCGTTGGTACTGAACATAGTTCTGTGGTTGGCCATAAAAACGACGGCGTTTCACCACTTCAGCAGTACCTCGTCCATTGCTGCCCTCCCTCCCGCTGGTTTTCAAATAACTGTCATTGTGTCGTCGCTGTTGTTGCGACACAAGCCAGCGACGTTCTGTTACATTGACTTGCTCTCGTAGGTAGAGCGCAGGGGGCGGTGCGCTGTAGTTACTCACAGTCTCTTTCATCGGCTCTCTGGCCACCAACAATGCAGGGTTCGAATCTGACCGATTCGTATCGGTTTCAGAAGCGTCGGCGGCGACGGGCTGCGTACCCTCGGGTAGCAGTAAGAGTCTGTCGTCACCGATGGCCTCTAGCGTCGGCGACGTTGTAACGTTGACCAGTTCCGACGACGACACCGTCGCCACTGACAACAAGATGAATGTAGTGTAGATTAGTGTTGAGAAAAATATTTTGTTCATTGTCTTCCTGGAATTGAACTTGTTTCGTAGACTTAATAACCATACTGGCTGAGGCCAGAGGGCAAGATTGGAATCTGTGGAGAGAAAGAAGACAAATGAGAGACGGTGAATGTATATGACTGGAGAGTGAGTGAGATAAAGAGAAGGAAATAGAAAGGGTGAAGAGCAAAGAGAGAGAGAGAGAGAGAGGGGGGGGGCAGACAGAAAGGGAGAGAGGAGAGAAAGAGGCAAGAAGAGGGAGAGAAGAAAGGTATGTGAGTGAATGGGAGAGAGAGAGGGGGGGGGGAGGAAGAGGAGACGTAGTATAGGGGTATGGAAAGGTAGGGAGAAGTAGGAAGAGGGACAGAGAAGGGGATAAAGATAGAGATAGATAGAGAGGGGGGGGGGGGAGAGAAACATGAGAGTGTGTATGTATGCATGTTTGTAGTTCACCTGTGACTTGAGGGCACTGTCCAGCTTCTCTACACATAAAACACCCAAGCCACACATACGTTCTTCCACCTTGTTCAGTTGTGTGTGTGTGTATATATATATATATATATATATATATATATATATATAATATAAGATCAAAAGATGGTTAAAGGAGTTCCATGTATTTTATTATGCGCATTTCAAAAACAAACATCATCATGCAATAATATTTGTGTTTTCATCAGATAAAACAGGAGAACATGATATGAAGGCTAAAAAACACTTGTGGATAGTGCAGTTTTAAATCAACATATATGTTGATTTAAAACTGCACTATCCACAAGTGTTTTTTAGCCTTCATATCATGTTCTCCTGTTTTATCTGATGAAAACAACTATTATTGCATGATGATGTTTGTTTTTGAAATGCGCATAATAAAATACATGGAACTCCTTTAACCATCTTTTGATCTTATATTATGTATACTCCAGTCCTACAAACTGTAGAGTGCTTCTTATCCGATATCTGCATTGCTTTATTGTACTACAATAAAACTCACCTCCTACACACACATATATATATATATATATATATATATATATATATATAAAAGCTTCACGGCACAGGCATTGCTTTATATCTGGAGATCTCTGCATTTGTCGTCACATGGTACCATGGGTCCAGCACAATGTGTCAGTAATTGTCACAAGTGTAGTGTTTGTACCAGAGTTTTCAAGTCGCTGGCTGGACTAAAAAGTCACACTCGTTCAGCGCATCGGTAGGAGTTCTCCTACATGGATATAAAGTAGTGGCCGTACTCGAAAACGAGTTGGCAGTCACCATACACACACACACATAATATATATCCTTTTTACGTAATATTAAACAATAGTGACCACTGGTCATCTGAAGCCACCTTCACCATCATTATACTAATCACCTTAACTACCTCATCCTCCTCACCACCACTATTATCATCACTATCACCACCACCACCATCATCATCATCACTATCACCACCATCACTACAATTATCATTATCGTTATCAATATCATAACCATCACTACAATTATCATCAACATCACCATAATCATCATCAACATCAACATCACCATAATCATCATCATCAATATCACCATCAACATCAATATCAACATCACTAGACATTCATTTACTTTATTCGTCTCTCTCTCTCTCTTTCACATTCATTCTACACATCTCCATATTCATCTACCCCCCCCCCCCCAACACCACCACACTTACCTGTCCAACAACCGCACTGCCCGACTCACCGTTCCATAATTTCGCCACACACTCACCTGCCCTACAACGTCACTAACCCAACTCTCGCCACACAACACCGCCGTCCTATAACCCCTTAACATCTTTCTTATTCTCTGTCTTAAAACATTTCACATCACACACATATACTCTACTACTATATACATCTCTACGAAACACACTGCCTGCACAATTAAACAAAAACACACACACGCACATCATAACGTTTACTGTTTATGTTCCGTAACCTAGCGGTTCGACAAAAAGAGATCGAATAAAAAGCACCAAACTTGAAAAAAATACTTGGGTCAATTTGATCGACAAAAATCCCTTCAAGGCGGTGCCCCAGCATGACTGCAGCCAATAAAAAGTGTGTGTGTGTGTGTGTGTGTGTGTGTGTGTGTGTGTGAATACAGCTTAGCTCTATCCTAGATTTACCCGGTATCTACGATAAATCTACCCGTAATCCATCGGAACCCAGACTAGATTTACACGTGACCCGCCCTAGTACTACCCGGGGCCTACTAATGATCTACCAGAAATCTATCCGAGACACGCTAGATTTATCCGGGGCCAACGCCAACCCATGATTTATTCGGGATCCACCCGAGATTTACTCTGGATTCACACTACATTTAGCCAGGGTCCATCTGAGAACTACCCGAGGTCCACACGATATCTACCAGCGATCAACCTTAAATCTACCATATACCTACCTACCTGAGATACCTCCTACATCTATTCGGGACCCACCCAAGATCTCACCGAGGTCCACTTTAGATCTACCAGGGTCATATCCACGATTTCAACCAGTCATCCCCTCCTCCTCTATCTTCGATAAGCCATGGTCTCTTACATGAGTTCAACGAGTGTTTATGTCGACAACTAAGTTGCTTAACACACCAGCACGTGCTTTGGAGGACAGGGAGATTGACGGATGAAGAGATAAGGGAAAGACAAGCAGAAACCCCAGTAAACGTGAGTGCAAATGTGTGTGTGTGTAAGTTAGTCAGTAGTATGTGTGGAAGTGTGTGTTTGTGCGTAGACAATACATTACACACAAACTACACACAAGTATTTATGTGTGTAAGTTTGTCAGCGTGTCCGTGCGTGGACAATACATTACCCATAAATATGTGTATGTGCGCATTCATGTATACAAGTTATATATGTATATGTGTGTGTGTATATATAAATATATATAATGAAAAGTATAGAAAATTGTTGTCGCGAGAAGCTAACAGTAT
>OZ024746.1:75599940-75617440 GCA_964016885.1 Eledone cirrhosa | reverse complement strand
TAAAATCCCAAGTGTATATTGTGTGTGTATACATATATATAGAGAGATAGATAGAGATGTATGTGTATTATGTATAGTTAGTTATGTTATCCAAAAGTGACCAACCAACCTGTCATAGTTCACAGCCAAACTTTCGGCCACACACCGCATGTGGCTTCTTCTGTCTCTTTCATGGCATAACTGTACACACGCTTCTTTCATACCGCCTCCTCCTCCTCCTTCTTCTTACTCAACCTACTCATACCGTCACAAACACACACCCTCTCCATTTTGTCAGTCTTTCTATCTACATTCTACTCCCACACTTTCTCCCTCTCCCTGCCTGTCCAGTTATATATTACATATACTTCTACTCTGGTATATCTGATACCCTCTCTATTTTTCTTTCGCTACTGCCCCTTCCACCAAGTCAACTTATACTACTACCCTTGCATTATAGCATTCTCTATCTAATCTCTCAGCCTCGTTTATTCTTTCACTCTCTTTCTTTCTATCATTTCGTAAACCCGCCTTCGCGGATCTTTCTCACACCATAACACATACACACATACGCACACAGACACATATATACATACATACAGACAGACAGATCCTTTCTTCGCTCCGAATTCGCCGCTCCTCTTACACACATACGCGCGCAAATATATATATACATATATATTTATATATATATATATATATATATATACACACATATATAGACATTCATATTCACACACACACACACAAACACATTGACCGAATCGTTAGAGTATCCGACACGATTACTTGAAGTATTTAGTTACAGACATTTACTCTGTGAGTTCAAGTTTCGCCGCGGTCAACTTTTTCATACTTCCAGGAATCGTTAATATAAAATACCTGTCATGTACTTATATCGGTTTATATAATGTATAGATTTATAGATATGAATAGATTTAAAATAGAAGATATACAAACGTAACAAACTCACACTCACGCACATATATAAGCAAACGCGCCTGTATCAATATATATGCTATATATGCGTGTGTGTTTATATATAGATTTACACACACACACACATACACACACACACATCTATATATAAATATACATATATATAGCCCATGCTAGCGTGGAAAATAGACATTAAGCGATGATGATGATGATATATATATATATATATATATATACAAAGCTAAAACCACCCTTGATCACTTTCGAGCGAAGTCTTTTCGATTACAATAACCAAATGATAGCATTAAGGAAATAAAGTATTTGAGAAGCACACATTTTGATAACAATAGCCAGTTGGTTACATTATTTGTGATTATAATAAGGAGCTTTTACTTTGTTTATTTGCATATACGTCTATATTTTTGTTTTGTTTAAGAAACTCGAGAAAAAACAACAACAAAATAACAACTCAATAAATATTCCAGAGTTTATTTATGGCCCGAAGGCGGCGAATTGACAAAGTCTTTAGGTGTGTCAGGTAGAACATTTGGTGGTTATTCGTTCCGATTTTTTACGTTTTGAGTTCAAATTCCGCTGAGATCAACATTGCTTTTCAGCCTTCCGAAATAGTTAAAATAAAGTACTTGTCAAGCATGAGGGTTGATAAAAATCGACCTACCTCTCTCCTCCACTAATTTCAAGCCTTCTTCTTATAGCTTGTGACATCTGAGTTGCTACTCAGAGTATTTATCAAGAAACACCTTATATCTTCATTATCTCTCACTCTCTTTGTCTTGCCCTTTCTCTGTCACCCTCCCTCTTTTAGTCTCTCTTTCCGTCTGTTTCCCTTTCACATAACATCCTTCATCCCCCCTTTCACCGCTGTTAACCTCTCCCACACTCATAGCACACCTTTTATGTCACCTATTGTTACTGTTCCCTGATAGACTGGGTCTGGACACACGCGCGTGCGCGCAAACACACACACACACACACACACACACACACACACACACACACACACACACACACACACACACACACATACACACACACACACACAGAGTCACACACACATACGCGGTTTCGGTTTTAGTCACACTGTATGGTAGCTTGGGCAGTAACTTTACAGTAACTTCGGGTTGCTCAATGCCTTATGAATAAAATTAATAAAGGGACGGTGCAGAAGACTTTCGTATATATAAGTGCTCACATACGCACACACAAACATACACACACATACAATAACATATATCGTGTTTCTCCTATTATAGGACAGTCTTATTATTCCCCCCCCCCCCCCCAACAAAAAAAAGTACTAGGGCTTATTTTCCCGGTTTCCTTGACGTTAAGTCACTGATAGTACAAAACCTCCTCCGTGGTCAGGATGCCAGTCTATCTCAGGGTTAACTCTCTAGTTACAGCTGGTAATCATGAGCAACATGAAATGAAGTGTTTTGCTCTAGAACAAAATGCGGCATTCTGTCCAGGAACCGAACCCACAACTTTAAGATTGCAAGTTCGACATCCTAACCACTAGGCCACACACTATGTATGTATGTATGTATGTATGTATGTATGTATGTATGTATGTATGTATGTATGTATGTATGTATGTATGTATGTATGTATGTATGTATGTATGTATGTATGTATGTATGTATGTATGTATGTATGTATGTATGTATGTATGTATGTATGTATGTATGTATGTATGTATGTATGTATGTATGTATGTATGTATGTATGTATGTATGTATGTATGTATGTATGTATGTATGTTCTTCTGGTTTTATAATTTCACAAAGTTTTCCCAATAGAGAGAGAGTCGGTTTCTAACATAGACACAAGACTCTCTCATTGGAATTTACACAACATCAACTAGGTAGATATGTATGTATGTCTGCATGTGTAGATATGGATGTTATTGTATGTGTGGATATGTATGTTTTGAGTTGTATGTGTGCATGTGTATATGCTTTGTATCTGTACATGTGTATATACAGTTATTAGATGCAACATTTTTGGAATGTTTTACATATTTTTACTGTTCCATAAATGGATTGTACTTGTAATTTCCTAACTAGTTGTGTTCTTTCTGTTCCTGTGAAGCCTAGCTTCTCAAGATTTGTATTGAGGCAGTTACTAACATATCCCAGTGCCCCAATAATCACAGGCATAAATCTGAAGGTGTAATCAGGGTGGAGTATCTGCAGATTTCTCATCAGTTCTGCATAAATATTCTCCTTGTCACTAATCTTTGATATATTGGCATCTGCTGGGCAGCTAATTTCCACTACTGTGCATGCTTTCTTCTCCCTGTCCCATATCATAATATCTGGTCTGTTATGCCTGCATTTTAATGGGGTTTTTACTGGAACATTCCACCAGTACTCTTTCATATTATGTACATGGATGTCTTCCACATTGTTGTAGCTTTTAATGTGTTTATTATCGGGGCTATCTTTTTTACGAACTGCATTGTACAGTGTTTTGGTATGTATGTATGTATGTATGTATGTATGTATGTATGTATGTATGTATGTATGTATGTATGTATGTATGTATGTTATTTCATTGAGAAGTAACTTTAACAGGACGGGTTGTTTCATTCGGTGATGTAAACCAGGCATGTCAAACTGAGGGTCCCCCAAGGGCCGCATAGGGTCACATATGTGTTGTCCGAGGGTCGCACACGACAACTAATTGTACAAATTACAACTAATTAAAGTCATTTAATAAAATTTATTGCAGAAAAATTTGTTACTTAAATTTAGAAACATACAATGTACATACAAAGGTTTTAGCAGCATTCATGAATACAAAGTAATGAAGTGGTTTGACAAAACACTAACATTTTAAATGGCAACATACTTGCAGCTTGCAACAGCAACAAATACATTGTACAATAATTACAACAGTTCAAAACTAAACATTTATTTCCTACTATTCAACCAATTTTAGTGTTTTGTCCTGAGACTTGACACCTCTTTTTGTTGACAATTTTTGGTATGTCTGGCTGAAACGTCTGTACAGTTCCGACTTTGATCAGATATGACAAGTGTTGATCAGTCGGCCTTGTTCTCTGAGAAGTTTTTGTTAATTTCATGAAGGAAAATAACTGTTCACACACATAGGTAGAACCAAATATTGCCATGTGGCAAACTTTCTGATGTTTTAAAACTTGTCTTTCAGCTCTTTGCACGTAGAAAAATGAACTAAATTTTCATTTGACTACTGTGACTTCCATAAGCTTAGTTTTGTAATTAAGCACTTGATGTCATCATGCAACTGAGTGATGGGTTTGTTTTTACCTTGTAATTTCAAATTAAGATCAGTAATATCTACAGCAAAAGCCAGATCTTGGAGCCAACTTTCATCTTTTATTTCATCTGTGTTCTGACCTTTCGTCTCCAAAAAACATAATTATTTCTTGTCTCAACAAATAGAATATTTTCAGCACTTTGTGACATTACAACTAGCGGACTTCTGTGTAGAATAGAACATCGGTGAACTGATTATCCATATCTTCCAACAACTGGCTGAACTGACGGCGGTTGAGAGCACGGCTTCTGATATAGTTCACTGTCTTTGTGACCAGGCTAAGCACATTTTTGCAATTTAAAAATCTTTGAACACAAATTTTGCTGATGAATAATACAGTGAAAATGTGCAAATGATGAATCTGGATGCGAGTTTTCTATTTTTGTTCATAACTTGACAGTAACACCATTATGTCTGCCAACCATATTCGCAGCACCGTCAGTAGATAAGCATGCAAGTTTACTCAAATGAAAACCATAGTCATGCAGAACCTACTCGATCTTCTCAAAGATGCCCTGGCTTTTTATAGTGTCATGCATGGGGACCAGTTCAATCAGTTCTTCATAAATATTAAATTCACTGTCACAGGCCCTGAAGAAGAATGCAACCCATGCTATTCCAGTGATGTCAATGGTCTCATCAATATCAATAGAAAAATGTTCCAACCTTGATGATATAGCCTTCAACTGTGGTTTCAGATCAGCTGATCTTTCATCAATGCGTTCAACAACAGTGTTCCTGGTTAATGAAATATCTTTGAATAACTGTGCTTTCTCTGGACATACAATTTCAGCTGTTTTTACAAGGCATTGCTTTACAATGTAAGATTTGCCACTCATGGCGATCATTCGGCTGAGTTCATAGCTTGTTTATCTCAGTTTATCTTTTTGATTGAGTTCTGTGAACCATACTATTTTAGTCAGCATTTTCTTCACCCTGGCGGTTTCTGTCCCTCGGGATTTGAACACATATAGTTATATATATCCGTGTTCGTATGTATGTATGTATGTATGTATGTATGTATGTATGTATGTATGTATGTATGTTATTTCATTGAGAAGTAACTTTAACAGGACGGGTTGTTTCATTCGGTGATGTAAACCAGGCATGTCAAACTGAGGGTCCCCCAAGGGCCGCATAGGGTCACATATGTGTTGTCCGATATATATATAGTGAAAACTTGGACGGGAACAAAAACAGAGAAGGCAGTACAAATAAAAGTTTATTAGGTTCACGCTCTTGAGAGTGGGAGGTGGGGAACGACGTTTCGGGCATAAGCCCTTCATCAGAGGAAAGTGGGTAGGAAGAGAGTTCCGAGGGTGTGTGGGGAGTGGTGGAGAGATATTTAGAAAAAAAGGGGGGGGGAAGAAAAACATAAAGATAAACAAGTGGTGGAAGGGTGTGAGGCATGTAGGGGTGGTGGCGGGTGGAGTAGGGAGAGGGAGGCGGGGGGTCGGAGCGGGGGAGGGATGAAGATGGTGTTTGTGTATGTGTGTAGGTGTACGTGTGTGTATGTGGGGGGGTGTGTGAATGTGAGAGTTGGGGGAAGAACGAGGTTCCATGTTCAGGAAAAGGTGTATGCGTGGGGTGGGGTGTAGGTCTGTGTGTGTGTGGAGGTGCGGTGGATAGGAGAGAGGATCGGTAGGTGTGAAAGGTGGAGGGGGGGTCATGTGGGGAGGATGGGGTGTGTATTAGTGGAGGTGTTAGTGGGATGTGTGTGTGAAGGGGTGTGGGTGGAGCGGAGAGAGGGAGAGGGGGAGAAAAGGTGTTGGGGACGGAGGAGGGAGTGTAGTGTACTGGTGTGTGTGTGTGCGAGTTTGGATGAGTGTGTGTGTGGTAAAGGGGGTGTTATTGGTTGTTTGTATACTGGTGGTGGGGAAAGGGTGGATGCGGGTGTGTTAGTGGGGGTTAGTGGTGGTTAGGTGTGTGGAGTGGGTGGTGTATGTAGGTAGGTGTGTGTGTGTGTGTGTGAGGGTGTGTGTTCGTGTGCGTGGGGTCAGGGGGATGTTAGTGATATTAGTTGTGGCGTGGTAGGAGTGGATGTGTGGGTGAGGGTTAGTGGTGGTAGTAGGGTGTGTGGATAGTGTGAGTGCGTGTATATATGTACAGGTGGGTGTGTGCGTGATAGGGGGAGAGGTGGGGAGGCTAGTATCGTTAGTTGGGGGAGGGGGGCCGGGGGTGGGGGTGTAGCATTGTTAGTTGTGGGTGGGCCAAGGGGGTGGGGCGGTGAGAAGGAGGAGTGTGTTAGTGGTGTTAGTGGGGGATGTGTGTGTGTATGTGTGTGTGTGTGTGTGTGTGGGGGGGGTCGAATGGAATTACCTATCTGCTGGATGCTTTCCATTGTGCTAAGTTCTAAAAGATAGCTAATTCCATACACCAGAGTATAACTGTAACTATCGACTATCCTTCCAAGCACCCTAACCTGTATTAGACACGGAACTCTGGATTAACACTATAGACGAGAGAGCCCAAATTCTCCACTCACACTATGCTAAACCCATGGCCTCCAAATACCTGATACTCAAAAACTCAGTAATGTCCAGTAGTGTTAAGTTTAATATTCTGATCGCAGACTTGGTACGAGTGATGAAGAACGTGTCCCGCATGTGCGACCCAACAGAAATGGAAAGACACATCCAACACTTCATCAACCGCATGCAATTCTCTGGCTACAACCAAAGAGACAGAATCAGAGTATACGAAGGAGCCACGGAGAAGTATAAGACCCTCATAGAACTGAACATGAAAGGAATTTGCCCATTATACAGGAGCAAATCATGGAATAGCTTAGATAGGGCTAGGCATAAGATAGGGAAAGCCACCTCATGGTACGACAACCAGAGATATCAGAGTGTCATGTTTGTGGACGCTACCCCTGGAGGGAAATTAGCTAACCAGTGTAGAAAGGCCCTGAGAAAGACCCACTTCAAGATTAAGGTGGTAGAAAAGCCAGGAACCACCATAAAATCTCTGATCAGCAAAACCTACCCTTTTAAGAAAACTCACTCTACTAATAGGAAATGTATCATATGTAAAGTAAACCCCCGGATAAACTGTAAAACTAGAAACGTAGTCTATAGCATAAGATGTACAGAGGGTACTTGCAGAAACAGGACAACAACATACATACATAGGCGAGACAGCTCGTAGCATAGGTGAAAGGATAGACCAACACTGGGGGGAACTAAAAGGACGAAAAAACGGTCCAGTACTATACGGACATGCCAGACAACAACACGACGGTAACATAGACAACATAGAAATTAGAATAATATCTAAACATAGAAATGACCTAGCAGATAGGCAAATCAGAGAGGCCAGTGAAATAGAACTTAGAAGGCCAAGGCTAAACAGAAAAAATGAATGGAATAAGAACCACACCCAAACAAACAACACTGACCTAAGAGAAGTATAAATAAATAAATAAATAGATAAATAAATAAATACATACACAAGCACAATAACAACAAACACATATAAACACACACTAGTAAATATAGAATACATTAACCAATACACAGTCACCCAAACACGAACACACACCAAACAAAACACTATACACACACGCAAACGCATGCGCAAAGAAGACAAAAAAACAAACAAATAAATAAACAGACTAAATAAAGATGGCGTAGACATACAATGCAACGGGAGGAAACAATAGCACCACTGACGATGTTGCAGATATGCAACGAAAGAACTTTGATAGACTATATATATGTGTTTGTGTCTATATTGTATCTGTATTTTTGACCGTTGGTCAGTCAATGGCAACATTGAGGACCGAATAAATTAAATTAACCGGTATAAAAGACACAGAAGCGAAAAGCGAAAACCAACCAAACAGTGAGTGTGTTCTGTTATTAATTCTGGCAATATTACACAAATATGATCATCCCCAAGTATAACAATATTTGTTTCGACACACGATTTCATATCAAAAACCTCGCAAAACTAACTCATCGCCGTTATATATATATATATATATATATATATATATATATATATATATATATATATACTATATATGAGGGTTGGCTGAAAAGTTTATAGGCTGACCAAGATTTTCTTATATGACCAAATGAGGTGTATTTTTTAACATAGTCGATGGAAAGAAACAATGTTGTTATTAATAAGAAGAGTTAAAATAATTAATGCATGCAAGATTTCACAACACTAGTATCACTCCTCCGTAATTAGCCTATGAACTTTTCAGCCTACCCTCGTCTCTCTCTCTCTCTCTCTCTCTCTCTCTCTCTCTCTTTCTCTCTCTCTCTCTCTCTCTCTCTCTCTCTCTCTCTATATATATATATATATATATATATATATAGAGAGAGAGAGAGAGAGAAATCGCATATTGAAAAAAAAAAGAGAAAAGATCTTCAAATAGAAGTGGATGACACCCACACTTTCAAACATTTAATCGTTGAAGAGAAGGACAACCCTCAGAGGTACACTTCCATTTCACTAATAGTGCCCCACCTCCACCCAATGTGTATATATATGCTTTAATTCCTTTAAATCTTCATCAACACTCCTTCACTCCAACCCTGCATCACAACGCATCATTAAATCAGTTTGACAATCGCTACCGACGAATGCGAGAAAGTTCTCCACGAAATTTAACCAGGAATCTTAACCCCCCCCCCCCCCAAAAAAAAAAACCCCACCGAAGTTAACAAAGAACTTACTAGAACTACAAAACAAAACTGTTAAATTATATTATTCGGTGAATTGGCAGTATCGGTAGAGGGTCGGACGCCATGCTTTGACGCATAGAGTTACGGCCCTTGCCATTCTGAGTTCAAATCCCGTCGAGGTTAACTTTGCATTTCATCTTTACGGGGTCGATAAAATAAAGTACCAGTAATGCTCTGGGTAGTTGCTGGCTTTGTGCCAATAGTAGAAACAATTATTATAAAATTAAATTGTTTAGAACTACAAGTGAAGTCATTCTTTTCCCTTTTTCCAATATACCTAACTGTACCAAGGATTTCACACATTTTCCAATATATATATATATATATACTCTCTCTACTTCCATCTTCATTAAACCAACAGACTCCCAATCTTACCTCGACTTCACCTCCTCCCATCCAACCCACACCAAACACTCCATACCCTATTCCCAATTCCTCCGTCTTCGTCGGCTCTGTAGCCAGGACGACGATTTCGAAACCCATTCCCTTTGCATGGCTTCCTGCTTCATCCAGCGTCGATATCCCCCCACCCTGATCCAAGCTGCTCTCACCCGCGTCCGTGAAACAGACCGCACCACAGCCCCCCCCCCCCCACACCATTGTTCCTTTCCCTCTCACCTACCACCCCATCACCCTACCACTCCAGCGACATATCCTCTGTTCCTTCCGTATCCTCTCTTCTGACCCAGTCACTTCTCGCTTTTTTCCAAACCCACCCATTACTGCATTTAAGCACGCCTGCAGCCTCCGCGACCTCCTGGTTCGCAGTTCCTTTTCGCCCTCTCCCACGACTCCACCCGGCTCTCATCCGTGTTCCCGTTCCCGCTGCAACACTTGTCCCTTTATTTATACCCTCACCACTCTTACAGGCCCTAACGGGTCTTTCCGTATCCGCCATTCCTTCACCTGCACATCCACCCACGTTGTCTATGCCCTCCGGTGTTCCCTTTGCGGGTCTTTATATATCGGATAAACGGGACGCCGTATGGCGGACCGTTTTGCCGAACATTTGAGGGACATACGACTCGGTTTGGATACTCCTGTCGCCCGTCATTTCTGTTCTCCTGGTCATTCTTCCCTACATGTTTCAGTCCTGGGTATCTTTTACATCATGGATCCCAGGCCTCGCGCACCAGGACTGAAAAAAGTCTGAGGACCAGCTTATTCTGAACATATGGCGGAGGCATTTTTAGTGGAATCTTTCCGAAATTTTAATATGACTAATGTATATCGTCTAAGTTTCAGGAGAATACAGCAGAGCAGAAAGAACAAGCCAGACATATATCATAATTTTAGTGTCAGCTTTGATATGGTGCTATGATAACACTTTAGATTCTAGGCAGCTAAAGGCATTTGCTACCCCATGAATGTGAGAAGTGATTTTTGTGTCTAAGTTTCCATCAGCATATCCCAGGCTACCCAGGTATTCAAAAGAAGTCTACCATTAACCAATATCTGAGGTGTGTTGATTAGTTCTCCAGGGGCAGGTTGATACATTAGAACATTAAAATTAAAAAAATAATCGTGAGAAAATAAATACGTCATATGTAGAATGAAACGAACTAATTAGGTTCAGTAAGCCTGGCTCAGTGTGATTTATTAGGTCACAGTCGACTCCGTTAAATGATCACGTACTAGAGAGGTAAACACTTTAGATTTGAAGTTCATTCTTGTCAGGTTGAACATATTACCTGAATAGCGGTATTGTATATAGATGCCATCTGTTGAAATTGCATTTGATAGCATAGCTGCAAAATATATGGAGAAGAATGTCAGTACTTCGAGATTACCTTGCTTAACTCAATTTTCAACCGGAAATGGTTCCACCAAAGTTAGACTGGACCTTCATTTCCTTATGGAGGGCCTTGATTATATTCACAAACTTTTCAGGACAGCCAGATTTCTTCAGCACTAGCCACAGTGCATTCCTGTTAGCTGTCTCAAAAGCTTTATTAAGATCCACAAAACAATGGTATAAGCCTATGTTTTGTTCGTTGCATTGCTCTTGTAGTTGCCGGATAGTGAAGATCATATCAACAATCCCTCAAAAAACGTGGAAGCTACATTGTGACTCTCAAAATACAGCTCTTGGGACAATAAATTTATCAAGGCGCTCTAAGATAACACGAGAAAGCACATTTCCAACAACTGATAACTATTATATTCCAAAGTGAGAAACAACGTTGTCGGTTACTCCCCCTGGTTTTTGCTGAGACTCAGGATGTGTGACGATGGTCACAACCTTAAAAAAAAATCATAGTGGAAGGCTATCAAATATTTTTCACAAACATCCTGTACACAACATGTACATATATGTGTATAACGCTATGTTGGGAGCACCAATACTAATTCTATATATATATATGTGTATGTGTGGATATATGCAAACATACATACCCTTCCTCTCCATATACACAGTTTAACACTTCAAAATGTTTCTTGGTCACTTCTTTCTCATCAAAAATAGTATTTTGCCAAGAAACTCTAAATAACGTAACGAAATTTTTTTAACTTGAAATATAAATATACACGGCTACCTTACTGTTCTGTACTCTCTTTGTTTTTATATAGTTACTACTACTACTACTACTACTACTACTACTACTACTACTACTGATGATGATGATGATTATAATGATATTACTATATATATCTAGGTACCTCTCCCCTCTTTTCTCTCTCTTTGTTTGTTGTACATATATATATATATATATATATATATATATATATATATATTTATATACATATATACACATAAGTCAATGTATGCACAGAAATACACACGCAGACACTCACTCACACACACACACACACACACACACACACACACACACACATATATATATATATATATATATATATATATATATATTTATATATATATATATATTTATATATATATATATATGTGTGTGTGTGTGTGTGTGTGTGTAAACATATGCTCATGTAAGTCACTGTATGCATATAAATAGCATGTATAGGTTCTTTCTTTTATAAAATTCTTGAAATACTTCCCCCAAAGAAAGAGCTGATTTCTAACTATGGAACAAAGCTCAATCATTCGACGAATTTAACTAACATTAAAAGTACACAGTTCCGTCTTGAATTCCTGGAGATCTGTATAATATTTTCACTGTTCCACTTCAAATTTACAGTTTGAGTTCGTAGAATTACACGTTGTTACATAGTTTCATTCCAGACATTTAAGGACTTAGTAACATAATCAACTGTGCTAATGATTATGAGGAAACAAGAAGCGTTTTAAGCTCCCCCTTCCCACCACCACCACTAAAGCAGGGTTTAACCTTGCGAGCCTTGTGTCATGGGGACATTTCTTGAGTAAGGTTTTATAGTCAGATGCCTTTCCTGGCACTAATCCTTTAGTAACATTTTACGTCACACAAAGATATACTGTTTCGTGACTATGGGCAAGCGTTGTAATTTCTAATTTAGGTAGAAAGTTGCTCATGTTACTATCGTCGTCATTGTCGTCGTCGTTGTTGTTGTTGTTGTAGTAACTTTTGTTGTTGTTTTGCTGTTCATCCTTTTGAAGTCAATAAACAAAGTACCAGTCCAGAAGTGGGGTCGATTATTCCCATATTTCTTTCTCAGTCTGTGTTTTGAGCCAGGTTTGAATGCTCATGACACGCTGTGCATCACCACAACAGCCCCACGGCTCCATCAAGAATTAAGGGAGCATGCCATAGCTTTCCTGATTGAGTAAAACTCTAACCAAAGAAATTGGAGCCATGTTCATTACATGTTTTTGTATATCTGGAACTATAATTCTCAAACGAATCCTTCTTAATTTTCGACGGCAGTAGGGCAGTTGATTGGCAGGATGAGTAGAGCGTCGGATAAAATGATTTGCGGTATTTAGTTACTTTTTATGTTCTGAAATCCTGTTGAAATCCTGCCGAGGTCAGCTTTGCCTGTCATCCTTCCAGGGTTGATAAAATAAATTAACACTTAAGTACTGGGGTCGATATAATCGACTTCCTCTTCCTCCAAATTGATGGTATTCTGTCCAAATTAGAAATTAGAGCGGCGGATTGGCAAAATCGTTAGAACGCCGAACAAAATAATTTATGGCATTTAGTTACAGCCCTTTACGTTCTGAGTTCAGATCACGCCTAGGGATCTAATCGTCTCCTCCCTTAAATGCTGGCCTTCTGCCAATGCTAGAAAAGTATTTAAGACGACAGTGTTTGATCTCAATATGTTTATCTTTGTTGGTTGTTGTTCTTTGTCACTTGATTACAAATTATTTTGCTGGCTACCCTATCATGTCTTATGGGAAGGTTGTATCTAGGTATCTTGAAAACATTCTCTCAATGGTAGCAGGGTTTTAGCTAATATTTTCGTATTCTATTCCACATTGTTTTAGCTAGCACATCATAACTGATGAGAATGTTGTATCTAACAAACATGCTATGACAGGTAGCAATGTCTTCTCACTTTATTCCAGCTGGCTCCTACATCATGTCTTATGGTAAGATGGAATCTGGTGAATATTTTCTAACATGTGGCAATGATATGTCTTACGCCTTCATTTTTGTTTTTTCCTATAACCTACATTTGTCAGCAGATGCTTTCTGTCTTTAGTGTAGAAGGTACTATATGGGGTTTTCTTGTTCATGGTTAGTACGAAGGTAACCTTCAAGGTGAGATATTGTAAACTTGTTTGTAGTTCATGCCAAGCATTTAGTGTGATTTATTCCCTTTATGGCCTGTGATATTCCTTTCCATGAATATTTCAGGTATTACTTTCTCAGTGAACTGGTCTATTTAAAAAAAATGGTTCTAGCGCTAAGTAAGCGGTAAGTCGATAGAGTTCTTAACAGTGTCGGTTAGAATGGTTGCCAGTATTCGTTCCGGTTCTCTGCTCTCTAAGTTCAACTCTTACTAAAGAGAAATTTGATTTTTACCTTTTCGAGAACAAAAAATAAAGTTGCAGTACAAGGGTCGAGCTTTTTTCTTTCTCACTTTCTTAAGCAAAGAAAAGCAGACGTAAAATGATGATAATTATATATATATATATATATATATATATATATATAACAAAGGAGGTGTGGTAGGGAACCAGATGGACCATAACGCACCAGAGTACTCAATACTTACTGAGTCCAGAAATAGCCGTCGAAACGGCTTGAGCTTTGCCGTCGAGGTTAAACATTTTCCTATATATATATATATATATATATATATATATATATATATATATATATATATATATATATATAGTTGAATATATATATATATATATATATATAGTTGAATATATATATATATATATATATATATATATATATATATATATATATATATATATATATATATAGTTGAATATATATATATATATATATATAGTTGAATAGAACAAACAAACGCAGGAGACAATTGTACATAGTTGCATTAGGTTTACGCTTGATGGGAGTGGAGGAAGTTTAGACGTTTCGGACTTAAGGTTTTCTTTCATCAGGAAAGTTGAGAGCAACTCCGAGGGGGAGTAAGGGGGGTTGTAAGGAGGGAAGTTAACAAGAAGAACACGAAACGAAGGGAAAAATAAAGATGAATAAAAACAGAATTTAAAAAAAAGTGAAAGTATAGGGGTGGAAGGGGTGTACAGGTCCGGGATGACAAGAGTATGGTAGTGTGTATAGGGGCTGGGTAGAGGGGGCGAGGGGGATAGGGGGAGATGGGGAGAGAAAGGGTGAGGTGAAGCAAGAAAATCAGAGTCCGCGCGGGATGGCGGAAGGTAAGGTGTGTGTGTGTGTGTGTGTGTGTGTGTGTGTGTGTGTGTGTGTGTGTAAGTATGAGAGTCTGGGTGACAGCGAGTGTATGTGAAAGTAGGTTTTGAATAAACATTGTGTATGTGTTGGGGTGGAGATTATGTCTGTGCGTGTATAGTCCCTGTATGGGTGTTGGTGTGTATGGAGGAGGCCGGATGGGATGAGAACGTATATATACACACATA
The DNA here is from genome assembly GCA_964016885.1 of Eledone cirrhosa. NCBI lineage: Eukaryota > Metazoa > Mollusca > Cephalopoda > Octopoda > Eledonidae > Eledone > Eledone cirrhosa. The sequence goes on along the minus strand of OZ024746.1, from coordinate 75,602,521 downwards.
TATATATATATACACACATATATATTCTTTATTAAGAATATATTAATAGTACTGAGTACTCATTCTCGGGCTCGATAGATAAAATGTCAGTCTAGTCAGTCTAGTACTGATGTCGAGTCTTCTCTCTCGCTTTCTCGCTTTCTCTCGTTTACTTTTTCTCTCTCCTCTCTGGAAGTGATCGGCTTTGTTCAGACCTGGGGAGAGAGAGAGAGAGAGAGAGAGAGAGAGAGAGAGAGAGAGAGAGAGAGAGAGAGAGAGAGAGAGAGAGAGAGAGAGAGATGTGCTCGGCCAGATTTGAATGCCCCCAGCAAACGACGTATGTCCGAACGGTGTCCATTTGACATCATCAAGAGTTAAAAGCTAGTCGATGACGATATATACAGTATTACAGAATTATTGTATTTTCCGGCCGATTGGACGCACTTTTTTTTCCTCCCCCAAAACCTAAAAAAATGTTTCCCTACATCCAATACGCCCGTATCACTGAAGGGAGGCCGAACAGAGGGTGAGGAAGGACAATCATGGTTAAAAAAAATATAGTTTGTATTACCATTAGTATTACTAATAGGGGTCGATAAAATAAAGTACCAGTAATGCACTTGGTAATTACTGGCCTTGTGCCTAAAGTAGAAACAAGTATTACTAATATAGTAAATTATAAACGTAAACATGTAAGTATGTTTTTGAAACGGTGCGCGAGTTTGAAATTAGAAATTATAAGCTTTCACCGTATTTTAGACTAAAGACATTTCTAGCCTGATAGTGGGGTTTATAACCCTCGGAGAAATGGAAGCAGATGAGTGTTGCCATAGTAATAGAGTACAAATTACATAAGCAAAATGATGTGGAACTTATATAAGAGTTTCTGAGAAAACAATGAAATATATTTTAATATATTTATGAAAAAATGTACCAAAATTCCTTTTTTCTCAAAATGTTATAGTAGAAACCAGAGAGTCACCCAATAGGTCAGCAAATAGGCTAAGTAGGATTTCCAAATGTTCTTTGAAGAGTGAGATCTCTGTGTCAGCTTTCATTTCATGTCTCTCCTAATGCTTATTAACTATTCTCATCCCAATGAAATCATTTTCATGAGAATGTGTATGTGTGTATACGTGAGTATATGTTTATATTTTGAGTTCATGTCTATCTATATATGTGTATTTTTTTTTTTTTGCATTTTCATCAATGTATGCATGTATATGTATGTGTGTATGTGTATGCATGTATATATGTGTTGAAACTACGTAATTATGTATGCGTGCGCATGTATTATGTATGTATGTATGTATGTATGTATGTATGTATGTATGTATGTATGTATGTATGTATGTATGTATGCTTGTATGTATGTATGTATGTATGTATGTATGTATGCATGTATGTATGTATGTATGCATGTATGTATGTATGTGTATGTATATGCTACAATGTGTATATAAATATTCATGTATTGTATCTTATGTCAAAATTCTTAGATAATAACACATATTTTGTGTATGCATGTATGTACCAATGTACGCATGTATGTATGCATGTATATATATATATATATATATATATATATATATATATATATATATATATATATATATATACACACACACACACACACATATATATATATATATATATATATGCAAGGATATGTACATGAATGTATGTGTGTGTGTGTGTGTGTGTACATAATTAGAGGAGATAATTATAAGAGATAATGATGAGATAAATCAACAGTTGTGGCTAATTAGTCGTAATTAACGGTTTATAGCATGACAGTAGCTTTACTACTACTACTACTACTACTACTACTACTACTACTACTACTACTACCATCACCACCACCACCAACAACAACAAAAACCACAACACGACAAATACCACCACTACAGCCACAGCCAGCAATACCATAACAGCAGCAGCAGCTTCTCCTCCGCCCCCTCCTCCCTCCTCCCCATCCCAACCACCACACTACAACAGGCGCACCACCATCATCACACTACAACCGGCATACCACCGCCATCACCACAACTACCACTACCACCACCACCACCATCATCACCACGACCACCACCACCGCCACCACCACACTGCACCCGACACACCAGCGCCATCTCAACCACCACCACCATCATACCACCACCACCACCACCATCATACCACCGCCATCACCACAACTACCACCACCTTCACCACCAACACACACCAACACCACCAGCACCACACTACACCCAGCATACCACCGCCATCACCAGAACTACCACCACCATCGCCACTACTACCACCACCACCATCACCACCACTACCACCACCACACTATACCTGGCATACCACCGACATCACCACAACCTCCACCACTACTACCATCACCATTACCACCACCACCACAACTACCACCACCATCGCCACCACTACTACCACCATCACCATCACCATCACCACCACAACTACCACCACCACTACTACCATCACCACCACCACAACTACCACCACCACTACTACCATCACCACCACCACAACTACCACCACCACTACCACCATCACCATCACCACCAGCACAACTACCTCCACTACTGCCATCACC
>OZ024746.1:75584940-75592440 GCA_964016885.1 Eledone cirrhosa | reverse complement strand
TATATATATATATATATATATATATATATTTATGTGTGTGTGGGGGTGCTCACGTGTATGTATGCGTGCCACGGTATTTGTTCCGACTCACTGTGCTATGAGTTCAAATCCCGTATGTATGTATGTATGTATGTATGTATGTATGTATGTATGTATGTATGTATGTATGTATGTATGTATGTATGAGAGATGTATATCAAATCCCGTATGTATGTATGAGAGATGACCCCTTAGCCTTTGTCAAGGCAGAATTCTAGGAGAAAGAAAACTCTAATATAACACCTGCAACCCTGATGGTATCCAGTGATGTTGACTTGTTCTTCTTTTTGGTAAATATCATCTTGGTTAAGAGAGTGGGACTGGCTTTGTGCAGTGCCTTTGCTCACTATAAAAGCTTCACAGCACAGGCATTGCTTTATATCTGGAGATCTCTCTGCCCTTGTCATCTCATGGTACCATGGGCCCAGCACTATGTGTCAATATTTGTCACATGTGTACTGTTTGTACCAGAGTTTTCAAGTCGTTGGCTGGACTAAAATGTCATACTCGTTCAGCGCATCGGTAGGGGTTCTCCTACATGGATATAAAGTAGTGGCCGTACTCGAAAACGAGTTGGCAGCCACCAATGTATGTATGTATGTATGTATGTATGTATGTATGTATGTATGTATGTATGTATGTATGTATGTATGTATGTACCCCCCGCCTCCACACACACGCATGAAATAGGCTAAATAAACCCCCCAAAACCGCGCATTCGCGTCCACTGTTGCATGTTCCCAACTTCTAGACCAGCCCTTTGGCTGCGGAAAGATGAATGTGGTAACTATAATTGACGAGGTGTTTATTGGTGATTTATTGGTGTTGTCATCAAAGCTCATGCGACATTTGATGGCAGTCCTCAACAGACTGAGGTTTTCTCGACAACTGTGAACTGTGAACTAGAAAAAGAAATAAAGGAAGAATCGAGACTGCGCGAATATATATATATATATATATATATATATACATTTATACATTGACTATTGAGACATGTAAGCCATGCACCCGAATTGGCAGGGGGTCGTTAGAATGTCGGATAGAATGCTTTTATGGCATTCGTTCTGACTCTCTGCTCTCTGAATTCAAATCCTGCCGAGGTCAACTTTGCCTTTCATCTTTTCGAGGTCGATAAAACAAGTACCAGTCTAGTACTGGGGTCGATTCTTCTTCTATATCTCTTTCTTATTTCCTCTCTCTCACTTTCTATCTTGCTTTGGAAGAAATCTGTTGTACTCACACCCTGGAGAGGGATTGTCTCCGCCAGGCTTAAAATGCCCAAGACACGCCGTATGTCAATATGGCGTCCTTACAACTCTATCAGGAGTTACGGGACCATGCCACCACCAAGCATCCACCCATAGAGATAGTTAACTTTAATATATATACAAATGAACTACTAATATGACGCCTAATAGTTGTTTCTACATACATAACTGTTTCTACTTTTGGCACAAGGCTAACAATTACCCCAGTACATTACTGGTACTTTATTTTATCCCCTTAAGGATGAAAGGCAAAATTAACTTCGGTGGGATTTGAATACAGAACGTAAAGGGCCATAACTTCTATGCTGCAAATCATAGTGTCTGACGCTCTACCGGCGCTAAAAATATGCAAATTTTAGTAAGTCGATTTCAAATATACTACTATGAACGATAGGTATATAAGCGCAGCGTTTCAGTTACGCATTTCTTTGAGGTTGTTGACATGATATACATACTTTACATATTTTACATGTTTTACATGTTTTACATATCTTTTAATGGAAAGCCCAAGAAGATTCGAAATTCGATTCAAGATATTTCGTATTTTAAAAATTTACAGAGGGGAAATACGTGAATTTGGCATGTTTACATGTCTAAATACTGAACGTGTAAATATATATACACATTCACACAGTCTCCATTACCTCTGTACTGTATATATATATATATATATATAATATAAATTCATTGCATTCTTCGGCTACTTGGCACACAATATATATATATATATATATATATATATATATATATATATATATATATATATATATATATATATATATATATATATATATATTCTACATATATATATATATATATATATATATATATATATATATATATATATATATATATATATATATATATATATATATATATGACGGTTGTCTGCTCAATACAAAGCTTCATCACTTCAATGTATATACATGTGTAAATATATATATATTTGTTCACAATTGTGTATATGTGTCTATTTACACGCACATACACACAAACATAGACACACGCATATATTAAACTTATTTGTGTAATCACACACACACACACACACACACACACACACACACACACACACACACACACACACACACACACACACACACACACACACACACACACATATATATATATGTGTGTATGTGTTTATGTCTCTGTCTGTCTATCTATCTGTATGTATGTGCATTTATACATATACATGTATGCGTATATGATGTTATGTTAGTTTGAAATTTCCATTAACACTATCATATTTCAGGATAAACATAACATTTGCTTGGATTAAGGAAAGGGTTCGCTTCCTAATCAGTTCCCCCTCCATCCCTCTCTGTCCTTTCTCTCTGTCCCTCTCGCTACACACACACACGCGCGCACACACATACACACATGTATATATATATATATATATATATATATATATATATATATATATATATATATATATATATATATAGTAATAATAATAAATTTGAAGACTAAAATCCAAAGAGGGTTCGATAAGGATAAATATATATCAAATATATTAGAACCGTAGAGCAAATATTTATTAAATATATATATATATATATATATATATATACATATATATATATATATATATATATATATATATATATATATATGTATATATATATATATATATAACGAAGGAATTGTGGTAAGGAACCAGATGGAACATAACGCACCAGAGTACTCAATACTTAGGGTAGTAGAGTGGGTAATAGGAAAAAGTATGTCATACTTTTTCCTATATATATATATATCTATCTAAGGCGGGTAAAATTCCCGAGATCCATGGACGAGTTCTCTCCAGCGGCCTCTGTCCCTCATTATCGCTGCCATATCCTGCATCTCCAACAGACCAGTGTCTGTCCTTAGGGCATCAACATATGTTAACCTTGGTCTTCCTCTTCTAGTGTGTCCATGTAGGGGCTCCCAAAGGAGCACTGAGTGCAATGTCAACTCTGGATGTCGGTGAGCATGTCCAGCCAACCTCAGTCTCCTCTGTGTCACTTTTGAGCTGACTTTTGGGATGCTCCCATACAGCTCTGAGTTTTTCATCCTCAGTGTATACTGATTAATGTTCAGAGCCATCCTCAGCATTCTCGTGTAGCACCCATCCACCATCTGAGTGAGTCTCTTGGTCAGTGTCCAAGTCTCAGACCCATACAGCAGCACAGACTCCACTACAGCAATGAAGAGGCGGATTTTCAGGTCTCTACGAAGGTCCGACTTCCACACCGATCTCAAGCTGTGACACGCCGCCCAGGCCTTGCTCTTCCTCTCAACCACATCATCTTCCGTATTCCCAATCTTTGCTCCCAAATACAGGAAGTCCTCAACCAATTCCAGCGGCTTCCCGCCTACATTAGTGATCCCCTCTGGCTTCTCAACATTCTCTACCAGATATTTTGTTTTAGTCTCATTCATTCTCAGCCCCACACTCATCGACACACACACACACACACACACATATATATATATATATATATATATATATATATATATATATATATATATATATATATATATATATATATATTTATATATATAAATGTAAGTATGTATGTATGTATACGTACATACATATATGTATACAGATGTACAGTAGTATGTATATATATACATACATGCACACATATATATATGCACGTATCGGTTTACCGAACATTTATTATAATGTTCGGTTTGTTTGTTTGTAAACAAACAAACAGCCCGAATTACGCCGTACAGTGTTTAGGCAACCACGTCACCTTTTTGTTCAACACTGACACAGGAACGATGTACTAGTTTCAAGCTTATTAGCTATCGTCAGCATCGTATACCTTCCTGCCAGATGATTGAACGTCTGAAACACTGTACGGCGTAATTCGGGCTGTTTGTTTGTTTACAAACAAACAAACCGAACATTATAATAAATGTTCGGTAAACCGATACGTGCATATATATATATGTGTGCATGTATGTATATATATATATACATACTACTGTACGTCTGTATACATATATGTATGTACGTATACATACATACTTACATTTAAGTAAGTGCCGTACTAAGAGTGAGAATTGAAATTTCGTTTCATTCTATTCCATTTATATATATATATACATATATGTATATACACACACACACACACACACACACACACACACACACACACACACACACACACACACACACACACACACACACACACACACACACACACACACACACACACACATATATATATATATATATATATATATATATATAAGATTATATACATATATATATATACATATATGTATATATATAAATATATATATACATATAAGATTATATACATATATATATATATACATATATGTATATATATACATATATATATATATATATATATATATATATATATACATATATATATATATATATATATACATATATATATACATATATGTATATACATATATATATATATATATACATATATATATACATATATGTATATATATATATATATATATATATATATATATATATATATATATATATATATATATGTATATAATCTTATATGTATATATATATATATATATATATACATATATGTATATATATATATGTATATAATCTTATATATATATATATATATATATATATATATATATATATATATATAAGATTATATACATATATGTATATATATATATATATACATACATATATGTATATATATATATATATATGTGTGTGTGTGTGTGGTGGTGGGCTCAGCGAGTGAGCCAGAAAATGTGGGGTGAAGGGAGGACGATGGGGCTGGAATGATACAAGAAGAGGAAGAAAGGAAAGAATAAGAATAAGATTTTATTTAATGATTGCAGAACTATTCAAACAGACACACACACTCACTCACACACACACGCACACGTGGAGAGACACACACGCCCACATAAACATGCATGGATATGAAGGTATGTGAACTAATAGTTTCGCTTCCTGGGCCGAGTGGTGTCTCGTGTTCTTGAACAAAATACTTTCACATTGCTTCATCTGTTAGAAATTACGATATATATATATATATATATATATATATATATATATATATATATATATATATCGCAATTTATATATATCTAAACTATAATAAAGGAAGGTCAGAGGGACTGCGTACGGTTTTTTTTGTTTTTTATCCCGTTAATAAAATAAGTTGGATTACTTTGTATAAATAATTGTTTCTACTTTAGGCACAAGGCCAGCAATAACCCAGTGCATTACTGGTACTTTATTTTATCGACTCCGTAAGGATTAAAGGCAAAGTAAACCTCGGCGGGATTTGAACTCAGACTGTAAAGGGACGTAACTATGCTGGAAAGCATGGCGTCCGACCCTCTAACGATACTGCCAATCCACTGCCATTACTTTGAATAAATAATTGTTTCTACTTATTGGCACAAGGCCAGTGATTATCCCAGTACATTACTGGTACTTTATTTCATCGACCCCTTAAGGATGAAAGGCAAAGTTAACCTCGGCGGGATTTGAACTCAGACCGTAAAGGGGCGTAACTCTATGCTGTAAAGCATGGCGTTCGACCTTCTACCGATACTGCCAACCCCCCCGCCTATTACTTTGAATAAATAATGAATAAATATTACATAATTTATCTACTAAATTTCGTAAACAAAAATAATTTCGTAGAAATAAATAATTTAAAATTGACTTCTTTTCAAAGTTGCACTTCCGGTATATCGTTTCCACCACCACCACCACTTCAACTACCATATATATAGAAAGGGAGAGTGTGTGATGTTAACACTTCCGGTGGCGATCACTTAAATAAACATACTAATTTTCTGTCACTAATTTTCTCCTAATGCAGTTTATATATAATATCGTCTTTTTTTAATGTATCAGGGATTATGTTACTGATTACATAAGACAGTGTAACAACGTCTTCGTTCAATTTCTCTTTATATTGTCAATTACGATTTTATTTGATGTATCATATCTACATGTATATATACTTGCGTATAATATCAATATACACACTACACATGCTAGCAGAAAACCACGCGAAGGGTGGTTTTTCTGCTAGTATATATAATGTAATATAATATAATAAGTAACATGAATATGACATCACAATTAGAGGATCCTCTAACTGTGATGTTATCATATTCATGTTACTTATAATATATACTAGCAGAATGGCCCGGCGTTGCTCGGGATTCTAAACATAGATTGGCATGTTTATCCCTCCTTTCTGAAACAGTTTCGTCGTATGTTCACCAATTGATGCAGAAATCCTAATAAAAAGTGAAGTCGCCTTGGCTGAATAGGCAAATCATTTTCCATTAAGATTTTTCAAAAGCATGTAATGGCGTTCCTTCTTTTTTTTTTGTTGTTTTTGCTGCTGTCGAGCCTCGTGAAATAAATACGTTTCTTTATATTTTATTACTGTGTATGCAAAAATATCTGTACACGAATATGTAATTATATATATATATATAGTTATGTAATAAACAACATAAGATAATTATTTCATTTTACCAGTGGTTTCTTGAAAGCAAACAAAATTTGCTTTCAAGAAACCACTGGTAAAATGAAATAATTATCTTATGTTGTTTATTACATAACCATTAAACTCTGTAACCTACATAGAGCACTCTTTTTTCCTGGACCTTTCCGACGGAATTACTTCATTCACACACACACACACACACACACACACACACACACACACACACACACACACACACACACACACACACACACACACACACACACACACACACACACATATATATATAATATTTGGTTATATATATATACACATATATATATATATAACCAAATGTTAAACAAGGTTCATTGATTATTCAATGAATACAGTTTTACAATAGATTAAAAGCACTCAACAGTGACATTTTCTGGAGTTATTAATATTATTCAAAATATTAATAAATGGATACATCCACATAATCAAAATATATGTTTTATTATATATATTTCGGAGGTACTGTGCTGAGGTATGTCATGCATTCAATTTATGTATGTTAACTGATGACGACGTGCTGAAAAAAAAAGCACAGTACCTCCGAAATATATATAATAAAACATATATTTTGATTATGTGAATGTATCCATTTATTAATATTTTGAATAATATATATATATAAATAACAGATTAAAGTTTAAGCAAAGAATCGCTGC
>OZ024746.1:75564940-75579940 GCA_964016885.1 Eledone cirrhosa | reverse complement strand
GTCGAAACGGCTTGAGCTCAGCTGTCGGGGTCTTACTGGTTCCTATTACCCACTCTACTACCCTAAGTATTGAGTACTTTGGTACGTTATGGTTCACTTGGTTCCTTACCACATTTCCTTCGTTATATATATATATATATATATATATATATATATATATATATATATATATATATATATATATATATATGATAAACTATATATATGTGTTTGTGTCTATATTGTATCTGTATTATTTTTGACCGTCGGTCATTCAATGGCAACATTGAGGACCGAATATATTAGATTATATTAGATTACCGATATAAAAGACACAGAAGCGAAAAGCGAAAACCAACCAAACAGTGAGTGTGTTCTGTTATTAATTCCGGCAATATTACACAAATATGACCCTCCCCAAGTATAACAATATATATATATATATATATATATATATATAGTGAAAAATGGAACGGGAACAAAACAGAGAGGCAGTACGAAAAAAGGTTTATTAGTTTCACGCTCTTGAAGAGTGAAGCCGTCTTAGTGGCACTAGATAGAGGGATGTGGGAGAGGAAAACTCTGTAACATTTAAAAAGAGAGTGATCGGTAATCTAATTTATTCGGTCCTCAATGTTGCCATTGACTGACCAACGGTCAAAAATACAGATACAATATAGACACAAACACATATATATATAGTTTATCAAAGTTCTTTCGTTGCACATCTGCAACATCGTCAGTGGTGCTATTGTTTCCTCCCGTTGCATTGTATTTTCTACGCCATCTTTATTTAGTCTGTTTATATATTTATTTATTTGTTTATTTTATTTTGTCTTCTTTGCGCATGCGTTTGATGTGTGTTCGTGATTGGGTGGCTGTGTATTGGTTAATGTATTCTATCTTTACTAGTGTGTGTTTATATGTGTTTGTTGTTATTGTGCTTGTGTATGTATTTATTTATTTATTTATCTATTTATTTATTTATTTATACTTCTCTTAGGTCAGTGTTGTTTGTTTGGGTGTTGTTGTTATTCCATTAATTTTTTTCTGTTTAGCCTTGACCTTCTAATTTCTATTTCACTGGCCTCTCTGATTTGCCTATCTGCTGGGTCATTTCTATGTTTAGATATTATTCTAATTTCTATGTTGTCTATGTTACCGTCGTGTTGTTGTCTGGCATGTTCGTATAGTACTGAACCATTTTTTCGTCCTTTTAGTTCCCCCAGTGTTGGTCTATCCTTTCACCTATGCTACGAGCTGTCTCGCCTATGTATGTTGTAGTCATGTTTCTGCAAGTTCCCTCTGTACATCTTATGCTATAGACTACGTTTCTAGTTTTACAATTTCATATCAAAAACCTCGCAAAACTAATTCATCGCCGTTATATATATATATAACTTTGCCTTTCATCCTTACGGGATCGATAAAATAAAGTACCAGTAATACACTGGGTAATTGCTGGCCTTGTGCCTAACGTAGAAACAGTTATATATATATATATATATATATATATATATATATATATATATATATATATATATATATATTTTAATAAATATATATATATATATATATATATACGGGATAACAAATTATTGTTATAGGTAGTCCACTTAGATGTAGTCGAGTTAGGGTACTCTGAGTAGTGGATAGTATTAACACTTGACTAAGTTTGACTCAACAAGACGTTTCCATAGTGATGCAGCGAGTCCGCGGTGATTTCTATGTAGTTTACACTTGGAGTAATAATAAAAAATCAAGAAAGAAGTGTGACATGGTTTTCTATACAATAAGGGCTTTATTCACATTGCTGACAATTGTTTCTCTGAACTGGTAGGTCTAGAGATCGATACGCGCCTGTTTTTGCGTCAATCGATCTCCAATACTTTGTTATAACCAGTCAATTCACCAGAGCATGCGAGAATGAAGGAATACACAGGCATGGCTTCTATATATAGTAGTGGCATTAAATCAGAACAATAATAACAATACTCAAATAAATTAGCTAGACTGTAAATAGTTAAAATAATCACAACATCAATCTAAGTAAGACATAGTGTATACTGATGACTTTAGCATGTAAAACGAACTGATACGAGGCAGATGTATGAAATTGACATGTAAAAGCTGTCATGGGGTATATTATATATAGTGTAAAGATAACCTGGGGCTTAAAATAATGGACCATTTACTTTACTGTAGGTTTGCTGACCGTAAGATTTATTTATTATCTGACATATAAAATATTTTCATTGTAGTGAGGATGGTAGCGATCTCTAGACCTACCAGTTTAGAGAAACAATTGTCAGCAATGTGAATAGAGCCCTTATTGTATAGCAAACCATGTCACTCTTCTTTCTTGATTTATTATTATATTTATATATATATATATCTATATATATATATATATATATATATATATATATATATATATATATATATATATATATATATATGTATGTATGTATGTATGTATGTATGTATGTATGTATGTATGTATGTGTATTTGTGGGAGAGATGACCTCTTAGGATCATGTATGTATGTATGTATGTATGTATGTATGTATGTATGTATGTATGTATGTATGTATATGTATTTGTGGGAGAGATGACCCCTTAGCCTTTGTCAAGGCAGAATTCTAGAAGGAAAACTCTGATATAACACCTGCAACCCTGATGGTATCCAATGATGTTGACTTGTTCTTCTTTTTGGTAAATATCATCTTGGTTAAGAGAGTGGGACTGGCTTTGTGCAGTGCCTTTGCTCACTATAAAAGCTTCACGGCACAGGCATTGCTTTATATCTGGATATCTCTCTGCACTTGTCGTCACATGATACCATGGGCCCAGCACTATGTGTCAATAATTGTCACAAGTGTAGTGTTTGTACCAGAGTTTTCAAGTCGCTGGCTGGACTAAAAAGTCACACTTGTTCAGCGTATCAGTAGGGGTTCTCCTACATGGATATAAAGTAGTGGCCGTACTCGAAAACGAGTTGGCAGCCACCATGTATGTATATGTATATATATATATATATATATATATATATATATATATATATATATATATATATATATATATATATATATATACATATATATATATATTTATATATATATTTATATATATATATATATATATATATATATATATATATATATATATATATATATATATATATATATATATATTTATATATATATATATATATATATATATATATATATATATATAATGTAGGAGGTGAGTTTTATTGTAGTACAATAAAGCAATGCAGATATCGGATAAGAAGCACTCTACAGTTTGTAGGACTGGAGTATACATAATATAAGATCAAAAGATGGTTAAAGGAGTTCCATGTATTTTATTATGCGCATTTCAAAAACAAACATCATCATGCAATAATATTTGTGTTTTCATCAGATAAAACAGGAGAACATGATATGAAGGCTAAAAAACACTTGTGGATAGTGCAGTTGATTTAAAACTGCACTATCCACAAGTGTTTTTTAGCCTTCATATCATGTTCTCCTGTTTTATCTGATGAAAACACAAATATTATTGCATGATGATGTTTGTTTTTGAAATGCGCATAATAAAATACATGGAACTCCTTTAACCATCTTTTGATCTTATATTATATATATATATATATATATATATATATATATATATAGGTGTCTGGACAGTCACAACAAACGATGCCAGAGACTAGTCATACCTCCAGGCGCATTAAGCATAGTCTTCTGAGACTGAGCTGCCACTGGTGATGATATATATGGGTGTATATGAAGGCATATATATAAAACGTATTTATATACAATAAACATATGGGTAGCTTCGATGCCGAAGAAAAATATTTTTTCGAAACGAAACGAAAAACAATTTTTTCTTTATTTTCCTCTATGAATATATCTTCATATATACCTCTATTAGGCTTAAACGCTGTCTCAGATTTTAGTTTAAGCAAAGAATCGCTGCTTTCACCCTTAACGGGATCTTCTGAAGTCTCAGAAGATACCGTTAAGGGTGAAAGCAGCGATTCTTTGCTTAAACTTTAATCTGTTATTTTAATAAATGTTTGCTCTTTGGTTCTTATATATTTGATATATACTTATCCTTATCGAGCCCTCTTTTAGTCTCTCACATTTATTATTATTGGATTGGCAGTACCGGTAAAGGGTCGGACGCCATGCTTTGACGCATAGAGTTACGGCCCTTTCCATTCTGAGTTCAAATCCCGAGTTCAAATAGAGGAAAAGTGGTATACGTTCCTAGAGCATCCGCGAATATTGGACGTGGTCCATAAAAATGCCTATAACGTCAAAACATAGCGTAAAATATAGGCCGGCAAATACGGTATATCGTTATTAATAATTTAGCATTAAAAAGCGTAAAAAAATGTATATTACCACGAAAATAGCCATTAAAACATCGCAGAAGATAGTTACAATTCCGCGAATAATTATTAGTTAGGTTCTAAGGAAAATAACCCGCGAATAACAGGGACTGCGAATGCCGAGGGTATACTGTATATATGCATGTATATTATACAGTGATGTAAGAACGCACATGTTACTCTGAACTTCCTGTTCAAGTAAATCAATGCTTACTTACTTAATTAATTATTATTATTATATTACTACTACTACTACTACTACTACTACTACTACTACTACTACTACTACTACTACTATTATTATTAATATATATGCGTGTGTATATTATGTATATATATATATATATATAATAAATATATACATATATATATATATATATATATGTGTGTGTCGCGCGCGCGCGCGCGCGCGCGCGTGTGTGTGTGTGTGTTTGAGGGAGTGTGTATATATGGTTATGATTATATGTTGACTACGTTTTTTGAATTCCTTTGGTGACAGGAAGCAATGAGGTCAGTTTAACCCGGATGCGGGTACACGGCATCTAGATATACAATTTACAACACACGCACACGCATAAAATAGACACTCCCACGCATACACCCACCCATCCATACACACACGCCCCTCATACATACATATGTAAATACATATATACACACACATATATATATATGCCAAAAGTAAATAGAAAAATCAACGAAGCAGACATCACAGTAGAATGAAGAAATGTATTAGTTGAACGCTTGATACAATAGGAAACCCCCCCTCTCTCTCTACAATATATATATATATATATATTTATTTATTTATTAAAATAACAGATTAAAGTTTAAGCAAAGAATCGCTGCTTTCACCCTTAACGGGATCTAAGGGTGAAAGCAGCGATTCTTTGCTTAAACTTTAATCTGTTATTTTAATAAATATTTGCTCTACGGTTCTTATATATTTGATATATATTTATCCTTATCGAGCCCTCTTTGGATTTTAGTCTTCAAATTTATTATTATTACTATATATATATATATATATATATATATATATATATATATATATATATATATATATATATATTCTTTACAAATCACGTGTTATAGGGAAAATAGATTTTGAAAAATTCAATGACTGATTTTTTGGTTACTTAGAAAGTTTCTGTATTCATGTGTGCCAGGTAATTTGATGATTATTTATATACTTTTGCTTACTTTTACGGGTTTCAGATTTTCGTTACAGTCTTTCGCAAAATGTTTTTCGTTTATATTTATCTCACATGGTTGGTCGCTTGTGGTCTTGTTGAACATAAGGGATGCAACTGGTTTTATATTTGTCGCTTATATCGAGGAGATTATGGTTCATTACAATGAACGTAATTCAGGCTTTTGTTTTTAAATAATTTTTTTTTCAGTGTGTAAAAAATTGAGTTTTGGTTGGAATTGTACTTATGAAAAATCTTTTCTTATTTGAAAATTTCAGCCAGGAAGACATCAACATTTGGCAGAATTTGTCCTCCACATTCCTCTATATGTTGGCTTAGAGGAATTTTTCTGGTGTGTGGGGCCCTCATTTGTGGACGGTTGAACTTTAATTCGTCTTCGGAGGCAAGTGCCTGTAATGTCCGTGGCAGCCTTTATACGTTATAATGTAATGAGTCTCCGAGTTGCAAGAAAAGTAATTTTTAATGTAGGGGTTACCGGTTTAGTCACCGACGACCCGACCATGCACATATTCTACTGGGTTACAGTAGCGCTGAAGAGCGACCTGAAATATATATATATATATATATCAAGGGCGGTGCCCCAGCATGGCCTCAGCTGGAACAGGTAAAAAAAAAAAAATAAAGAAAAAATATATATATATATATATATATGAGAGTCGTCGTTCTCCCGATATTAGATGTCTGATATCGGTCTTGCATGACGAAACCGTGGTCGAGACATCTGAAGATACTGGCTTTTCCCATCTATGAATATATACATCAAAACATAACGTAAAATATAGGCCGGCAAATATAGTATATTGTTATTAATAATTTAGCATCAAAAAGCGGGAAAAATATATATTGGCAACATATATATATATATTAATAATAACGAGCCAGACAATAGATTTCGTCTAGAATCACCGTTAATCGCTAACTCAATGATTTTACAAAAATCGTATGTTTTAAATACGAATTTTCATATTAGAGTGGATACATTACGGTGTAGATATTCCGATGTGTTCGGGAGAACGACATTTCATACATACAAACATACATACATACATTCATATATATATATATATATATATATATATAAACGTTTGTATATGTATAATAAAGCCAAAACAATGCAGGTATGGACATAGAATAAAGAATGCAAATGCAAAAGATATTGTTGACAATTAGTCTTTTACCTTAGATTTATTTAAATGTCCTTAATTTTCGAGATAATATCTCTTCTTCGGAGGGAAGTAAAGCGGTTAGAACACTGGTTTAACCGCTTTACTTCCCTCCGAAGAAGAGATATTATCTCGAAAATTAAGGATATTTAAATAAATCTAAGGTAAAAGACTAATTGTCAACAATATCTTTTGCATTTGCATTCTTTATTCTATGTCCATACCTGTATGTCCATACCTGCATTGTTTTGGCTTTATTATACATATACAAAAGTTTATACCTTATTACACAATCCTTCAAGTGAACTATAACTTCCTCCATATATATATATATATATATCTATATCCAAAATTAAGATAAATCAAATGAATTTAATCTGAATCAAAATTATAGGTGTCATGCCAGAAAGACATGCGCCATATCACCCGTAAAATAAGCTCTAAGATTCTAACGAGTAGGTCCGAGCATTTTATAATAACTAGAAATTGATTAACATATAAATAAACATGAATAATCTATATAATATATATATATATTAGGGTGGCCCTTAGCAATAGGTAATTTTCCGAAAGTTGCTCCCACCCACTAATCCTGTTTCAATTAACAAAATCACGGGTGTGCAAAATTTCAGCTCAATCGGACAACTGTTAGGCGATCCTCAAACACCTTTAAGTTGGAACATAGTATACGCAATGATTAATTCTGTTCAAAAGCGGTATACTGTTCCCCATCTCGACCATTTTATTTTTTCTTCTTAAAGAAATTTATGTGGACACATCCAGGCAACCCCAACAAATGTTTAAAAACGTTCTGAATCAAATTTACCAATAGTTAATTTGAAAAATTCCTGAAATAACATGAAACACTTAAGAAATATTAGGTTTTCTTAATAAAGCACACAACTTCTATAAGAGAAACGCATTTTTATTTACAACAATAATTTCTATAGAATAAATTGGACGCCATGCTTTCCAGCATAGTTACGTCCCTTTACAGTCTGAGTTCAAATCCCGCCGAGGTTAACTTTGCCTTTCATCCTTACGGGGTCGATAAAATAAAGTACCAGTAATGTACTGGGTAATTGCTGGTCTTGTGCGAAAAGTAGAAACAATTATTTTTGCATAAAGGTGGTTGATTGGCAGTATCGGTAGAGGGTTGGACGCCATGCTTCCTAGCATAGAGTTACGTCCCTTTATGATCTGAGTTCAAATCCCGCCGAGGTTTACTTTGCCTTTCATCCTTACGGGGTCGATAAAATAAAGTACCAGTAATGTACTGGGTAATTGCTGGCCTTGTGCCTAAAGTAGAAACAATTATTTTTGCATAAGAGAGGATTTAGTGGTAGTTGGGTATGTTTTGTTTTTTTCGGTAACGTTGTCGTGGATAAACAGCGCATAGTTAGATGATGCAAAAATATATATATAAATATATATTTGGACATAGCTTTATGAATGAATAATTTCGAATCGTTAAATTATCTAGAAATAATCAATCAATCAAAATATCAAATATATATCTGGGTGTAGTTATATGACGGTTTATTTTCGAATCCTTAAGTTAATAAGAAATAGTCAATTAATCAATTATATATATCCTGATGAGGACGTACTGTTGAAGATAGCTCAGTACCTCTGAAATATGTATAATAAAATTTACTTGATCACACGAATGTCTATATTTGTTAATATTTTGAATTAATATATATACATATATATATATAACGAAGGAAATGTGGTAAGGAACCAGGTGGACCATAACGCACCAAAATACTCAATACTTAGGGTAGTAGAGTGGGTAATAGGAACGAGTAGGACCCCGACGGCTGAGCTCAAGCCGTTTCGACGGCTAATTCTGGACATATTCTGGACAGAATTAGCCGTCAAAACGGCTTGAGCTCAGCCGTCGGGGTCCTACTCGTTCCTACATATATATATATATATCTGTCCATTATACTTCGAACCAGTAAATTCAAAGCGAACTTCTTAACCCCACTGCCACTTCCCACCAACAAGAATAAGTCTCTATGAGAGCCCATTTGACTCCTAAATCTCACACAATTCACATCGTACTGTGTTAATAAATTAATTGTTTCTAATTTAGGCACAAGGCCAGCAATTACCCAGTGCATTACTGGTTACTGGTACTTTATTTTATCGACCTCGTAAGGATGAAAGGCAAAGTTAACCTCGGCGGGATTTGAACTCAGATCGTAAAGGGACGTAACTATGCTGGAAAGCATGGCGTCCGACCCTCCACCGATACTGTCAATCCACTGTGTTAATAAATTAATGATGGTAGATGACGATGATAATGTCGGTGACAGTTACTATGACAACTACGATGATGATGATGATGATGATGATGATGATGGTAGGGATGTAGATGATAATGATTGTGGTCGTTCTGCCCACCACCACCACTACCACCACCACCACCACCACCACCACCACCACCACCACTAACAACAACAACAACACCACCGTCACCACTAACACACACAAATACACAAACATACCACCACCACCACCACCACCGCAAGCATTACCATATAGCCTCTTCGTCCATCACCACAACCACCACACCACCACTCCCAGACGGGACAATTGTTCTAGAGACTTCCACCCAGTTCCAGTTCCCAGATAAAGAATATGTCAGCGTGATTTTTATCACCCTTAATGTCTTATGCCAGATTCTCTCTCCGCCACAACTTATCTATCCTCCACCCCTGCTTCCTTATCTTAACTATTCTACCAACAACCCTCCGTCCTTCTACACACCCTTCTACCGGCACCGACATCTTCGCCGTTGCTTTTTCTGATCACCCCCTCCTTCTCTGTCAAAATATTTTCTTAGTCAGTCATCAAAATATTTTGTCACACATAATCACAGATTACGTCACACAATTCTTTGTCACCTGCTCCAGCCCACGTGATCGCTTGTTGTTGAATACGTCATCATTTCTTGTCGTCTGCTCCAGCCGATATTATATATTTCTATTTGTTTATTGATTATGTCTCTGCGACCTGTAGATAATATCAGCAATGGAAACATTGTTTCCTTGGTCCGATTTGACGTGTTCCATACAACACACACAGTACACCAAATGAAGCCTGCGATTTTGTCGATCAATTCGATCCATCGATCAATTGATTTCATCACAACTCTCTGTCGTCTGTTTCAGCTCACGTGATTTCTTGTTGTTGTTGAATAAGTCACAACTATTTGTTGTCTGCCCCAAATCACGTGACCTGTTGTTGTTTATTACGTCACAATTCTTTGTCGTCTGCTGCAACTCACGTGATTTCTTGTTGTAAATTACGTCACAACTCTTTGTCAATAGTGAAATCCTACGAGATCTCATATTATTGATAACATCTCACTTCAGTACCATCTGCTCCAATCAATGGGATCTGTTGTGAATGTTTAGCCCAAGGTCAACGCTGATCAAACAAACTTATGATCAAAGGTGTAACAGTTTATACGCCACTAAAACCGATCACAATGGCGAGTATTTGTCGACCTAATGGCGGAAAGAGGAACATCTTTCAAGTGTTATTTTATTCTTTGGGTGGTGGACTAGCAGTATCAGTAGAAGGTCGGACGCCATGCTTTGCAGCATAGAGTTACGGCCCTTTATGATCTGAGTTCAAATCCCCCTGAGGTTAACTTTGCCTTTTACTCTTATGGGGTCGATAAAATAAAGTACCAGTAATGTACTGAGTAATTGCTGGCCTTGTGCCAAAAGTAGAAACAGTTATTTTATTCTTTGTGTTATTTTTATTATTTGAATTTTCCCATAGAAAGTAGTCTGATTCTTAAATAAGATATTGGAGTGGGGATGATGAGGATGGGGATGATGGGGTGGTGAGATGGACTAGATGAAAGAGAAATAAATGAATGGAGCATCATAAATTTTAACCCATTCGTTACCATATTTCTAATGAAAGAAACTATCTATAATTCTAAAATAATATTGAAAATAATCAAGAGTCAAGGGAGGTGGGTAATGATATAACTTACTTGACTTTGTGGATTGGCAGTATCGGTAGAGAGTCGGACGCCATGTTTTCCGGCGTAGTTACGTCCCTTTACAGACTGAGTTCAAATCCCGCCGAGGTTAACTTTGCCCTTTCATCCTTACGGGGTCGATAAAATAAAGTACCAGTAATGTGCTGATTAATTACTGGCCTTGTGCCAAATGTAGAAACAATTATTAAGCTGGAACATATGATGACTGGAATCAAACTTAATAAAGGTTGTTACAGAAAATTATGATGGATGGTTTTATATAAATATAAAACTTCTAAAATAAACAACTCTGTATGATAGAACCAATGATGATTTCAGGCGGTTTGGTATCAAAAGGGTTAATAACAACAACGACGACTACGACTACAATTTCAACAACAACAACAACAAAGTAAATAAATGCTAAATATATGCGTCAAAAGTGAGAAACACGGCGATATTTTTTTTTGAGATGTCACATTTTTATTTTCTGATCACGTGATACCAGTTTTCGCTGAGATGGCTGTCAATCACGTGATGTCAAGTATTTTATATATATATATATATATATATATATATATATATATATATATATATATATATATATATATATATATATATAGTAGATATATGGCTTCTCATAGGGCGTAAAAGAAATGTAAAGAATTAGTGCGTTAAGTTATAATGACAGATATTGGCGAAAAGGGGGGGATATAGCAGTGGTAGAGGTAGAGAGAGAGAGAGAGAGAGAGAGAGAGAGAGAGAGAGAGAGAGAGAGAGAGAGATAAATAGGGGATAGAAAAGGGGTCACTAGGGTTCATAAAAATGGCGTCAAGAGGGTGACACTGGGAGAAAATGGCTGAAGGTCACGTAAAAAAGAGGAGCAAGTTAGATTGAAATGGAAGAGTCAAGGAGTCAATGGTTTTAAAAGATCACGTGATGTGGGGGATGTTGCGTGTGTACCGGTGGGTGAGGGGTATAGAAAAGAACAGTAGATGGTCACTGAACACGCTAACACGTCGCTCATGATATACCATCAATAACAATTAACAGAAACAAACAAAAAGAAAAAAGAATAATTGTTTGCCCAAGCAATTACCTTAACCTTAGCATCAATGACTGGAAAAACATTAGTAGTAGTAGTAGTAGTAGTAGTGGTAGTAGTAGTGGTGGTGGTGGTAGTAGTAGTAGTAGTAGTAGTAGTAGTAGTAGTAGTAGTAGTAGTAGTAGTGGTAGTAGTAGTAGTAGTAGTAGTAGTAGTGGTAGTAGTAGTAGTAGTAGTAGTAGTGGTAGTAGTAGTAGTAGTAGTAGTAGTAGTAGTAGTAGTAGTAGTAGTAGTAGTAGTAGTGGTAGTAGTAGTAGTAGTAGTAGTAGTAGTAGTGGTAGTAGTAGTAGTAGTAGTAGTAGTGGTAGTAGTAGTAGTAGTATTGGTGGTAGTAGTGGTAGTGGTAGTAGTAGTAGTAGTGGTAGTAGTAGTGGTAGTAGTAGTAGTAGTAGTAGTAGTGGTAGTAGTAGTAGTAGTAGTAGTAGTAGTGGTAGTAGTAGTAGTAGTAGTGGTAGTGGTAGTAGTGGTAGTGGTAGTAGTAGTAGTAGTAGTAGTAGTAGTAGTAGTAGTAGTAGTAGTAGTAGTAGTAGTAGTAGTGGTAGTAGTAGTGGTAGTAGTAGTAGTAGTAGTAGTAGTAGTGGTAGTAGTAGTAGTAGTAGTGGTAGTAGTAGTAGTAGTCGTAGTAGTAGTAGTAGTAGTAGTAGTGGTAGTAGTAGTAGTAGTAGTAGTAGTAGTGGTAGTAGTGGTAGTGGTAGTGGTAGTAGTAGTAGTAGTAGTAGTAGTAGTAGTAGTAGTGGTAGTAGCAGTGGTAGTAGTAGTAGTGGTAGTAGTAGTAGTAGTAGTAGTAGTAGTAGTGGTAGTAGTAGCAGTGGTAGTAGTAGTAGTAGTAGTGGTAGTAGGAGTCGTAGTAGTAGTAGTAGTAGTAGTAGTAGTAGTAATGGCTGTAGTGGCGAGAGTGGTGAGTTCAAATCCCGTCGAGGTTAGCTTTGCCTTTCATCCTTACGGGGTCGATAAAATAAAGTACCAGTAATGTACTGAGGCCGATTTAATCGACCCCCCCCCCTTTCAAATTGCTGGCCATGTCTCTAAAGTAGAAACAATTATTATTATTATTATTGTTATTGTTATTCCTTGAATCTCAGTCATTGATGTTGGTTAACTGGAAAGTCCGTTGGATTGAATATCAAGCCACTACCTGCAGCCTCAGATATTCAGGACGTATCGGAGGGTTCTTGCTGTTCCAAGCAAGCATGCCTTTTGAAGCGTTCCAAACAGCGTGAAGGGGCCGATTTTCTTTAACCATCCCTGGAAACCTTTGGAGATAGTCCCCAGTGCGCCTATGACAATCGGGATCACTTTGACTTCATGGCAGTTCCAAATCCTTTTCACCTCCCACTTTAGGTCCTGGTATCGGTTAATTTTCTCCCTCTCCTTCTCTTGCACTCTTGTGTCGAACGGGCAGGCCACATCCACAATATTATTATTATTATTATTATTATTATTATTATTATTATTATTATTGGTGGATTGGCAGTATCGGTAGAGTGTCAGACACCATGCTTTGAGGAATAGAGTTATGGCCCTTTACGATCTGAGTTCAAATCCCAAAGGTAAGCTTTGTCTGTCATACTTAGGGGGTTTATAAAATAAAGTGTCAGTAATGCACTGAGGTCGATCGAATCAACTTTCCCCTCCCCAACATTTTTGGCTTTGTCTATAAAGCAGAAGCCATTATTAAGAGAGGGTCGGACGCCATGCTTTCCAGCATAGTTACGTCCCTTTACGATCTGAGTTCAAACCCCGCCGAGGTTGACTTTGCCTTTCATCCTTACGGGGTCGATAAAATAAAGTACCAGTACTGCACTGGTACTTGCTGGCCTTGTGCCAAAAGTAGAAACAATTATTAAGAGACAGAGGGTGGTGGTTTGGCAGTATCGGTAGAGGGTCGGACAACAGGCTTTGCAGCACAGAGTTACGCTCCTTTCTGATCTGAATTCAAATCCTGCCGAGGTTAACTTTGCCTTCCATCCTTACGGGTTCGATAAAATAAAGTACCAGTAATGCACAGGGATAATTGCTGGCCTTGTGCCTAAAGTAGAAACAATTATTAAGAGACAATAAAAAAATATATACATATTGTTAGACTTTGGGAGGGTCATGTTGCCAATGAAAAACACATGCACTTATGTATTTTCACTTCAATTTATTATTATAATTTCCCAGTCGGTTAGTTTAATAACCGGATGGTTGTTTAGTTAATGATTGTCTTCAAAGTTCTTTCGTCACACATTCTGTGATCCCCCAGTGACTACTTTTGTTATTTTGTGTCTCTCCTTTTTTCTGTCTTCCACCATCTTATTTTTGAGAGCTGTGTACTTGGGCTGTGTATGCATTATATACGGGTTTGTGTGTATGTGAGCTTTTATTTATTTATTTATTTGTTTATTAATACATTTATTTGTTTATTTATTTATACGTTTACTTGTCACAAAATAAGTGCATATGTCGATATGATCGGCTAAAATCACTTCAAGATGGTATTAGCGTGGATCCGGTCCAATGAATGTAGAGCCCCCCCCCCCCCCCCCCCAAAAAAAAAAAAACAACAACATACAAATGAATATTTAAGATTCAAATGCTGAATATTTTTCGGGAAAACATTATGCATTAACATCGCATCTTCCATTGAACAGGAAACGTAGTTTTAATCAACAGACATCATCGTGCCTACGACAGCCATTCGGTCTGTTACTTTCATTGCACAGACGCCATTACAACATAATATCATATGACTTCACACGCAACAAACCTCTCTGTTCGATGATTTCTTTACTTATCTTTAGACATTTCTTATCAATGTATTTCCGGTTCAAACCTCGCCACCATTCAACAGTCTTTTTACCGGAGGTTTATTGTAGTTTAGTTTCTTTGTTGTTTTGTATGAATTTTGTTGTTATTATTGTTACGGTTGCTGGTATATATGTATATATACACACACACACACACGCATACACACACGAACACCCCCCCCCCCCCACACACACATATGTAATATTTTATTTATTCAATTGAAGAAAGTTGGTTGATTGAAAATCTGCCGACATTTTCTTAACAGATGTAAAGCACTCCACGTTTTTTGTTCATCCGGAGTTTTATTATAATAGTAAACGGTTTCATTTGTACATTCC
>OZ024746.1:75552440-75557440 GCA_964016885.1 Eledone cirrhosa | reverse complement strand
GCTGGATGACCTTACCCCAATAGACATAATTGTAGAGGGGAGAAGACCAGCATGTTATTTATGCATGGAAAGGGGACACGTTAAGGCTAACTGCCCGAAACGTATCCCCCAAAAAGGACTATTGCCCACACCCACCACAAACAGTACACCAGCACCACCCACCTCCAAAAATACACTAATACCACACACAGCAAACAAAATACAAACACCACCAACCACAAACACAACACAAACATCACCACCACCAGCACCAAACACAAGCACGACACAAAAATCACCACCACCAACCACAACACAAACATCACCACCACCATCACCAACCACAAGCACGACACAAACATTACCACCACCACCACCACAAAACCCATTCCAAACAAATAATAAAAAAAACAGTAACAAATCTACCCCTCCCGCAAAAAAAAAACAACCACACAACACGTCCCTCCCACCTAGCGCTGAAGAGTTTCCCCCAACTTCTGAAGAAGAAGGAGGAGAAGCCTTCAGACAAGTTAAAAGAAAAAAAAGAAAACACACACCCAGCACACCACAAATAACCCACACACAGACACCAACTCCAATCAAAAACACCCCACCCTCAACAAACAAAAATAAATCTGCGCCTCCCCTCTCCGAAACATTGACAGCATCACAAAAAAAGACGTTGCAATACACATATATAAATAAAGAAAACAAAAAACTGGTTAAATTAATAAACAATAACCCTATGGTGCAGACCGAAGGGCCAAACTTTATCTCAACAGAGAACTTCACCCATTTAAAAATGATAAAGGTCCCTCTGGACCTTTATCGTTCCTTAAAAGAACAATTCAGACGGGACGTGAGCCCCCCCTGTTTAAAACCGTTGAATCGCGTCCTCTTGAAAGATTTCCCCATAACCGCCCCTCTCCCTGACACAACTCCAAATACCCCAACCCCACCACACACGTGTACCCCCACACCACCACAAAACATCCCTCCACCCAACACACCTGATGCCATGGAAATTACGCAACCCGGAGAGGTAAGTGCTTTTCTTTCTTCACTTTCAACACCAAAATAGATCAATTGAGAGTTGGCTGTTTGAACGCGCGTGGCCTGAGCTCAGCTTGGAAGCAAGCAAAGCTTCTAAGTGACCTCAGGTCACAAAGTATAGATGTGATGGTTGTTTGCGAGAGTCGGATCAGCAGCGTGAGACAGCTGGCGCCCGCCTTCGATGACTTTGAGATGCACGCATCTCTCTGTCAACCCGGAGGCGGGGGGGGGGGGGGAGTTGCCGTACTGCTGGATAAACGTCTGACTCTCGACGTACAGATTGTTCACTCGGACCCGGGGGGTCGATTACTGGTGCTGGACGTCGGAGGTGGTGAAGGCGGGGCTTTCAGACTGGTCGGTCTTTATGCTCCCTTCGGGGCGGAGAGAGCCGACTTCTTCCAACGTCTGGAGAGTTTTCTAGGAACGTCGCGTTCCCTGCTTTTAGTGGGGGACTGGAATGGAATCCTAGATGCGCGTTGGGACTATGCAGGGGCATGTCCCGATAGAGGGGGGGTGTAGCAGCCTCAAGGGGTTACTCGATCGATTCGACCTGGTCGATAGATTTCGACTAGATTGTCCAACTGCGCCAACCTGGACCTGGGCAAACCGCAGTGGACAATCTAGATCGTACCTAGATAGGTTTTTGGTTAGGAGTAAGGATAGGGACGTATTTAGTTGTCCAGAACTGATCATGGTTGGCTATTCAGATCACAAATTAGTGACCTGCGTGGTCAACCTTGATAGAACGCATAGACAGGGTCCCGGTTACTGGAAGATGAACTTGTCCTTACCGACAAAGAAAGATTACAGAAACCGGATTAGTAGCTTAGTTAAGATGCGGTTGACGGGAGCGATCGTCAACAGTAGGTGGTGGATATCTCTAAAGAGAGAGATTAGAGTAAGTTCGATAGGTTACAGTAAGGAACTAGCGGCTAATAGAAATAGGAGGGAAAGGGAGTTAACAGATAAACTAGAAGAGGCGATTAGGAGCGGAGACGTAGCCAGAGTGTTAGCGACGAGAACGGCATTGAGCCAGTTCTTTGACGCGAAGCACGAAGGCTGCGTTGTCCGAAGTAAAATACGTGCTTTAGGAAACGAGGGGACCAAAGCTGTTAGCTGGGCCCGCGTGACAGAAGCCAAGAGTGGGATTAAATCCACCATTCGGTCTTTGCGAGACCAGGATGGACGGGTGATCCTTGAACCTGAGCGAATGTGCGAGACCTTTCAAAGGCACTTTGCTCGACTGTTCGGAGGTGGCGGGGGGCCGGACGGGGATGTGGACTTCGGTCCATACCTCGACGGTCTACCGCGTCTTTCGAGCGGCGAAGCGGAGTGCTGCGAAGGGCCAATCACAGCCACTGAAATCGGGGAAGCGCTCAGCCAATGCAGCAGACGCAAATCCCCGGGTCTCGATGGTCTACCATACGAACTTTATTTAGCTATGCCGGTCTTGTTCTCCGAACTCCTCGAGGCTGTCTATTGCAACTGGCAACAGAACGGGAGAATTTCCTGTTCTGTGACCAAGGGCGTGGTCACGCTAGTGAGGAAGGACGAGAGCAAGGGGGACGACTTAAGTAACTTTAGGCCCATAACTCTGCTGAATGCAGAGTTACAGATTTTGGCCAAGGTGTTGGCGAAGAGGTTGGCGCTTGTGGTGGGTGGTTTGGTGGGAGACGCGCAGACATGCGCTATCCCGTCCAGGTCCATTCACGACAACCTCCACCTCATGCGATACATCATAGAGAGGGTTGGCTACGAACCCGGCTTTGGTGGGGCCCTGATCAACTTGGATCAATCTAAGGCGTTCGATAGGGTCGACCATGGTTACCTGGATGCGGTGCTAGCGGCGGCGGGCTTCGGACCCGTTTTCAGGGGCTGGATTTCTGCCATGCACAGTGGCAACATCTACTCTAGGATTAAAGTAAACGGCTACCTCTCGGAGCCGTTTCAAATCACCCGATCCATCAGACAGGGGTGCCCCCTCTCCTCCCTTCTGTACGTATTGACTCTCGAGCCACTGCTGCGGAAGTTGGAGTTGCTGCGGGGCATACCCCTGGAACCGGGATTGCACAAAGCGGTCTCGGCCTATGCCGACGACGTAACAGTAATGGTGGCGGACGCCTCGGAAATCGGGGCGATCGCCACCCTACTGGAGGAATACGAAAGGCTGACGGGGGCTAAGCTGAACCAGGACAAGTCAGTCGGTTTGCAACTCGGAACGTGGAGGGGCAAACCGATGCCGTTAGACGGTGTCGTCGGGCGGTGGACGGAGGGCCCGGTGAAGCTGCTCGGGGTCTGGTTCGGACCGGACCTCCAGGTGGAGAAGAATTGGGGCGAGGTGACGAGCAGGGTGTTTGCGCTGACCCAGAAGTGGGCCAAGTGCAAACTATCACTGAAAGGTCGGGCGGAGGTGACGAACGCTTACATAGCGTCCGTCATCTACTACCGCCTGACCGTCGTGCCTTGCCCCAAGGAAAAGCTCACCATCATGGAACGCATGCTCTTCCAGTTCCTCTGGAAGAAGCGGCCTCCCATGGTGAGGAGATCCATCTGCTGCCAGCACCCTTCGAAAGGAGGGCTGGGTATGCCGTGGCTGTTGATGCGTAGGCACGCATTGAGGCTACGGCATCTACAGGTATTCCTCAACGGTCAGCCGGTGTGGGCCCCGTTTGTGAGGCGAGCCTTCCCACAGCTCGTCTCGCTCACCGAACTGCAATCCTGGGTGAAGCAAAGACCGAGAAAACTGGGCAACTGGCACACTGAGTGTGCCCAGGCGCTCACGGCTATCTGGCAAGCGGACCCGACTGTCAGTGGAGAATCCACCTCGACATTCTATAGAGGGTTGGTGGCTAGCAGGGGCGACGACACCCTTGGAGAGTCGCTAGGCATGGAGGAGGACGAACTGGCCAGCCTGTTCGGTAGAACTTTCGGCCCGGGACCCATGGACAACTTCCAGAGGTCCCTAGCCTGGCAGTGTTACCGGGGGGCTCTGCCCGTTCGAGAAAAGCTCTACAGACACGGGCGCCCGGGCAGGGATCCCGCGAAAAAGATCTGTCCCAGATGCGTGCGCGACGAGGAAACCGTTGCGCATGCACTGGTACACTGCCCGGGCGTTGCCGATCTGTGGGGCTACGTCGAACGACTGCTGTCGCGTGTGGCGCCGATTCGATTAACCGCCGAGTCTGTGGTGAACATCAAGCCGCCTCCTCCCTTCAGAAATGAAGCAGAGGCGGTCTTTCTGTGCGTAATAGCCATGATGAAAGAGGTTGTGTGGTGGACGCGCCTGAAAGGTCTGAGGTCGGGTGACTTTCTCTCCGGCCATCACCTGGTTTACTTCTTCCGATACCACTTCGGAAGAAGGATCAGGATGGAGAGAGAAGTGCTTGGTCCCAGACAGTTTTATGAAAGGTGGGTGAAAGAAGCGAGAATGGCCCGTGTAAATGGGCCTTCTCTCTACATTGTTCTGTAGGTGAAGAAGTGAAGAGGAAAGGGGGAGCGCCTCCTCTCTGGGCTTCCTCCGCGAAAAGAGTTGCACACTTTTCGGGGGTATGTGCAATCCCCAACACGCCCCCTCCCTTTTGAGGACTTTTTATTGTTATATTATTATTGTTATTCCTTTTTTCTTTACTCGATTTATGTAAACTCCCCCACTGTGTAAATGTCCCCTTCTTTTGTGCCCTCGTGGCAAATAAATAGAAATTTATCTATCTATCTATCTATCTATCTACCTATCTATCTGTTTGCCTGTCTGTCTATCTATCTATCTATCTAGTCGAAAAATTCACAACTTCTACTACACATATTCCTAACACTTTTCTCCATACACCCTCACGCATTTCTCCCGAAACGCGCCAACATTCCACCTACCCATGAACCCTCTACTCAACCATCCACCACTTCATCCAACCATCCACCTACCCATGAACCCTCTACTCAACCATCCACCACTTCATCCAACCATCCACCTA
>OZ024746.1:75522440-75527440 GCA_964016885.1 Eledone cirrhosa | reverse complement strand
TTCTACCCAAATTGTTGTGCCTAAATCAGAAACCATTATTATTGTAAGGGCGGTTGATTAGCAGTATCGGTAGAGCATCGGACAACATGCTGTGCGGCATAGAGTTATGGTCCTTTACGTTCTAAGTTCAAAACCTGCCGAGGTTAACTTTATCTTCATCCTTACTGGGTCGATAAAATAAAGTACCAGTAACACATTGGGTCAATTTAATAGAGCTTCTTCTTCTTCTTCTTCTTCTTCTTCTTCTTCTTCTTCTTCTTCTTCTTCTTCCTGGAGGGTCGTGGGGACAGAGCCCTCATGTACGCCTTCCAGGGCTTCCTGTTGGAAGCAACCGTCTCCAATTGATTCGACTGGATCTCCTTCCTTCAAAATGCTGGCCTTGTGCTTAAAGTAGAAATAGTTTTTATTGTTGTTATTATAATAATAATTATTATTCATATTGGCAGTATCGGTAGAGAGTCGGACACTATGCTTTGAAGCATAGAGTTTCGTCCCTTTATGATCTGAGTTCAAATTCCGCCGAGGTTAACTTTGCCATTCATCCTTACAAGGTCGATAAAATAAAGTACCAGTAATGTACTGGGTAATTGCTGGCCTTGTGCCAAAAGTAGAAACAATTATTATTATCGTTATCGGTAGAGAGTCGGACACCATGCTTTGAAGCATAGAGTTACGTCCCTTTATGATCTGAGTTCAAATTCCGCCGAGGTTAACTTTGCCTTTCATCCTTACAGGGTCGATAAAATAAAGTACCAGTAATGTACTGGGTAATTGCTGGCCTTGTGCCAAAAGTAGAAACAAGTATTATTATCGTTATCGTTATGACTCTAGATTAGCTGAGTCGTTTAAACGTCTGACGAATGCTTAGCCGTATTTGTTCTAGCTCTTTACGTTCTGTCTTCAAATCCTGCTGAAGTCAACTTTGTTGTTTATCCTCCCGACTTTCTCTTTCACTAAATTGATGGCCTTGTAGCAAAATCAGAAATCCTTTGTTGTTGTTGTGATTGTTGTTTTTGTTATTATTATTGATGTTGTTAAAAGGCGGTGGATTGGCAGTATCGGTAGAGGGTCGGACACCATGCTTTCCAGCATAGTTACGTCCCTTTACGATCTGAGTTCAAATCCCGTCGAGGTTAACTTTGCCTTTCATTCTTACGGGGTCGATAAAATAAAGTACCAGTAATGCACTCTGGGTAATTGCTGGCCATGTGCCTAAAGTAGAAACAATTATGTTATAATATAAGGGCGGTGGATTGGCAGTATCGGTAGAGGATCTGACGCCAAGCTTTGCAGCATAGAGTTACGGTCCTTTATGGTCTGAGTTCAAATCCCGCCGAGGTTGACTTTGCCTTTCATCCTTACGGGGTCGATAAAATAAAGTACCAGTAATGCACTCTGGGTAATTGCTGGCCTTGTGCTAAAAGTAGAAACAATTATTGATGTTGTTGTTGTTGTCGTCGTCGTCGTCATTGTTGATGTTGCTGTTCTTATTATTGATGTTGTTTTTTTTTAGTTGTTGTAATTGTTGCCGTTGTTTTTATTAGGTGGTGTAGTTGTTGCTATTGCTGCTTCTTCTGCTGCTGCTGCTGCTGCGGCTGCTGCTGCTGCTGCTGCGGCTGCTGCTGCTGCTGCTGCTGCTGTTGTTGTTGTTGTCGTTGTTGTTGTTGTTGTTGTCGTTGTTAATGTGGTCCAGGCTGATCATTTTCAAAAGGATTTAAAAATCATGGGCAGGTGTCTTTCATTTGAACTATAGCAATGAAAGGGTTAAATGACGCGGGATTCCGTCTCTCAGCGCTCTTAGTTCAAATCTTGTCACGGTCAATGCATGGTGCATAATTTAATAACAAGTTTTCACAAGAAAACGTTTAAAATAAGTTTGAAAGCACAAGCAACAGAGAAAAATCTCAGCTGAATCTTATCTGGGAGGAACAAAATCTCTCTACGGTTTAAATGCACAACAAGACTCCAAATATGCAAGTGACTAAAAGGTGTTAGCAGAAGGGCACCCAGGAGTCATGATCTGGATACGACCCGGCACCCTTAGAGTATAAGAAGTTAAGGGCTGAAACACTTGCACGAGGAGAGTTTCTTATTACTTAAAGCAATGCCTGGCGCATAATTTAATAAAAGATTTACGCATAATGGAAAGTTTTAAACAAATATAAGTACTTTAAAATAAACAGTACTGTATCATAGAACCAGAGACGGTTTGGGGCAGATTAGTATCAACAGAATTAACATGATGCTCTAATGATTCTGTCAGTTGCTCGACTTTTTCTTATCTCACCCCTCTACCCTTTCTGCCATTCCGCCAACACCATAATGTGCGATTCTCTATCATTTCTGCTAATTCACAACCACACACCCGTAATATTTGTATAAAAGAAACTGCGAGCGTCGTTTTAAAATAGAAATACTTAAAATTAGAGATAATAAGGGTGTGGATACAGTGGATAGTTGATGGTTTTCTTCGCGTTTCCCACCAGCACCAATACAACAACAAACATAGCCACAGCCACAATAACTGTAACCACCAGCACCACCATCAACACCATTACAGCACCAGCACCACAGCCTTCACTAGCGGTAGCATCAGCATCAGCGACAACATCAGCATCAAAACCACCATCAGCACCAGCACCAGCACCAGTACCACCATCAACACCACCACAGCAACATCAATTCTAATCACCAGCACCATCATCACTACCACCACAACCACAACAGCAACAACAACTGTAACAAAAACAACCGTAACAACAACAGCAACAACATCAACGACAACAACAACTGTAACAAAAACAACCGTAACAACAACAACATCAACGACAACAACAACAACTGTAACAAAAACAACCGTAACAACAACAGCAGCAACATCAACGACAACAACAACAACTGTAACAAAAACAACCGTAACAACAACAGCAGCAACATCAACGACAACAACAACAACTGTAACAAAAACAACCGTAACAACAACAGCAACAACATCAACGACAACAAAAACAACCGTAACAAAAACAACCGTAACAACAACAACAACAACAACAACAACAACAACAACAACAACCTGAGCAGCGACACTAAAATATCACCAATATTCTACTATAACATGTAGCCATACAACAACAGTAACAACACCAACTCTAATAGTTCACTAAAATTGAAAAAAAAAAAATCAACAGCATCACCATAACAATCACCATCACAACCTTAATAGCAACAATAAAAACCACCGTCACCACTACTTGAGCTGCCGCCAACTCAAAAACAAAAGCAAGAAGAAGAAGAAAGAAGAAGGAAGAAAGAAAGAAAAAAGAATTACAATAGAAAAAAATAAACATTGGTTATGCTGCGTTGTGGGTAGGTTGGGCGATTAGGGTGGGGTGTAGAAACATTTCAAACAGAGAGAGAGAGAGAGAGAGAGAGAGAGAAGGGGTGGTGTGGTGATGGGTGATGCTCACCAATTTGTCACCCACACCCGGTTGCGGATAGTATTGCCACCAGGTGGCGTGTTTGATCGTTACACCCTGATAGCTTTCACTGAAACTCTTCTCCGCCGACTTGCAGACGACATTTATGCTGATCTGGACGCCATTTTGTGGTCTACACAGAATATTGTTGTTGTTGTTTTGCGTGATTCTTGCATTGTTGTTATTACCGTTGTTGTTGTTGTTTTGTTTCATTCTTGCACTATTGTTATTAATACTGCTGTTGTTGCTGTCGTTATTGTTGTTGTTGCTGTTATTGTTATTGTTCCTGTTCTTGTTATTATTTTTTTTATTGTTGTTGTTATTATTATTGCTACTGTTGCTGTTGATGTTGTTATTGCCATTGGGGTTGTTGTTGTTCTTTTTGTTTTGTGTGATTCTTGAACTATTGTTATTGTTACTATTGTTGTTATTGGTGATGTTGATATTGTTGTTGTTGTCATTGCTATTGCTGTGCTTGTAGCTTTTTCACTATTGCTTTTGCTGTTTTTATTGTTGCAGTTAATATTACTATTGAAGTTTTTATTGTTCTGATTCGGTTGTTATTGATGATGTTTAACCCACGTTCAGCTCCGATAAAGTGAACCCATGGCACAAAAATATTCCAGCTGAAGGCCATACAATCTTGTTTTCAGACATAGTGTATCCAGGACTACGTTAATTTATTCTTCTTCCACTCTTTTTGAACCCATGCCACATCCACTCAAACACTTCCTCTCAATCTCCAATACTCTGCATTAACCATCATGAGCAGTCTTCACTGCCCAGAACGTCAACTCTCGGGAACTTATTCTCTGCCTCATGTTTTTTCTCAAAGGAGCGGACTTGCAACAATTTAAATAGAACATCAACAACGTCGATCTCTCCAGTCTCGTGGGTCTGTGAAGATGATGGACACTGCCTCTTCCTTTCGATTTACCGAGTAAAATAAACCTCACCACATAATATACTATCTTACAGCACAGTCTCAACAAATAACCCCCTCAACCTTGCCGTTGATGTAACGCGTTGCCGGGTATATGTCACCCACAGTCACGCCGTATAGGTGAAAGTTTCCACTGCCCATAGAGCAACTACACAGAAAAGGAACTTATATCTATATTTTATTGACATGCAGAGAAATAAAAATAGAGCAACTGAATCTGAGCGTGACAATAGACCTACAAGTTCTACGATCAAACAGCAACAACACAATTGATCCGCAAGTTCTACGATCAAACAGCAACAACACAATTGACCCGCAAGTTCTACGATCAAAGAGTAACAACACAATTGACCCGCTGAGCTCCAAAGATCAAAGAGAAACAGTGCAGTTCACCGATGGGGTAAACGTTCAATTACAAACAATACTGCTGATCCACAATTTCAGAATTCGACAGAAAGAATTAGATTCCTCCACACACCCAAGGACAACTGACCAAAATATAAAATAATTAGTGTATATGTTAAACTGGCATGTTTAAATTGGCCGTAACTTGAGAAAGAAAACAAAATAGAAGATAAATA
>OZ024746.1:75514940-75517440 GCA_964016885.1 Eledone cirrhosa | reverse complement strand
TCAATTGTTTAATCTGCAACAAAGGAAAACTTTGCTGAATTTAGCTTAGACAATAAATCATTGAAAGCATGGGGACCGATCACATTTGAAAAATGCAAGTTCCTTTAGTTTTTTTATGTCTTTGGCGATTTTTTAATCAGAGCATAGATGGAAATAAGGCCAAGCAAATGATCCAAAATAGCAATGGGTAGGTTGTGCTTAACAATAATTCTGCACAGTTTCAGCTCAGCTGATGTTACTTTCGTTAAGTGAACAGAACATTGAGCAGGCTTTATCTGTCACCTTCACTGTTTATTTCGCTACTTTAGTATTCTTTTGGTGTTTTTCTGTCTTATTATTTGACTAAGTTACCAACTATCTCACAATTGCACAATTTATAGTAGCCTTTATTTGCGTTCTTTTTACTCAATTACAACTACGTTTAATAATTTTGACGGACATTTTTTTTCATAGAAGATCTGGCAAGGTTGTTTATGGCAGACCAGCAGTCGCCTATACCAGCCTCATGTCTCCACGCCACCAATGTTGTCCAAGGGAAAGACAATGGCTGATATAACTCGGCACCAGTGATGTGGCAACTCATTTCTACAGCTGAGTTAACTGAAGCAACGTGAAATAAAGTGTCAAGGACACGCATTACCCAGTCTGAGAATGAAACTCACAACCTCACGATTGCAACCATGCACCTTCACACGCACACACACGCATGTATATATACACACACGCATGTATATATATATATATATATATATATATATATTCCTTACATAAACCCTACTCAACAACAAAATAATAATAAGCTTAAGCTAACCAAAACATACAAATACACGGTTAAAAATCCTCCAAATTAAATTGCAATCACAGCAGAAAAAAACCCTTACACGCACACACACACACACACACACACACACACACACACACACACACACACACACACATATGTATATATATATATATATAGAGAGAGAGAGAGAGTGAGAAGTAGAGAGAAATAAATAGATGGATAGATATATAGATAGGAAGATATTGCGAGAGAGAGGGGAGGGGTGGGGGCAGTAAGGAAGAAGAGGAGGAGATTTTGTAGAGAATAACAGGAAAACATATAGGTGAAAGAGAGAATGAAAGACTATAAGAGTAAAGAGAGGGATACAGAGACAGGGAAAGACGTGACGAGAGAGAGAGAGAGAAGGAGAAGGTAAGTAAAGAAGAGCTTAGTGGAGCGGCTGTCTCTATTTACTGAAGCGATGAATGACAGAGAGTGGAGTACTAAGGCTATTGTGCTAAGTACTAAGTACTATTGCGTAATACATTTAGTTCACCTAGTCATCACTGACTCAGCTATGCCATCTTATTAGAGTTAGCCACAGGGTAATCACTAGATGGTAGCACTACCTGCTAGAAACCAGGTCGGATTAAAACAACAAGGGGTTAAAACATTTGGGGCCACCAACATTTGCTTGCAAGAAACAATGAAAATTAAAAGTACATGAAAGTAGGCTTTATACACGAAAGCACTGCTGAAATTTCGGCATTGATCTATGTCGGCCTATAAAACAGGGGGGATACCTATAGAAAAAGAAATATATTTAATAACAATTATAATATTTTAACTTGTGTTTCATGGCTATATGAGACGGGCTACATGGGCAATGAGGCCCTAAGCTCATTACCCCAACTACCACAACCACCACCACCACTACTACTACTACTACTACTACTACTACTATTATTCTACTATTGCGACGACGACGATGACGGCGACCACCACCACCACCACCACCACCACCATCACCACACACCACTACTCTGCACAGATGCAAAAAACTATTTTTTGACAAGGGCTCTGCCTGGGTCAAGAGAGTCTTTCATGTAAAGCATGGGAGGGGGGGGGCTTTCGTTAGTGCGGACATGTGATCTTATAGAATTATATATATATGTATATATATTAGATGCTTTAAATACTATTATTACCTCTGTAGATCCAGACATACGTCATCTACATCTACCCACACATACAAGATAAACAAATGCTCAATACAAAAAAATAGACAATATAGTTTTTAATTTGAAACTGAATCTTCACAAGGTACATTATCAATTTAACGTCCCCACTGCTCAGATACCTGGGGATTGAGGACGAGAACCTAATTTGTTTTAATATCCGTTCCTCAATTTAATTTCTACATGTTTATGAGGCTTACAGGCTGCAGTTATGATGTGTAAAAGCACACATACACACATATATGTACATACAAATAAACATATATAAACATATATATATGTCAATATTGCATATGTTTGTTCGTGTTGTGTAACTGCGCATTTTTTGTTGATACTATATTCATATATATCCATGTTAACACGCACTTATTTTCAATAGCATGACCTGGGCTTTCTCTATTTCTCATTTGTTCTCTCACTCACCCTCTCTTTCTTTTTCTCTCTCTCCCTCCTCTCTCTCTGCTTCCTTCTCAACTCTCACTTCTCCACTGCTGCTGCT
>OZ024746.1:75507440-75512440 GCA_964016885.1 Eledone cirrhosa | reverse complement strand
ACAAACACACACACACACACAACCAAACACATACACACACAAACAAACACACACACACACACACACACACACCTGTCTATATATCTATAGATTTCTGTACATCTAAGCAGATTTCCTTGCCGCTCCCTCTCTCTCTACCACTTAGTCACTCTCTCCTCTCCTCTCACCATCTCTCTCCCCCCTCTCTCTCACACACGCTCTCTCTATCTATCTTTACTTCACCATGATCCCTGCCTCTCTTTCTCTCTTTGTCTCCACATCTCTCTTTATTTCTTGCTCTTTAGTTCTCTCCCTCTCTCAGTCTCTACCTTACATTCATCTTTCTCTCTCCCTCTCTCAAACTCTCCCTACCCCTCTCTCGCTAAATATCAGTCTATTTGTCTATCCCTATCTTTTTCAACCCCTCCTTGTCTGTTACTCTCCCCCCTCTCTCTCTCCCTCTTATCTTCATCTCTGACATTTCAAATGTGTCTCCAAGAACAAACGTCAACTCCAAACTTTCTCAAATGTTACTCCACCCACCCCTCCTCTCTACTTCTGCAACTCTCCTTCCAGCTCACCACCACCACCAACCAATCTTCCGTTGATGTTCACAGCGCAGTTTTATTTAACTCTACCCACCACCACCACTTCTCTTCCGAACATTCACACTGCTAACCCCATTACGTCTAACTCTTTAAACGGCTCTCATTATTTCCACGTCTGCGTATACTGTGTGTATATATATATATATATATATATATATATATATATATATAT
Source organism: Eledone cirrhosa (assembly GCA_964016885.1). Lineage (NCBI taxonomy): Eukaryota > Metazoa > Mollusca > Cephalopoda > Octopoda > Eledonidae > Eledone > Eledone cirrhosa. The sequence goes on along the minus strand of OZ024746.1, from coordinate 75,511,681 downwards.
ATACTCACACATATATGTATGTGTATGTAATTAGGTTATATATATATATATATATATATATATATATATATATATATATATATGTGTGTGTGTGTGTGTGTGTAATTATTATTTAAAACAACATTGTAGGGTGTGGTTTGAAGATTTGGCTGTTATTTCTAGCGAGCCAATCGACCTCATAAAGGCTACCTCGTTGGTTCGTAGTAACACTATTTTGGTTAAATTAGCCGCAGGTCTGCCCTGACCGAGAAGATTTATGATCAAAAGGTTTCCAGTACTGATCACTAAATTTATATTCAATAATGGTGTGTCTAGAAATACAATATGCAATGTCATTCATTGTTTTTTTTTTTTTTTTCTTTAAAGACGGTTATTTGAGGGAGCTTTCGTTGCTATTTCTCGAAAGGTAACGTGATGACAGAGAGATTCCCGTTGTTGATTCCTATTTGCATATGTTTAACTTGAGCGAATAGTTAAAGTTGTTTTCCTGCAACATTTCATTATATATTCATTTAAACCAGGGCAGCGGATTGGCAGTATCAGTAGAGCGTCGGACAGCATGCTTTGCAGCACAGAGTTACGGCCCTTTATGATCTGAGTTCAAATCCCGCCGAGGTTAACTTTGCTTTCATCCTTACGGGGTCGATAAAATAAAGTACCAGTCACGCACTGGAGTCAATTTAATCGACTTTCCCTGCCCTCAAAATTACTGGCCTTGTGCCTATACTAGAAATCATTATTTGGAGCAGCAAGCCACAAACGTGTTTTTAAGAGTTCACCAGCTTTAGAAAAATTAACCAAATTAATTCCCAAATTGGATGTTTCTGGTCTCGTGTTTATGGAGGAAGAAAAAGATTTTAAAGAAACATTTTTTTTACTGCCAGATATTTTTCGAAAATATTTGCAGGCATGGTCTTCATCGTAGTGACGTCATTTTTATTCTTACTTTATTTATTTATTTTTTCATTTTATTTATTTATTTATTTTTATTTAATCGACTTACCCCTCCTCCAATATTGTTGCCCTTGTGCCTATACTAGAAACCATTATATAGTCATTTAAACCAATTTCAACAATTCTCTTTCGTATTTTTCTTTAATATTAACCAACATATATATTCCTATATTATGTGCCCTATAAATAATCATTTTGTTATTTTCTTCAACGTTGTTAGTTGCAGAAAATACGAAGAAAATCTCATGAATTTTCTGATGGGCAGCATTCTATTTTTATAATTGTTTCTACGTTAGGCACAAGGCCAGCAATTACCCAGTGTATTACTGGTACTTTATTTTATCGACCCCGTAAGGATGAAAGGCAAAGTCAACCTCGCCGGGATTTGAACTCAGATCGTAAAGGGACGTAACTATGCTGGAAAGCATGGCGTCCGACCCTCTACCGATATTGCCAATCCATCTACACATATTTTTATAATAAACATTAGTCTTTATGATGATCGGATTTCGTCTCTGAACATGCGAGTAGTATAGCCTTCGAGACAACCCACCAAATATGTTTTGAGGATAGGAATCTACCTCTCTGGTCAAGCGCTCATAAATGTCTTCAAGTTCTACATGAAGAGGAAAGTGAAGGTATTTTATGATTTTCTAAGCAGGTGTAATGGAACAGAGAGAGGGAACTTTCAATACTTGTGAGGCAACAGTATAAACTGGGGTTTGTGGATTGGCCAGTATAGGCAAAGCACCGGAGAACATGCTTCGCGACATAGAGTTACAGCCCTGTACGTTCTGAGTTCAAATCTCACCGAGGTTAGCTTTGCCTTTCATCCTTGCAGGGTCGATAAAATAAAGTACCAGTAACGCACTGGGGTCGATTTTATTGACTTTCCCTTTCCCCAAAATTATTGGCTTTGCGTCTAAATCAGAAACCCGACGTGGTTAACTTTGCCTTTCATGTTTAAAGGGTCGATAAAATAAAGTACTTGTAATGCACTGGGATAATTGCTGGCCTTGTGCCAAAAGTAAAAACAATTGTATCTATTAGTGCCGTGGATTGGCAATATCGGTAGAAGGTCGGACGCCTTGCTTTGCAGCATAGAGTTACAGCCCTTTATGGTCCGAGTTCAAATCTCGCCGAGATTAACTTTGCCTTTCATCTTTACGGGATCGATAAAATAAATCACCAGTAATGCACTGGGGATAACAATAATAATTATTATATCTATTGCTTCCTTTTGTTGATCCCCCCTTTTTACTCAATGTAAACCCCACTTTGTGTTGCTGTTTTATTCGTCTCTGCATTGTCCCCAGCGTTGTGCACCCTTGTGGCCAATAACAGAAATCGTCATCATCGTTTCAGTCGTTGTCGTTGTTATTGTTCTTGTTGTTGTTGTTGTTGTTGCTGCTGGTTCGCTAGGAATCTTCTGTTAGGAATTTACTCTGAACTAACAGACGACGACGACGACGACAACGACGACGACGACGACGACGACGACGACGTCGACGACGACGACGTCGACGACGACGACGACGACGACGACGACGACGACGACGACGACGACGGCGGCGGCGGCGCTGGCGGCGACGACGACGACGACGAGGATGGTTTAAAATCTCTTTGTTCTTTGATGTTTGTCTAGAAATTGTGTTAAAACCATAATAGCTGGACGATTGTGTGACGTGAATATGTTTGTGTGTGTGTGCTTGAGAGTGCGATGGTATGTGTGTGTGTGTGTGTGTGTGTGTGTGTGTGTGTGTGTGTGTGTGTGTACTTGAGGATGCGATGGTATGTGTAGTGTGTAGTATGTGTGTGTGTGCTTGAGGATGCGATGGTATGTGTAGTATGTATGTGTGTGTGTGTGTGTACTTGAGGATGCGATGGTATGTGTAGTATGTGTGTGAGGATGCGTTGGTGTGTGTAGTATGTGTGTGTGTGTATGGATGAAGATGCGATGGTGTGTGTAGCGTGTGTGTGAGAGAGGGTGTGAAGTAGAGTCAGAATGTGATCGTATGAGAGTACATATAATATAATATAATATAATATAATATAATATAATATAATATATAATATAATATAATATAATATAATATATATATATATTAAGTGTGGTGGTTAGTGATAGGATATATATGCTGTGTGCATGAGTGTGGGTTGGTGAAGTGGGGGAAGTGACAATCTCGAGTGGCTCTTGAACTATATGTTAACAGTATTTAGATAATATTGATGGAATACTTTCGACATTGTGAGAAACCAGAAAAAAAACAAAACAAAAAAAAAGACCAAGTATTTCACGGCGTCGATGAAAAAAGAGAAGCTAAGTGCTTTGATGTGGTGTCAGAAATCCAGTCCTACCATGACCTTTACGCTGACAACAACTGATTCTGTGGTACTTCAATTCTTAAGATGTCTTGTTTGGTCTGGAAACATTCCAGATGTAACAGGATATAACGTGGAAGATCAGTTACCAATGTGGTCGCTTGACTTGCTAGAAATAGCAAAGAAATCTCCACGAAATTACATTCTACCTTTCACGGTGAAAAGGAATGGAGAAAATACATAGTGTATTTCTAGATCAGTGGCCACAGCATTCCTATGTGAAGGGGTCAAACATGCGGCTCCGAAACTCTTAGACGCCATGAAATTTGTATTAAAATAAATGTCACGGACATTGAAGTCATTTTAGATAAGATTCAAAGTCCAAATAGCATTAATTAAGAAAGAAATTAACTGAATTCATGTTTTATTGAATTTATTTTTGTTTATAATGAATTATGCAGCTCTGATAGTCTCAATTATGCATATTTTTCATTTAGCTACAAATGGATATTCAGATTGAAAGGTTTCCCAGCTCTCTTCTCGATACATACTGTTTGAGTCTAGTGCAGAATGACCATGGCTGGAATTAGAGCCAGCGCCTAAGAAGTTAGCGAACTTAACTAGTTCTACAATGTGCGTCATATTACCTTAAAACTTAAAAGTTTACAAAACTGACGAACCTAGTTGTTGGCACTTCTTATACACTAATCATAGTCTACACTCACGCCAAATCATGTGGCAGATCATAACACCATACTGTCCACTCCATTGCTTTAGATATTTCCACAACGCTATTATGCGGCGAAGATATTTAGGACTTTATTTATTGATTGCAGGAAATTATTATATATTTAATCTAATTAGACAAATATGTATATAAAGTTCAGTAATGATCTTCTCTGAAATCTGTGCCATAGGCAGCTGCCTAGTTAGCTTTAATGGTAGTGCCGGAACTGGCTTGACTG
>OZ024746.1:75492440-75494940 GCA_964016885.1 Eledone cirrhosa | reverse complement strand
TTATGCCTCTGCTTCCCACTCATGTTGAAGGAACCCCTTCCTAGTTGATCTCCACCACTTTCTGTTTAGTTTTGGTCATGTCAGGGGTGTAGCCGTACTTACCACGTTTGGCAAATTGCGGGTTTGTGAGGCTGTTTAAACCAGAGTGTTAGGCCGTTGTCTCTGAAGAGATCATCCGCCTTTTTAACAGCTCTTGTTTTTGTGCTGCTAGGGTTCCACTTACCAGGGTTTGGCGGGAGATCCGGTTTAGTCACCGACCACACAACCATGAAGCAGGCTGTACTGGGTTACTTAGTACCAGTAGCAATACCAATGCCTTATAAATGTAAATCGGGATCAAATTTGGCATGGAACAGAGAAGACAACATTGGTATGGACATGTAAATATTGGGTCGCCAAGTATGAAATTTGTAGAAATTTGTAGAAAAAAACAACGAATTTCTACAAATTTCATACTTGATGACCTAATATAAACGCATTGAGTTAGGTAAAGAAGTGTAAAAGTATGAAAGTGGAAAGATATTGCGGAAGACCCCTCCCCCCCCAAAAAAAAAAACAAAACAAGGAAGAGATGGATAGAAATATTGAAAAGCTGATCTCAGGAAGAAGAATACACTACAAGAAATGATGAGTAACTTCAACTACCAGAATGGTGTTGCAGCGAAGACCTGTCCAACCCATACAAGTATGGGCAGATATAAAAAGGGTGATGTTGTTGCTGATAAATTGTTTTTTTAATTTATTTATTGAGCACTCTGCTCCTTTGTCAGTGTTGAACAAAAGGGCAACGATGGTTGCCGAACACTGTACGGCTTAATTCGAGCTATTTGTTTAAAAACAAACCGAACATTATAATAAATGTTCGGTAAACCCATACGTACATATATATATGTGTGCATGTATGTATGTATATACATACTACTGTACGTCTGTATATATAAATGTATGTACGTATACATACTTATATATATATTTATATATATATAGCCAACATTGTATATATATATATACACACACACACAGGCACCCAGATGTGACACATGCGCAAACTAAGCACACCACACACACAAAAACAAGATGGCGTAGGACAGAACAAAGGAGAGGCACAAAAACAAAGAAAAGAATCCCCAGTCATTGAAGAGGTCACAGAATGTGTAACGAAAGAACTTTGACAATATATGAACAACCGCCCGGTTGTGGAACCAACCAACCGGAAATTTATAAATTCTTAAATATATAAATTTAATTTATAATAAATTGGAGTGAAAGCAACTGGTGCGTGTGTTTCTTATTGGCAACATGACCCTCTCAAAGTATAACAATATCGGTTTCAACACGTTTTCAGATAAAGAATCTTGCTAAACAAATTCAGAAACGAAATATATACATATATATATATATATATATATATATATATATATATATATATATATATATATATATATATATATATATATATATATATACGTTATTCCGGGTTGAATCGGAGGTAACCACAGTAAGTAAGGTACTCAATACATAGCAGAGTATAAAAGTTTTAATATAGATGAGATTCTACAGGACTAGAACTGTTTCATTCTTTAGAAATCATCAGGTTCCTGATGATTTCTAAAGAATGAAACAGTTCTAGTCCTGTAGAATCTCATCTATATATATATATATATATATATATATATATATATATATATATATATATATATATACATATATATAAGTATATATATATAAATATATTCATATATAGATAAATAGATACATGTATGAATATAAGTGTATATATGTATTATATATATATATATAATATATAATATACACTTATATATATATATATATATATATATATATATATATATATATATATATATATATATATATATATATATATATATATATATATATATATATGTAGGAGGTGAGTTTTATTGTAGTACAATAAAGCAATGCAGATATCGGATAAGAAGCACTCTACAGTTTGTAGGACTGGAGTATGCATAATATAAGATCAAAAGATGGTTAAAGGAGTTCCATATATTTTATTATGCGCATTTCAAAAACAAACATCATCATGCAATAATATTTGTGTTTTCATCAGATAAAACAGGAGAACAGGAGAACATGATATGAAGGCTAAAAAACACTTGTGGATAGTGCAGTTTTAAATCAACATATCTATCTCTCTCTATATATATATATATATATTTATATACATACATGTATCTATCTATATATTTATATATGGATGTATGTATGTATATATATATATATGTATGTGTGTGTGTGTGTGTGTGTGAAATATTGTAAATGAAAGCCAGGGAAGATAGTTGATGTGGACGTAAGAGGGAGCCACTCTCACCACTCCTCACTTAACATTTCAGTTGACACGATTCCTTCTTCATGTACTCGGCTATTATTAAGTTTGCTTACACTGGGTCATAGTGCTGAAGTTCTCTGTGTACGTGTGTACGTGTGTACGTGTGTATACATGTGTATGAGTATATGT
>OZ024746.1:75479940-75489940 GCA_964016885.1 Eledone cirrhosa | reverse complement strand
TCTTTTCAGTTTAAGTCCTGCCAAGGTCAATCTTATCTTTTATCGCTCCGGGGTTGAGAAAATAAATTATTAGTCATGTACTGGAGACTTCCTATAATACGGAATTACTGTGACTAAATTAGAAAACATTATTTTAGAGTCAAATAATTTATGGCGGTGGATTGGCAGTATCGGTAGAGGGTCGGACGCCATGCTTTGATGCATAGAGTTACGGCCCTTGCTATTCTGAGTTCAAATCCCGCCGAGGTTAACTTTGCCTTTCATCCTTACGGGGTCGATAAAATAAAGTACCAGTAATGTACTGGGTAATTTCTGGCCTTGTGCCAATAGTAGAAACAATTATTTTAGAGTCAAATAAGGGCGGTGGATTGGCAGTAGAGGGTCGGGCGCCATGCTTTCCAGCATAGTTACGTCCCTTTACGATCTGAGTTCAAATCCCGTCGAGGTTGACTTTGCCTTTCATCCTTACGGGGCCGATAAAATAAAGTACCAGTAATGCACTGGTAATTGCTGGCCTTGTGCCAAAAAAAAGTAGAAACAATTATTTTAGAGTCAAATTAATAATACATGCTTATATTTTAATAAGGATGTATTATAAAGGTGTATGTGTATGTGTGTGTGTATATGTGTGTGTATGTGTGTGTATGTGTGTGTGTGTCTATGTATAGGTGTACATCCGTTTGTGTGTCTGTGTGCTTATGTCTATGTATGAATGTGTACATGTTTGTGTATATCAATTTACATACAGTATTACCACTAACACTATTAACACCACAAACCATCACCTAAAATTAATAATACATCGTCATTTTTTTAGCGGTCATTGCTCATCTACCGGGAAGAATTTTGTGCGATGATGAAGTTGGGGATCTGCAGCATGGCATGTGGCCTGTGGTAGTGTCCTGCAGTGGATCTGAACTATGTCTGCGACTCCACTAATACACTGTCGACGTCCGAGTCTTTCTCTGGCTCCAAAGTCCGATCAATAGGTAGCCTTGCGGGCTAGAATGGCTCTTCCAGCGCGTCTCCCTCACCATGCTCCGGGGAAACACCTTCTCTATTCTGTCCATCGGGGCCGCGTGACGGGTAGCGTGTGGGCCCCCATTTACTCATAATAGTGAGAGATGGTGGAGAGCGGGAGAGACGGAGCAAGTGACAGTGGGAGTTTAGTTCCTTTGTGTTTGGACCTGGTGTATATGTATGTTTCACAGACAGACATTCATATTAAAAACCAACACTTCAATGTGAATAAAGTTATAGGTGTTATGCTCCCGCAAGACAGGTTAGCAAATTGGCATTCTAATCAGATGACCAAACCATTTCATGCGTTTTTGAACTATGAAGCAGATGATAGATATGGCATCAAGCATTAACCTTCTGCCTAGCGTCTTCGTTTCTGATCCACTCCTTCTTAATATTGCCAGCTCTTCAACGGAGACATCTCATTTAACAGGTTGCGAATTTTCGTTCATGCAGATACATATATATATATAGCTGTAGACACATACATACACGCACAGACACATGCACATACAATACATATACACATATTGACGCATACACAAACAGACACATGCACATACAATATACACATACATATACACATATTGATGCATACACAAACAGACATATACAGAGACACACACAGAAACATATACACCGACTACAAAGAATATTTTTTTCAGCATTTCAACAGTATTAATTATTTTCAACATTTACTCTTTTACTCTTTTACCTGTTCCAGCCATCCGACTGAGGCCAAGCTGGGGCACCGCCTTTGAAAAATATCGAACGCTTCACGAATTTACGTGTCATCCTTGCGCAGAGGCCATGCTAATCTTCTCTGTATCGTTCCAATTTTAGTATATGTACTTTCCGAAGCAAGTACACTATGAATATATTTCAGCATTATAACTATATTTTCAACATTATGAATATATTTCAGTATTATAATTATATTTTCAACATTATGAATATATTTCAGCATTATAATTATATTTTCAATATTATGAATATATTTCAACATCATAATTATATTTTCAACATTATGAATATATTTCAGCATTATAATTATATTTTCAATATTATGAATATATTTCAGCATTATAATTATATTTTCAATATTATGAATATATTTCAACATTATAACTATATTTTCAACATTATGAATATATTTCAGCATTATAATTATATTTTCAACATTATGAATATATTTCAGCATTATAATTATATTTTCATTATTATGAATATATTTCAGCATTATAACTATATTTTCAACATTATGAATATATTTCAGCATTATAATTATATTTTCAACATTATGAATATATTTCAGCATTATAATTATATTTTCAACATTATGAATATATTTCAGCATTATAATTATATTTTCAACACTATGAATATATTTCAGCATTATAATTATATTTTCAACATTATGTATATATTTCAGTATTATAATTATATTTTCAACATTATGAATATATTTCAGCATTATAATTATATTTTCAATATTATGAATATATTTCAGCATTATAATTATATTTTCAATATTATGAATATATTTCAGCATTATAATTATATTTTTAACATTATGAATATATTTCAGCATTATAACTATATTTTCAACATTATGAATATATTTCAGCATTATAATTATATTTTTAACATTATGAATATATTTCAGCATTATAATTATATTTTTAACATTATGAATATATTTCAGCATTATAATTATATTTTCAACATTATGTATATATTTCACCATTATAATTATATTTTCAACATTATGAATATATTTCAGCATTATAATTATATTTTCAACATTATGAATATATTTCAGCATTATAATTATATTTTCAATATTATGAATATATTTCAGCATTATAATTATATTTTTAACATTATGAATATATTTCAGCATTATAACTATATTTTCAACATTATGAATATATTTCAGCATTATAATTATATTTTTAACATTATGAATATATTTCGGCATTATAATTATATTTTTAACATTATGAATATATTTCAGCATTATAATTATATTTTTAACATTATGAATATATTTCAGCATTATAATTATATTTTTAACATTATGAATATATTTCAGCATTATAATTATATTTTCAACATTATGTATATATTTCAGCATTATACATTTTTAACATTGTGAATATATTACTGACATTTGTTTGGTGAGAAATGTATCAATAGTTAGAAAGGAAGACATCGTTGGATGCAAACTTTTAATGTGTTGTTTAAAGGTTTTCTTAAAGTAAGTGCGTGGTATAGTTGTTTGGGCGTGAGATTTGCGATCGTAATGACTTGGGTTCGAATCCTGGTCAGGGTGGTGCATTACGTTCTAGAACAAAATAGTTTATATCATGTTGTTCCTTCCACCAGGAGAAGCGACCGGTAGATAGTACCAGCAATGGAAACATTGTTTCCTTTTCTTTTTTGAGTTTTGAATATTCGGCTTTACAGGAAGAAATAGAGAAAAGAAGAGTTATTTGGTCCGCCAACAAAACTGCAAAGAAAGCCACCAGGTGGGTTTGAATAAAAAACGTAGATCTTTGGCTAGTTGCTGATAGGACGCAAGTCGGTGGTTTGATTATTCTTGGCTTGGTCTCCTGGGCAAGGCCGCATGAAGCTGAAAGACCCGAGTTTACATCACTGTTAAATGGGTCTTATCGCATCCGCGAGGATGTATCGTGACACAGGACTCGAGTGAGAAGAGCATGTTGGTAAATACAAGCCTTGAATCTTCCATACTTGCCTGACTTTTCGACGCTGGTATGCCAGGCTACCCGGTCTATGCATTAGTTTAAATAATATATGACAATAACGTTATAAAATTACAACTATGACATATAATAAACAAACTCAATATCATTCTGTTATCTTGTCGTGTTTACTGGTCACATGATACATCGTCTCGCCTTTCCATTTTTTGTCACATGATACACTGTGTCGTTTGTCCGGGGTATCCACTCTTTCTCGGTATTGTATCTATCTATCTATCTATCTATCTATCTATCTATCTATCTATCTATCTATCTATCTATCTATCTATCTATCTATCTATCTACGGTATGTATTTGTCCCCTTCTTTTGTGCCCCTGTGGCTAATAAAGAAATATATCTACGGTATGTTTAAAACCGATAGCGTATGGTCTTCAAAATGTTTTTAATTAAACATACGGTATATTGCCAAATATACTATACATACATTCATGTATACATCGCTATTTCAGAGCACCAATCCTAAGACCTAATTTTCGCTCGACCGGCATTCGCTCTGTATAATCAGCTCCTGATTATTACTGGAATCCAGCTTCTATAATTTTCGGCGGAAGCAGGGAGTGCGTGGCTCTGATGATCGCCAAACAGCGTGAAACAGACTGTTAGCTTCTCTCCCTTCTTTCGCCGAAAAAAAGTAAGTGACATAGTCACTTACTTTAGAACCGATAGCGTATGGTCTTCAAAATGTTTTTAATTAAACATACGGTATATTGCCAAATATACTATACATACATTCATATATATATATATATATATATATATATATATATATATATATATATATACACACACACATATATATATATATATGTATGTATAGTATATTTGGCAATGGCAATATATATATATATATATATATATATATATATATGTGCGTGTGTTTCTTATTGGCAACAAGACCCTCCCAAAGTATAACAATATATATATATATATATATATATATATATATATATATATATATATACACACAGTTCAAGAGTAGCCAATCTTAAAGAGAGAGATGGAGATAGGAGAGGAGATATGAGAGAAGAGATTGGTGAATTAGTTAGAAGCCAAAGCGTAAAGGCATGTGCTCAATGTGCAATATGCAGTAGAAAGCAGCTAGGTGGCTGGGTTCATGCAGAAATTAGGTGCGCAGAGCTGGAAATATTCATTAGTTAAGCAAAATAAGACCACAAATTTCACAAGGAAGACATTATTAAAAGATTGTCAACATATTTTAGTTTGATGTAAGGAATGTGGAGAATAATATTAATAATAATAATTGTTTCTACTTTTGGCACAAGGCCAGCAATTTCCCAGTGTATTACTGGTACTTTATTTTATCGACCCCGTAAGGATGAAAGGCAAAGTTAACCTCGGCGGGATTTGGACTCAGAATGGCAAGAGCCGTAACTCTATGCGTCAAAGCATGGCGTCCGACCCTCTACCGATACTGCCAATTCACCGCCATATTAATAATAAAGTAGAAACAATTATTATTAATATTATTATTATTATTATTCTCCACATTCCTACATCAAACTAAAATATGTTGACAATCTTTTAATAATGTCTTCCTTGTGAAATTTGTGGTCTTGTTTTGCTTAAATAATGAATATATATATATATATATATATATATATATATTAGAAAGTGAGGTTTTTTTTACAAAATGAAAAATAACCGAGGTGTCCTACACGAGTGAAAGTATAAAGAAAAAGAGATGAAATCGAAAATGCAACTGAAGTCTTATTTTAAAAAAAAATATATATATTTATTTGGTTCCTTTACCGGTTTCGCAGTTCTTCTGCTTTTCAAAAGGTGAGTTGAGATGGAGGGTCTGTGGTTTTTCTCACATGGAGGGTCTGTGGGTTTTTTTTATATATATATATATATATACATATAGTGAAGGTGCGTGGTTTAGTGGTTAGGGTATTCGGCTCACGATCATAGAGTCCTGCGTTGTGTCCTTCAGCAAGACACTATATTTTATGTTGCTCCTGTCTCCTCAGGTGGCAAAAATGAGTTGTACCTGTAATTCGGAGGACTAGCATTGCCACGTTCCGCGTTACGCTGAGAACTATGTTAATCGTACACGTGTATGCGGAATGTTCAGCTACTTGCACGTGAATTTCACGAGCAGGCAGTCCGTTGACTGAAACACTTGTTGTCTGACCGAGGAATATATATATATATATATATATATTCGGAAAAAATGAAACGAAATTTCATTTCCCACTCTTAGTACGGCTGTTACTTAAATATAAGTATGTACACGTACATACATATATGTATACAGACGTACAGTAGTATGTATATATATATACATACATGCACACATATATATATATATATGTACGTATGGATTCACCGAACATTTATTATAATGCTCGGTGTGTTTGTAAACAAACATCCCGTATTAAGCCGTAGTGTCTAGCAACCATCGTTGCTCGTTTGTTCAACACTGACAAAGAACGGTGTACTAGTTTCAAGCTTATTAGCTATCTCTCTCTCTCTCTCTCTCTCTCTCTCTCTCTCTCTCTCTCTCTCTCTCTCTCTCTCTCTCTCTCTCTCTCTCTCTCTCTATATATATATATATATATATATATATATATATATACACTAGCTGAACTACCCGTCCTTTGGACGGTTCAAGTAGCTTTCGATGTAGCTCATTAAACTAAACAAAGTAAATTTGAATACATAGAAGAAAAACGTACTCTATGTAAACATGAAAACCTTAGGCACTATTCCAGCGAAATAATATGTGAACTCGGTGTCTTTTTTGACAACAGTAAAAGAGCATCATGAAATAGAGAAGGGAAGTGAATAATAGACACTATTATATACAAAGCATAATATTGTAAAAGTTATGACATCACTTAAAGTATGAACATCAAGCTTGAAACGATAAATTATACAATGTCAAATCTATAACTTAACTTAGTAATCTGTTAGAAATTGCTGGTTGTGAAATATACAAAATGATATTGTTAGTCTCAAGGAAGCGTACCTTTTGTTTCAAGTACAAAGAGTAAATTAAAATCCGAATGAGCCGAATTACGAAAGATAACTCTTGTCTTACTTAAAGATAACTCTTGTCTTACTTAACCACGAAAATTCACTCAAATAACTGAAACTTTTTTAATGTCTCCAAAGGCCCCAATATCGATTTTTGAAAGCCTTTGTAGATCATGTACAGTTTTTGGGAAGGAGAAGCTCTGTAAAAAATGTCAAAGAAATCGCATGAATGGTTTAGAATATTTGAGCCCTCATTAAAAATTGCCCCCACACACACACATACAGAAAACTTCGTCTTTATATATATAGAGATATATATATATATATATATGTATGTATGTATATATATGTATGTAAAAGGTAAACAGAAATAACAACACTATCGGTACAGTATATGGAAGGTATATATTAGGTTAACGATTGATATAGCAGGAAGAGGGTCTTAACGTTTCGGACGCTAGTCCTTCATCAGAAGAAAGAATGAGAAATAAAATAGATTGAAGGGACGGGCGGGTTGGAATTGGAAAAAATGTCTTTAGATAAAAATAACAGGTCCATTCATGTTGACATCTCTTGCAAAACTGTTTGTGCTAGCGTTTTGTGTATGATTTATTTTTTAGAAAAGTGGATGATGGCAGGCGTCTACCTGAAATGGAAAACAAACCGTAAGCATGAGTTAGTGTGTGTGTGTGTATGTGTGTGTGTGTGTGTGTGTGTGTGTGTGCTATTATAGGTCCGTATGAAGCTAAGAAGAAATGTGTGTGTATATGTGAGTAAAAGAGTGTGTGCGCATGTAAGTACGAAGCTATGAGCAAAAGTATGTTAATATAAGGGCGTGTATCGGCATGTATTAGTAATAAGAGAAGCTGCTAATGATCAAGACAAAGCGATAGGAATCAAGGGGTGTGATAATGGACGGGGTATTAGAGGAATTGGGGAGGTGAGTTGAGTCTAAGAGGGGAATAGGACGCAAGACGGTGAATCAGAGTTTGTGCGCGAGGCCTGTGATCCATGATGTAAAAGGACACCCATGTAGGGAAGAATGACCAGGAGAACAGAAATGATGGGCAACAGGAGTATCCAAACCGAGTCGTATGTCCCTCAAATGTTAGGCAAAACGGTCCGCCATACGGCGTGCCGTTTGTCCGATATATAAAGACCCGCAAAGGGAACACCGGAGGGCATATACAACGTGGGTGGATGTGCAGGTGAAGGACTGGCGGATACGGAAAGACCCATTAGGGCCTGTAAGAGTGGTGAGGGTGGAAATAAAGGGACCAGTGTTGCAGCGGGAACGGGAACACGGATGAGAGCCGGGTGGAGTCGTGGGAGAGGACTAGGTCACCACCCTTTTGGTGTGAACAGGTTCATGCGTGGGCTATCCCCTCAAGGTGGGAGACAGAAAGCGACAGGTATATAAAGCCTATATTTTCCCACCTTAGATACAGAGAGATCGGAGCATTACGTCTACAACAAGCTATGTAAAGATCACCGCTATCTACAGGCCACAGTGGTCTACAGTCAACTACAGACCATTACTCTCTCTCTCTCCCCTGGTCGCAGACTACACAAACCTCATGAACCAACAACAAAATAACATTGTCAACCTTCGCAACTCGTGGTAACTTGTTTATTGTTCTTTTTGACTCAAGTGAAGTAAACCTTTATATATAAAGTAAATCAGTCATTGTTGTTATTATATCTAAGAATCATGTTATAATCATTCTAACAATTTCTTACTAATACCCTTCGTTAAATATATATATATATATATATATATATATATATATATATATATATATATATATATATATATATATATGTATATATATGTATATATGTATATGTATGTATACACACACACACACACACACACACACATATATATATATATATATATATATATATATACATAAATGAAAGGTATAGAAATTGTTTTAGCGAGAAGCTAACAGTATTCCATAACATATATATATATATCGTTTCTGAATTTGTTTAGCAAGATTCTTTATATATATATATATATATATATATATATATATATATATATATATATATATATATATATATATATATATATATATATATATATATATATATATATGTATATATATATATATATATATATATATATATATATATATATATATATATATATTCATATATATATATGTGTGTGTGTGTATAAACTAATTTAAACTAATCATAACATAATATGTATGATGAAAATATTTCTCAGGAGAAAAGCTCAATGGACGTTTGTCCAGGACACCAATAAATTTTCCACGTTAAAGTATATACTGTTTCCCCAATGCTATGTGCTTTATATATATGTACAAAACACTATGTGTTTCTTAAATGATATATGACTACATATATATATCTTTTTAATTTGAATTATGTATATCTTATCCCACTGTTATCCACTCTCTATATCTAAGACTAATACACTCTTTCACACGTAATAAATATCTACACGTATCTCTCGCAATCCCCCTCTGTATATCAGTCACCCTTAAACTCTCACCCTCTCTGTATATCTAAAACCACCAAACTCTCCCCCTCTCTATATCTACTACACGGACCTCTCTTCCATACCCCCTCTCTATATCAATTAACACCAAACTCTCCCCCTCTCTATATCTACTATACGGACCTCTCTTCCATACCCCTCTCTATATTAATTAAGTCCAAACTCTCCCCCTCTCTATATCTACTACACGGACCTCTCTTCCAATCGCCCTCTCTATATCAATTGTCCTGGCATTGCCGATCTGTGGGGCTATGTCGAACGACTGCTGTTACGGGTGGCGCCAATCCGGTTGACCACTGAGTTCATTGTGACGATCAAGCCGCCTCCCCGCTTCGAAAACGAAGGAGAAGCGGTCTTCCTGTGTGTAGTAGCCCTGACGAAAGAAGCTGTGTGGTGGACGCGACTGAAAGGGCTGGGGTCGGGCGACTTTCTCTCCGGCCAACAGCTGGTCCTCTTCTTCCGATATCACTTCGGAAGAAGGATCAGGGTGGAGAGAGAGGCCCTCGGCCCCAGCCGGTTTTATGAAAGGTGGGTGAAAGTGGCGAGAATGGCCCGTATGAATGGGCCTTCTCTCTATATCAGTCTGTAGAGGTAAGAGAAGAGGGGAGCACCCTCGTCTCTGTGCTCCCTGACAGAAGGGTCGCACACTTTTTTGGG
>OZ024746.1:75442440-75459940 GCA_964016885.1 Eledone cirrhosa | reverse complement strand
CATAGCTACCCTCAAGAAGGAAGAACCACAACACCATGTCATCAAACCCTGACCAAACCTTCAGCTGCAGCCATTGTGGTAATGCCTGGCCTGCTTGTCCCGTATCTGCCTGAACAGCCACGAGCGTACCTGCAGTCAACCTAGATTACCCGGTTTCTAATCTTCGTTCGCGAAGCCAAGCCATGATGATGATATTTATATATATATATATATATATATATATATATATATATATATATATATATATATATATATATATAGGAACGAGTAGGACCCCGACGGCTGAGCTCAAGCCGTTTCGACGGCTAATTCTGAGCTCAGCCGTCGGGGTCCTACTCGTTCCTATTACCCACTCTACTACCCTAAGTATTGAGTACTTTGGTGCGTTATGGTCCACATTTCCTTCGTTATATATATATATATATAATATATAAGAACAAAAGATGGTTAAAAGAGTTCCATGTATTTTAATATGCGCATTTCAAAAACAAATATCATCATGCAATAATATTTGTGTTTTCATCAGATAAAATAGGAAGACATGATATGAAGGTTAAAAAGCACTTGTGGATAGTGCAGTTTTAAATCACCTCCTACATATATATATATATATATATAAAGTATAAGTTATCCGTCTAGAATACGTATACCACAGCCACTCTGCATCCACTCGATGAATTTACAGAAATCGCAGGTTGTAAATACGAATCCGCAATTCAGAGTGCACACAATACGTTAAACACTAGTTAGACGATATTAGTGTGCGAACATCTATAATGTTCCGAACTGTAACAGTTTCATTACCACGTCTCACATTAGCCGATGCAATTTCAACTGCTGCATAGAGAAGTCATTCAATGTTTTCAAAAGATTAGAAAAATCTTATGACTGCCAGAGTCAATATGGTCTTTCACAGTGGTAGTGACAGCAGCCTCAAAAACTGTGGTAAAATCACGTAACCCTCTAAGGAGGAGGCACATACAATTCATCCATTAGGAATTAACACACTCTTGGTAAAATTCAAATAGTTGAATCTGTGCCGAAGCTCTCAACCTGACTAGTTATACATATAACAAAGACATAAATACAAAAATACGTAGAAATCGAACTAATATCAAAGAAATAGTGTTCAATTTACGATTAAAGGAATGTTAGTTACCAAGGTGTAAGTGTATTTGTGAGTGTGTGTGTGTATGCATACAGAAAGAAAGGTCCAGAAACTGCACACGAGTTAACTTATATTAAAAGCACGAGAAGAAAATATTTTGAAAACTTTATTCTAAAACAATAGAAGAATATTTACATCTCCATGATAAAATTCTGCTGGCTTAACTGATTAAGATATTCATAGTATAGAAGAAAATGTACTGAAATTTCTTTTGTGTGATAGAAGTTAAATGTTTACATATATACAGAACTGATTTCTTTCTATTAAACTATTTACTGATTACTTAAATTAAAGTCTTCACATGTGTCTTAATATTTTATATTCGTTTCTTTAGATCAGAATTGCCCAAACGTTTTAGAACATCGTTCTCTTCATAGAATCATTAACTTATCATCGATCCTAGACATTTACAAAATAAATAAATCGATCAATAAATAAGTCAGTCAGTAAACAAAATATAGAATATATAGACAATAAAGACTAATTAAAAAAACAAAAAACAAAGCTATAGTTGTATTTTATTGTATTATTTCAAATAAATAATTAAGAAATAAAAAAATAAATAAAGAAATCATTCCAATCCAATCCAGGGCCTCCTCTCCCCTGTTGGAGGAACTCGTCCCTGGTTAACCACCACCGTTTTCTGTTTGGTTTTGGTCTTGTCAGGTGTAGGTGTACCTACTACGCTTGGCCAATTGCAGGTTGGTGATGCAATTTAACCCATAATTGTGGATGGTCGTTGTCTCTGAGGAATTCATCTATCCTTTTAACAGCTCTTGTTTTTTGTGCTGTTGAGGTTCCACTTACATTAAAGAAATCATTATTTCATGTATTTTCATGCGGCAGTGAATTGGCAGTATCGGTAGAGGGTCGGACGCCATGCTTTGACGCATAGAGTTACGGCCCTTGCCATTCTGAGTTCAAATCCCGCCGAGGTTAACTTTGCCTTTCATCCTTACGGGGTCGATAAAATAAAGTACCAGTAATGTACTGGATAATTGCTGGCCTTGTGCCAATAGTAGAAACAATTATTTCATTTCATTTATATAACTATTAGATATTGCTCCAATAGTTCAACCGACAACATGGGTAATCTCACCAAACACTGACTATTCCCGTCATCTTTGCAATTACTTCCCCTTAAAAATGTCTTCCCTATTCCCACTTTCCACCGTCATTGTTACTCTCCCTCCAAAGTTTTATCAATGATTTCTCCCCTATAATCCATGAGATGAAACTATATTATATCGTATCCCTGAACGTTTTCAGCTCCAATAAATATCTATATTAATTTACGTTCGTTTGTATTCCTTGTTGTTTACACTTTAGTACAAGAATTATATTGTTCTTACTACTACTACTACTACTACTACCGTGGTATCTAGGTGTAATCGATTTAGCTAATTCATCCAAATTGCCGTCCTTGTACCTAAATCAGAATCTACTATTGTGAATAGGCAGAATCGTTAGAGCGACGGACAAAATGCTTTGCGGTATTTAGTTACGACTCTTTATGTTCTGAGTTCAAATCCACCAAAGGTTAACTTTGCTTTCTGCTTTCTTTGATCAATAAAATAAAGTACCAGTAAAGTACTGGGGGGGTCGATGTAACCGACTTAGTCACATCAAATAAAATTACTGGCCTTGTATTTAAATTAGAAGCCGTTATTATTATTATTACTGCCATTATTAGGGCGGTGGATTGGCAGTATCGGTAGAATTACGGCCCTTTATGATCTGAGCTCAAATCCCGCCGAGGTTAACTTTGCTTTCATTCTTACGGGGTCGATAAAATAAAGTACCAGTCACGCACTGGAGTCAATTTAATCGACTTTCCCCGCCCTCAAAATTACTGGCCTTGTGCCTATACTAGAAATCATTATTTGGAGCAGCAAGCCACAAACGTGTTTTTAAGAGTTCACCAGCTTTAGAAAAATTAACCAAATTAATTCCCAAATTGGATGTTTCCGGTCTCGTGTTTATGGAGGAAGAAAAAGATTTTAAAGAAACATTTTTTTTACTGCCAGATATTTTTCGAAAATATTTGCAGGCATGGTCGCCATCGTAGTGACGTCATTTTTATTCTTACTTTATTTATTTATTCATTTTTTAATTTTATTTATTCATTTATTTATTTTAATTTAATTTTTAATTTAATTTAATTAATTTATTTATTCATTTTATTTAATTATTTATTTTTTTATTTTATTTTTTTATTTTATCTAATTAATTTATTTATTCATTTTATTTAATTATTTATTTATTTATTTAAAAAAAAAAATTTTTATTTTATTTAATTAATTAATTTATTCATTTTATTTATTTATTTATTTTTATTTAGTTTTTTATTTTATTTAATTTACTTATTTTATTTAATTATTTATTTATCTAATTTTTTTGGAAGGCTTCTACAAAAGTGGTTGTAACATACACGTCACCCTACCTCGAAAATATTCAGATATTAATAGAGAAAGGATAAACTGAAAAGAAATAACAACAATAGTTGTTTAGGCGTAAGAAGAAGGATCTTCAGGAAGTAGGTTCGAATCCCATGGCGCATTGTGTTCTTGACCAATACACTTCATTTCACGTTGTTGTTTTTCACGAGAATTACGAATAATGGAAAGACCATTGGAAAACATTTCCTTAGCCCGATCAGACGATTAATATATATATATATATATATATATATATATATATATATATTTATTTATTAGGTCGTCAAGTATGAAATTTGTAGAAATTTATAGTAAAACAAACAAACTTCTACAAATTTCATACTTGACGACCCATATATATATATATATATATATATATATATATATATATATATATATATATATATATATATATATATATAACGTTCTATCTATATGTGCCATTCCCGCCACGTAAACATCCCCCCGATCCAACTCATTAACTCCAACTTTCCAACAGTTTTATTTCTTGTTTATACTATCAATATTTTTACAACTGTTTCCCTTCACAGTAAATCTGCCACCACCACCACCACCACCACCATCACCACCACCAGCACCACCACCTCCTCAGTAGATGCTGAACTACTGAAACACACACACACACACGCACACACATATACATATATATATGGTTACGTAGAGAGATTGATTTGTATATAGATAGACACACAGATACACACGCTGCACAGACACATATATTTATATGTAGATCTACTTCAGCCGTCACTCGCAATCGAGTATGACTTGATAGCATGTATGATGTTTCCTCTAAGGGTATTAGGTGCAGACGCAGACACCCTTTGGACCTACCCGCCACCAAGATTTATATATATATACACATATGTATATACACACACACATATATATATATATATATATATATATATATATATATATTCATATGTTTTATATGTATATGTATATATATATATATGTATATGTATATATATATATATGTATATATATATATATATATATGTATAATAGATTCCCGAAGGGGGTCGGGAGGTGACCACAGTTAAAGAAGGTTCTCAATACGTTGGTAGAATATAAGCATCGTTATTTTACATAGAAATAATTTCTACAGGACTAGAAGAGTTTCAAATTTCTTACTTCAAATTTCATACATATACAATATATATATATATATATATATATATATATATATATATATATATATATATATATATATATATATGAGTATTAATAAAATAGATGTTCTTTTGATCACTTACATTTTATTATACATATTTCGGATGTACAACAGTACGTCCTCATCAGACAAAATATAATGATACATGACATACCCTGAGATGTTAAATGGTTAAGATTAATCTTTAGAAATCATCAGGAATCTGATTCCTGATGATTTCTAAAGAATGAAACAGTTCTAGTCCTGTAGAATCTCATCTATATTAAAACTTTTATACTCTGCAATGTATTGAGTACCTTACTTACTGTGGTTACCTCCGATTCAACCCGGAATATCGTATATATATATATATATATATATATATATATATATATATATATATATATATATATATCTGTATATATATATGAAAAGATTCAGGATCCTGACGGCTGAGCTCTGGCCGTTTCGACAGATATAGTCCACTCTACTACTCCAAGTATCGAGTACCCTGGTGCGTTATGGTCCACCTGGTATCTTACCACACCCTCTTTGTTATACATACGCACACACACACACACACACACACACACATATATATATATATATATATATATATATATATATATATATATATATATATATATATATATATATATATATATATATATATATATATATATATATTCATATATTTTATATGTATGAAATATGAATTAAGAAATTTGAAATATTTCTTGTCCTGCAGAAATCATTTTTATATAAAATAATTGTTTCATAAAATAATTGTTTCTACTTTTGGCACAAGGCCAGCAATTACCCAGTACATTACTGGTACTTTATTTTATCGACCCCGTAAGGATGAAAGGCAAAGTCAACCTCGGCGGGATTTGAACTCAGATCGTAAAGGGACGTAACTATGCTGGAAAGCATGGCGTCCGACCCTCTACCGATACTGCCAATCCACCGCCCTTTCATAAAATAATGATGCTTATTTTCTACCAACTACCTGCTTGAGTGCAACTCCATTCACATGTAGAGTGCGGGCTACCTTGAGAAGACGAGTGTCTCAGTTTTCTCAGTACTGATTTTCATTTCAGTCATGCAGCACTCGGCATCAAACCTCTCAAGTGCAAGTCAGAGATCACTTTCTGTCGTGTTAAGTAATATCATGTCGCCTGCAAATTCCAGCCGACTGATTCTACACTAGCCAGTCGTGATACCACTTCCAACCCGGCAGCGCAGGCAAATTCTGATTATGAAAATAATGAACAGGAAAGGTGACAGTACGCACCCTTGACGGAGTCCGACTCCCACATTGAATGGTTTCGATTTAGCACCATTAATCCGAGCGCAGATACTCTGGCATTTGGGACGTACACATTTGAAAAGTCAACCCAGTTGTTCCACTCCAAACCCCAACACATATATGATTCTCGACTGAGATATGAACTGGTCAGTTACCACGGAAATTACTTTTGTATGAAGTTCTCTATCCTATATAGTTACCAACCACTACGAGACCAGACACTCGTGAAAAAAAACAAAAAAAAAACAGTTCAGTTTAAGAGAAACCGCGGCAATGAAGGTTTATGATGGGTGATGGCACTAACTTCAATTAGTGCCATATCAATTTAATTAGTGTTAAACAACTCTAAATTATATCAAAGTAAATTAAATTAAATTATCTTATATTAAGTGAAAGTGAGATAGCTTTCTAATTATATCAATTATAATCTCTAATCTGTAATTACTAATTAAAATAAAATGCCTCAAAGTAATTTTGAAAGTATGTTAGCTCTGAGTCGGTATATATGAGGTTGGGTATATAAACCCATAGAGACTATTTTATAGTTAAACCTGCTATTGTAGCAGCTTACAGTAAGTTAACATATTTTTAAAATCTAAAATTGGCAACTCTTTGTAAAACGATTATTTATTTGTTTCAAAGTAAAACAAAGTAATGTTTCTACCCAATATACATATCAACATAATATTTCAGGTCTCATACCATTTATTCAAATGTAAAAACGAAAATGGTTTCAAACAAAACGAACTATCCATGTGTTTTTCCTTAACAGGTTTGAGCCGTTTTCGTTTTTACACTTGAAAAGAGGGTATATCCTTGAAGTATTATTTTCTCTTGTTTTATTTGTTCTCCTTTGATTTTTATATATTTCTACCACATTGCACCGGCATTCTGAAAATTACCAGTATTTTATTACATATCTCACAATGCTTCATATTAACTATACTATGTTATTTATATTTACATTATGGTGACCTAAATTGTGATTAAAATAGATAAAAATGTAATACACATATAATGCGATGGGGTTACTCTATTCATTAGCTGGTAGTGTTGTAATTGTAGTTAGTTAATGATTTGATTCAGATTTTAGACAGCGAGATTGGTTCGACTGGACCAGGATCAATATGTTATCAAACAGATACGTGTATTTACAGCTCCTACATATACAGGCTTAACAGGCCGACTATGAGGTTGCATCTCATCGGCGGTTTCTTAGATGTTTTAATGTCAAGGATCCCAGCCATTTTATTAAAAGCAATACGAAAATGAAATATCTTGCTTAATAACCTCTCGGTTCAAGAATTGAACCCATGATCTTATACATAAATTCTCAATTATATGCTTAAGAAGATCCATAAGGAACTATAGATGTTAAAACGTAGAAATTCTATAGTTTCTGCAGGTGAATCGGTTGTTATGGGATCTCTGCCAGACCTTCATTACGAGCAAATATAATTCATATAATATAATTAAAAATAATATTTGCTCCTGGTGAGGATCTGACACATTACCCCTAAACGGATCAAACACCCGTAGAGTTTATATTCAAATAAAGGTGTACGCATCTCCCCCCCCCCTCTCTCTCTCTCTCTCTCTCTCTCTCTCTCTCTATATATATATATATATATATATATATATATATATATATATATATATATATAGACGGATTAGATAGATAGATAGATAGATAATGATTGAGAGAGATTAGAAAGAAATAGAAAAACAGACAGAGCGACGACAGCAGGGTAAATAGGATGATAGCCGGGTGGTAATTAAACGGTGACCCGGTGCCTTAATTACGTTAATTACCATCTTATTAGTAAGCCACTGTTAATTCATGCCGTGTTATCATGGCAACGATACTTCCTGTCTCTGTTAGACGTTGAGCACGCTTCAGGTCAGATGCGGCAGCCACTAACAGTACAGAATGGCTACAGAAGCACGCGCACACGCACACATGTGTCTATCTATCTATCTATCTATCTATCTATCTATCTATCTATCTATCTATCTATCTATCTATTTGTGTATATATATATATATATATATATATAAATGTGTGTATATGTATATATATATGTTTGTGTGTGAGTATGTATATGTATGTAGCTAGGCAGATACATAGGCTACTGAGTCACTGGCTTGTAGTAGTAGTAGCAGTAGCAGCAGTAGTAGTAGCAGTAGCAGTAGCAGCGGTAGTAGTAGTAGCAGCAGCAGTAGCAGCAGTAGCAGCAGTAGTAGTATAGTAGTAGTAGTAGTAGTAGTAGTAGTAGTAGTAGTAGTAGCAGTAGTAGTAGTAGTAGAAGCACCAGTAGTAGTAGTAGCAGCAGCAGTAGCAGCAGTAGTAGTATAGTAGTAGTAGTAGTAGTAGTAGCAGCAGCAGCAGCAACAGCAGCAGCAGCAGCAGCAGCAGTAGTAGTAGTAGTAGTAGCAGCAACAGCAGCAGCAGTAACAGCAGTAGTAGTAGTAGTAGCAGCAGCAACACACAACAACATAAAAAATCAACAACAACAGCAATAACAACGGCAACAACAACAACAACAGCAATAACAACGGCAACAACAACAACAACAACAACATTACCGTTGAGTGTGGTGTTGGTGTTAGTAGGATACGGCAGTGGTTACCGTACAGCTACTAATACTTATACCCCTTTTACCACCCTCCACCTTCAATTACGATAGGTACCATACTAAGCTGTTTATATTATTCGGTGGATTGGCAGTATCGGTAGAGGGTCAGACGCCATGCTTTCCAGCATAGTTACGTCCCTTTACGATCTGAGTTCAAATCCCGCCGAGGTTGACTTTGCCTTTCATCCTTACGGGGTCGATAAAATAAAGTACCAGTAATGCACTGGGGAATTTGCTGGCCTTGTGCCTAAAGTAGAAACAATTATAAGTGTTTCTACTTTTGGCACAAGGTCAGCAATACCCCAGTGCATTACTGGTGCTTTATTTTATCGACCTCGTAAGGATGAAAGGCAAAGTTAACCTCGGTGGGATTTGAACTCAGAACGTAAAGGGCCATAACTCTATGCTGAAAATCATGGTGTCTGACGCTCTACCGATACTGCTGATCCACTGCCTTGTTTATATTATAATGTCTATATTTATTTTAAAACCTTCCACCATAATTTTAAGTAAGAACCTTTGTTAAGTTATGCTCCAAAGCTTAATAATTGTTTCTACTTTTGGCACAAGGCCATCAAATACCCAGTACATTACTGGTATTTTATTTTATCGACCCGGTAAGGATGAAAGGCAAAGTTAACCTCGGCGGGATTTTGAACTCAGACTGTAAAGGGACGTAACTATGCTAGAAAGCATGGCGTCCAACCCTCTACCGATACTGCCAATTCACCGCTCTTCAACTTAATAATGGAATAGTTTAGTTATTTCACTAAATCTATCATAACTCTAATTATTTTCAAAATTATTTGAAAACCATAGACAGTAACTTTCATTAAAACAAAAGTGTAATAAAAAGGTTGGAATATTTATATATTTATCTAAACATTTTCCGTCATAATATCATGTAAGAACCTTTGTTAAGTTATATCCCAAACACCAACTTAATAATGCGAAAGTTATTTTACTAAATCTCTCAAAATCCTATATTGCATCTCTCATTAGAAATACGGTAAGGAAAGGGTTAAAGGAAACGAAAGTGAAAGCTGGCCACCTTCGCGGGTTGTTGGATAGTTTACCAATGAAAGCAAACAACGATAGTATTAACTTAGTCATGTGTACGTCACTGATTCACCACAAAATTTGCGGAGCGCAAATGATAGGTGGCCTCTAGGTCAAATGTCAATAGCAATCTGTAAATGGAATAGTCAACAACAACAATTACAAGAACAAGAAATAAATACAACAAAAACAACAGCAACAACAATAACAGCAACAAGAAACAAAAACAAAACAACAACAACAACAACAACAATAAGAACAACAGCGACGACAATAAGTCAGCAACAAAAACAATAACAGAAACAGCTAGTACAACCACAACAACATCAACAATGATCAAAGCAGCAGCAACAATATATAGATGTAATGTATATATATATATATATATACACTGATAACAGTATTCTCCCCCCCCCCCCCCCCCCTTTCCCCCGTCACACATAACAAGAAAAGTCAGCCCTCAGGTTTTGGATGACGATGGAGTATTGCAGAGGTGAATGTGATGTGACCTTTCACTTGGACAGCGCCATCTATAGGCAGGCTGGGTTCATATATCTGGTGACCCACTGACTTATGTACAGAAAGAAAGTAAAACAACACCGCGCTATTATCGACGTTTAATGTGTCTTTCGTTTGGTTTCTCTTTCCTAACCTTTCGCCTCTGTCATTTGATGCTTTTTTTGCTAAAGGTACTGCATGTATGTATATATGTGTGCGTGTGTGTTTATGCTTATATATGCTTACGTGCATATAAACATACACATATAGATATATATAGTTGTATACACATATGGATGTATATATATGCTTTTGTAAATGTATATATATATATATATATATATATATATATATATATATATATATATATATATATATATATATATATACACATTTACAAAAGCATATATATACATCCATATGAGTATATATGCTTTTGTAAATGTGTGTGTGTATATAGTGTATATATATATATATATATATATATATATATATATATATATATATATATATACACATTTACAAAAGCATATATACACATATGGATGTATATATATGCTTTGTAAATTTATTTATATATATATATATATATATATATATATATATAAATATACACACACATTTACAAAAGCATATATACACATATGGATGTATATATATGCTTTTGTAAATGTATATATATATATATATATATAAGAGAGTATTGAAGTTTGCTTGAAGCATTGTGGAATAATAAGTAAATATCTTTAAGTCGTTTGGAAGCCTCGACAATGCAAATGGGTAAATCTCCGGGTAACAAGATCCGGTGGTGGAGAGAGAGATGTAAGTGGGTGTACGTTGAGATGCGTGGCGTGTATGAGATGTGTAGAAGAATGAAGGAAAGAGTATAAAGAATAAAATTAAAATAACAACACGAGAGAGAGTTACCTTGGGAGAGATTTAATAGTCCCTAAAATCGAAGAACCTCATCTATCTCCCCCTCCGACAAAGAAAAAGAATTCTGCGTCATCAGCAGAGAGGCCTACAACACCCTAGCCCTCCAACACCTTGACGATGACAACCTCTACTCCAAGGTCACGGGAATCACTCCCGTGCAGATAGAAGAGAACATCAACGCCGCCTGGACCAACATCTGCGACCGGCGGAAGCTCCCGAAGAAGCTGAGATACAACCTCCTCACGAGGAACAGCAGACTACCCGCCTTCTACCACCTCGTGAAAACACACAAACAGGGACCCGACCTGAAGATCAGGTCGATCGTATCGAGCGTGGAGGGACCACTCTACAAAATTTCATGGCTCCTAGCCAGAATACTCAAACCCATCTTAGACACCTTGCCGGGACACGTTAACAGCTCCGAGGAGGTGTTGAAGCGCCTGCATCAAATGGATCCCGAGACCAGAAGGAATAACAGATATGCCTTCAGCCTTGATGTAGTCGCTCTCTACACCTCGGTCCCGGCACTCCCGGCCGTCAATATACTGATGGAACGCGTCCAATCCACCGACCTACACTGCTTCAGGCTCACCACCACTGACATCCACCAACTCCTATCCATCGTCGTCGACAACACCTACTTCGGATTCCTTGACCAAACATACCAACAAACCTCGGGATTGCCCATGGGATCAAGCCTATCAGGTGTGCTAGCGATCTCTTACATGGACAACCTCGAACGCAAGGCACTCAACGCCTGCCACCCCAACGCCGTAGCCTTTTTCTCAAGGTACGTGGACGATATCCTCATCCTCACATCTTCCCAAGACACGGCGAACAGAATCTATGAGACGTTCAACAACACGGACGAGAACATTGACTTCAGTGTTGAACACCTCGACGGAGACGGGTCACTTGCCCTCCTCGACTTCCGAATCAACATCACGGAACAGGGAAGGATCCACTGCAACTTCTACCGAAAGGCAGCCTGCAGGGACCTGTTCGTTCACTACAAGTCCGCCCTCCCTAACAGTGCCAAAAGAGGATACATCACGAACGAGATCGCGCGAATCAAAAACAGATGCAGCGATCCCGCGAGTGGTGTCACTCATACCAAGCGATTCCTCGAGGTGCTGGAGACGAACGGGTACCCTACCTCGATCACAGACAGAATAGGAGACACCAGACGCAAGAGACAGAGAGGCACCCAAGGCAAGTGGTTTCTTAAAATGCCACACCTGGGCGAGAATACCACCAACGCTATGCGCAAGGCTATACGGAGGGAGGGCCTCGACATCCACCTGGCCCACTCGGGCCCCATCCTGCGAAGATGCCTCTCCAGGAAACCCGGGAAATCTACTGACGCATGCTCCCTCAGAGACTGCCCGATACGACATGCGAACTGTTGCCTACGCACATACGTCGTGTATAAGATAGAATGTGACAGGTGCAACCAATACTACATAGGTAGCACAATCCGACCTTTGCACATCCGGATCAAGGAACACACTAAAACCAGGGCCTCGTCTTTCCGGAAACACATAGACAAATGCGGAAACAAAGACGGAAGGCCCATTGTCACAATTCTAGCGACTGAAAGAAACATCGGCACGTTACGTATCAAGGAAGCGCTTTATATCAAACGCCTGCAACCGCAAATAAACAACCGATCAGAGAGAAGCGAAATGATGGCTGGTTTAAGCTAACAAACGATGCAGCAACACACGCACACACAAACACACAAAAGAGACAACTACACACACACACGCACACACACATACACAGTAGCATTCCACCATACGAACATACTACACTGCCAATACAGAGGAACAAGGCAACAACACACGCACACACACACACACTCAAGCGAGACAACAACACACGCACACACACACAGTAACATTTAACAAACAGGCAGAGAATGGACTGACAGCTAGCGACACCCCACTCCCTCATTCGGCCGCTGACCTCTGCCCGACCGACCCCATTTCACGCGCACGCGCGCTCTGCCGAATACCTCAGATATTCAAAACAACAAACAGCGGAGGACGCGTTTCGCACTTGTCCGACAGACAACCTTTCCCCCACCCCTGAAAAACCCCCAGTTGATGGATGTGAATCCGAAATATATAGGGACTATTAAATCTCTCCCAAAGTAACTCTCTCTCGTGTTGTTATTTTTATTTTATCCTTTATACTCTTTCCTTCATTCTTCTACACATCTCATACACACCACACATCTCAACGTACACCCACTTACATCTCTCTCTCCACCACCGGATCTTGTTACCCGGAGATTTACCCATTTGCATTGTCGAGGCTTCCAAACGACTTAAAGATATTTACATATATATATATATGTATGCACATATGGATGTAAATGTGTATATGTATATATCTGTAAACACATACGGATGTATATATATATGCTTATGTAAATATATATATGTGTGTGTATACACTTATATATATGCTTATGTAAATGTGTATATGTATATACATCTGTATACACATATGGATGTATATATATATATGCTTATGTAAATGTATATATGTGTATATATTTGAATATAGGTGTGTATGTGTCCATGTATATGTGTATGAATGTGAACGTGTGAATGTATGTGTGTGTAAGTGTATGTATGCATATATGTATGTATGCATATACGTGTATATTTGTGTATACATGTATATTTGTATATTTGTGTATACATGTATGTGTATACATGTATGTAAGTATTACGTATGTACACAGGTATACACATATATGTAGTATGTATATATACATATGACATTTATAGGGCCACATTAATGTGTACGCAAGTTTAGCACTCGACGCAGTATATGTTATAGACTGTGATGTAATCACGCAGGTATGTATATATATAGTTATGACAAATCGTACGAACGTGTTACGGGCAACATATATACCAGTAAAACCTTTATGACTAGTGACGTTGTGACTACACTGGTAACCCTATATGTCTAGAGTAGCGAACAGAGTTTCGAGAAAACCAACAGGACAAAACCAATGTCAGCTAAAAGGACGGTGAACCCAACATATGACACTGCCTATGTAGCAGTAGCTCACTGCTGATTGTAATTGAGGGTGACGTCTAAAAGTCATTCTCTCCAATCTGCATTGGTGTAAAAAAAAAAACCAGTTGTGTCAATCACCTGACTTGTTGTTGTATAGTCTTGGCTGTCAATCTAGAAACTCGTATTAGTGACCCTACTCAGTGACACAGTATAGAAATATGGAGTTAAGATAGCAATGGGAAGATAGTGTGGAAAATATGGCAGTTTGAAGCTTGTATATACTATAACCCCGCGAGCCGTTGGGTCACGTTCACTTAAAAAAATTATTTCAAAAATCATGTTAACTTAAAAATAATTTTTAAATAATAAAAATATACACCACCAACTCTCTCTCTTTCTCTTCTATTTTCCTTCTCTCTTTCTCTCCCCCCCTCTCTCTCTCTCTCTCTCTCTCTCTCTCTCTCTCTCTCTCTCTCTCTCGATTCGTTTGCAATTATGCAAACAGCCTCTTTAAGCCATGTAAGTAAAATGACTCAGTCATTCTTGCTCTTGAGGTGGCATATAATCAAAACGGCAGGCACTAATGTTTCTGGGTGATTACACTTCATCAGTATCGCATACTGCTTCCCTGCCAACTGTCAGAGCTAGTGAAAATACATATTTTCTGGAATATACAGTGACTGATCGGCCTGATTTGCATATCAGCAGATAGGCCAGTCAGTTTCATGTATACAAGTGATTAATGGCCGGCTTTGCCATAGTAAAAATAACTAACAAATAGTTTTATCGCTCTACATGGCTGAATACAAGAAATGTAAACCTGAACTTTTCAAATATTAATAATATTATTCGACTCGTTTGCAATTATACAAACATCCTCTGACAGTTGGCAGGTAAGCAGTATACGGTACTAGTGAAGGGTAATCACCCAGAAACATTAATGTCTGCCGTTCTGTTTATATGCCAACACGAGAGCAAGAATGACGGGGGTCATTCTATTTACATGGCATATAGAGGCTGTTTGCATAATTGCAAACGAATCGAATATCATTATTAATGGCGGGATCTGAGTTCAACTCCCGCCGAGGCTGACTTTGCCTTTCATCCTTACGGGGTCGATAAAATAAAGTACCAGTAATGCACTGGGTAGTTGCTGGCCTTGTGCCAAAAGTAGAAACAATTATTAATATTCGAAAAGCCGAGATTTACATTTCTTGTATTGAGCTATGTAGAGCGATAAAACTATTTGTTATATATAAATATATATATATATATATATATATATATATATATATATATATATATATATATATATATATATATATATATTATATATATATGAAAAAAGTTTGTCCTTCATCAGTGGTCTTCCAACCATCATAGGCATTTCATCGCTTTAAAGACCATATACCTCCGGTTGGTGCGAGCAACGGCTAAAAAAAGTCGTTGGGACACGTAAATAAAGGGGACGCGAGGGTAAACAAACAAAATGGTGAAGCAACAGAATTATACTATATATTATATATATATTATATATTATACTATATATTATATATATTATATATAAATATATTATATATATTATATATATATATATATATATATATATATATATATATATATATATATATATATATATATATTTACGTAGACCACGGAGCGTATGTGCATAAACGCACATGTACCGTGTACTCAGCAAATAAAAATTGTATGAGTATGTAGGCGTTCTTTGATTTCTTTTACATATATATATATATATATATATATATATATATATATATATATATATAAAACGAAGGAAATGTGGTAAGGAACCAGGTGGACCATAACGCACCAAAGTACTTAATACTTAGGGTAGTAGAGTGGGTAATAGGAACGAGTAGGACCCCGACGGCTGAGCTCAAGCTGTTTCGACGGCTAATTCTGGACTAAAATTTGAGTCCAGAATTAACCGTCGAAACGGCTTGAGCTCAGCCGTCGGGGTCCTACTCGTTCCTATATATATATATATATATATAATTAAGTTAAAGATGTACATCCATATATGTATACTGAAATACTAGTATGTATATGAATACACACACGTATACATATATTGATGTACCAAGTTTTTTTCCCTGGTCACTTTACTGTGAGTGGCCAGCTATTCTGTATGTAAACACACAGACAAACCGGTTTTTAGAGTCATACTGGTTTTTGAGGAAACACCTTTCCTCTATTCTCCAGAAAACCAGACAATTTGTTTTTATATATATATATATATATACACATATTACTCTCTATTTCATCTCCAGCTCTCACAGTCTCTTTCTGTCGATTTTGAACATTAACATTGAACAACTTGGGCAAAGATACTCAAAGCAACAACGAAGCGTTAAACCGCAGGCTATGCTTGACTGAAATATTCCAAATTGATAAAACAGACAATGATATCACGAAACAGAGAATCAGAAATATTATCCACTTCCAGTCACGGGAGACAATTCCTTCAGGACTCGTACAATCCCACGTAACCAGCAAATATGCTGCAGACTAACTATGTATGTATGTATATCATGGTCGGGTCGTCGGCGACTAAACCGGCAACCCTACCAAGCTTGCTTGGTGGGGAGGGTGATATTTGGACACCCTGCGGGATGAAATACAAGACCCGGCAAAGAGTGGAGGAACTCAGCAGCGTCAATCGCCATCCATAGTATTATTAGTATTATTTTTTTTCAAAGCGGCGGGGAATTGGCAGTATCGGTAGAGGGTCGGATGCCATGCTTTGACGCATAGAGTTACGGCCCTTGCCATTCTGAGTTCAAATCCCGCCGAGGTTAACTTTGCCTTTCATCCTTATGGGGTCGATAAAATAAAGTACCAGTAATGTACTGGGTAATTGCTGGCCTTGTGCCTAAAGTAGAAACAATTATTTTTTTTCAAAGCACAGACATTGCTTATTCAGGAACTGTTACAGGTTAGTGTGGCTGACCGTAGCCTAAAAGGGCACCATTTTCTGTAATTTGACAAGCGATTGCAATACTCTTAGCAGAGTTTGCAGCCATCATGTATGTATGTATGTATGCATATATGTATGCATATATATATATGTGTGTGTGTGTGTGTGTGTGTGTGTGCGTGCGCCTGTGTGTATGTATGCATGCATGTATGTGTGTATGTATGTATGATGTATGTAGGTATGCATGTATGTATATATTTATGTATGTATGTAGGTATGCATGTATGTATATATTTATGTAT
>OZ024746.1:75417440-75422440 GCA_964016885.1 Eledone cirrhosa | reverse complement strand
GGTAGTGTGGTGTCCGTGCTAGTAGTGATGGAGATGGTGGTGGTGGTGGTGGTGATGATGATAATGGTGGTAGTCGTGGTGGATGATTAAAAGAAGGAAACAGACAACATTAAGTTTGGAATGACACGTGTCATACTGAAGTTAATTAAAATATCTTTACATCTCCCCCTCCTCCCCTCTTCTTCTCCACCCCCTCCCCCTCCCCATCACTCTGCCTCACCTTCTTCTCATCACCATCATCATCACCATCTTCTTCTTCTTCTTCTTCTTCTTCTTCTTCTTCTTCTTCATCATCACCATCTTCTTCTTCTTCTTCTTCTTCTTCTTCTTCTTCTTCTTCTTCTTCTTCTTCTTCTTCTTCTTCTTCTTCTTCTTCTTCTTCTTCTTCTTCTTCTTCATCATCATCATCATCATCATCATCACCATCACCATCATCACCATAATAGTCATCATCGTCATTATCATCATCACCACCATCATCAACTTCTACCATCACCCCACTACCACTTTACACACCACACACACACACACACACACACACCAAACATCATGCCACCCTACAACCCACACTCTTCTCTCGACACACCCCACATTCAACACACCTTCCCTCCCATACATGAGTATGTCTCTGCGCTTGATCGCTCGACTTAGTAGAAATAACATCACCAACACTCCCTCAAATCCCACACTACTGTCTTAGAAAAGAACACGTTAAGTAATGGGGCCCTGCGCTGCTGCAAACAGAATAAAACAGGATGGTCATGACTGGAATAACTTTGATCATAAGCCTTCATGTTTAGTGTTGACCTGTGACTAAACAGCAAAGGTAGCCCTCTCACCCCAATTACACATATTCCGCCTCCGTAACCTCTCCTCCATTCTATGAAACCCTACAATTCTAAAAACACGCCAACAACCAGATTGAAGTTAGAATTATGTATGTATATTTATATAAATACGCACTCACACTCACACACACACCGAAACCGCGGTGATTTCCAGAGGTTGACGGAGGAGATGGGACTGTCCGTTTTTCCGTTGTTATTTTATATTATCTTTGACCTGTTCCCTCCTCCATTTTGACTTCCTATTCTAAAGACTTAGGCATGAGAACTTTTTTTGAAACTCGAAATCCCCGAGCCAAAATCAATACGGAAGCTTCCTTTTGACATGAGCAATGATGCACCATTTCATGCATACATCACCAAAATTACGGTAATGTGCAGACGACTGTCGGGTCGGATTCTGAGGACTTTCAGGACAAGATGCACAGAAATCATATTGGTCCTCTGGAGGTCTTTCGTCTTCAGCCGACTGGATTATTGCTGTCAGCTCTGGTCGCCCCACAGTGTCAAACCAACTGCAGAACTTGAGGCAATCCAACGAAACTACACCACGAGGATTACCTCAATGAGAGAGACGAGCTACTGGTAAAGGCTGAAAAACCTAAAGCTTTACTCCCTGGAGCGTAGACGGGATAAATAAGCAGTGATATACGTTTGGAAGATCCTGGAAGGGTTAGCATCAAACTTCGACCAGCCCACGAACAGGACGACACAGAGTGGTGCCAAAGGCCCCATTCGTAGCATCAAGAATGAGGACCACATACTGCAATAGCCTGGGGTTTAAAGAACCCCAGCTTTTTAATAAGCTGCCAAAAAAATCTGAGTGATCTACACGGTACGCATGTAGATACTTTCAAGTGACATCTCGACATTCTACTAACCAAGATCCCGGATGAACCCACGGTACGACGCGAAGAGCAAATAAGGCAGTAGCAACAAGCTCCCTTTTGCATCAATGACCGACCAAGGAAAGCTGGCTATAGAAAGTGTAGCACCGATGGAGGTGCTCCAGCAGGGCCTCAGCCTATCGGCTGGAACACGTAAAGAGTATTACATACATGTAAATGTATATATATATATATATATGTATATGTATGTATGTGTGTGTGTGTGTGTGTGTATACGACATGTCCGTAATCCAAAGGACCAGTCTCATTACCCACGATATCAACCCGAATCTCTTCTAGAACTAAGTTAAGAGCGCACATATCTGTGGAATGCTCAGCCATTTACAGGTTGTTCCGTTGTTCGAACAACTGGAACACTAATCGTAGTAACCGACATATGCCCTACATCAATCTGCATGCTTGTTTAAGTAGATGACTATATGTGTAGGTATTAGAGATATGTCACCCACTAATGTAGATTTGTCGATAAACGTGTGAAAATAATGACGTAATACTCCATAGAGCATAGGAATTAATTAATTCTCTATAATATTGTCTTTTGTTCCAGTTGTAATGACTGTTTACACCCCCTTCCCCGCCACACGAACACACACACACATGTACAGAAATACCCATATATGGTTCTGATTTAATTATATTGCTAGTCCACTAACTATTTTTTTACAACAGAGTACGATGTTTCAGCAAAATGAGTGTTGCTCAGCCTCTTCAAAAAAGTAATATTCATCGACGAGGTCGAATACACCCCCCCCCCGACACACCGCTAATGCCACCACCACCACGTACAAAAAACAACAGAGAAGACAAGAACAACTACAGATCTTTGTCCAACTCCCTAACATCGATACCTGCCACACACACACACACACACCCATACACACACAGATAGAGGCACACAAACACACACACACACACACACGCACACACACACACACACGCACGCACACACACACACACACACACACACACACACACACACACACACACACACACACACACACACACACACACACACACACACACACACACACACACACACACACACACACACACACACACACACACACATGATGGTACTAAATATACAGGATGGCCTTTTATATTTTATCGGTACTTAAGATTTTTAACATCACAAACAATTTTGGAAAATCAAAAATCCACATACGTCCTTTTAAAAAATATATTTCAATGGGCTGTATATTTATCTTGGCGTTGTGGATCAATACATCTTTGATTTGATTGATCATTTTTCTATACAGGGACAAATGTAGGGTTTATTTTACAAAGCTGTTTAAAAAAAAAAAAAAACGCCCACTTAAGACTAGATTTATATCGAAATTATCAGATGATCCACATGACAGGTGCAATGTGTTCGAACACGGATGAGCCGAACTCCCACTGTCATCGCCTCCATCTCTCTGTATTGTGAGCAAATGGGGTCCCGCGTGCTGGCCGCCCCACAGTCCCGGCGGACAGAATGGAGAAGGCTTTTTCTCGGAGGATGGTAAGGGAGATGCGCTGGAAGAGCCATTCCATCTCGAGAGGCTCACACCTGCGGCTGGCCAGCTCAGCATCTGTGGTGGTGAGTAGGGAGGTAGCTCTAGGGCCAAGGACACCAGAAGGATCCACTGCCAAGGGCACGACCGCAAATCTGTCGGAGAGCGACCGGTACTTTGTAAAGGGAACAAAAAAAAAAAAGAAGAAAAGGTACTAGAGAATGTGGATAGACATTACACTCCAGTCTGACCGGTGCCTCCGCTGCACCACGCGAACAAAATGGCAATGGCATTACTACGGAGAATAGTCGGAGACATCCACCACGGGGTTCTCTCTTCAAGCGGGTCGCCGTCATTCCGATTTTACAGACGAAATCAGCAGTGTGTGAATGTTTGTCTACATGCACTGGCACACAGGTGTGTGTAGATGTCTATATACATTTAACACATATGTGTGAGTACTTGTCTACACATATTCAATATATGTGTGTGCAAGCGTTTCAACATATTTGAATATTTGCAGATATACTCATACAGTGATATGTAGAGCGAAGAAAAGTACGATATGATATGAGGAACACTTAAAATATTTTCTGTAGTAGAAGTATTAGTCATACATACATACATACGACCAAATACTTGCACGCATACAGGCATAGAAGCATGACAAAAAACATTATATCTATATATATTAGAGCTATAGACCCGACTCCAGCCCGATCTGCTCATCAGACTTGTTAAGCAAGCGAAGCCAAAATCTCATCTCGCTTGATTAACAGGTATGATGAGCAGATCGGGCTGGAGTCGGATCAATAGATTTAATATAGATCCTGAACCACTCATCTATCAAACGGTCGATATATTAACAACAATAACAAACTTTCTTTCACACACATGCGTGTGTGTGCATATATCTATGTATGTATATATATATATATATATATATATATATATATATATATATATATATATATATATATATATATATATATATATATATATATATATATATATAAGCAAAAGGGATATTTAATTTGTTGGTAATTTAACAAATATATGTTTATAACTGATTCGAAGCACTCAACAGATTTTCTGGAGTACAATATTCAATGATATTAAATAAATGGAAACTATATTTATAAAATCATATTTATTCTATTATATATATTTCAAGGGTACCAAAACTTTGGTACGCTCTCATCAGATAAAATACAAAGTTTGTTTTATAAATATTGACATATCCATGAAGAAGATCTTAACGGTTCAAGTTTTTCCTGGATAGTAAAAGGAAAGAAGGGAAAGAGAGGAAAAGTAAAATATTTCAAATTATTAAGATGAGTATGCAAATGAGGTTGAGGTATAGGTCTGAAAAAAAACGTTATTTTTATACGCTAGGTAGATTAAAATAATTATTAGGATATATGAATGTATGTGTAGGTAGAAGAAAGAGAAAGAAAGAAAAGCTTGTATTTACGTGAATTTAAAAAGAATTAACAGTTTGTAGGAATGGCGGAATATGATTCCAGAATTTAAAAATTATTTAGCTATATTATGAGTTATAAAATTGCATATATAATCAATTAGATTATATGAAGAATTATGGTTGTAAGAACATTTTATCTTATTACATTACAACAGGTTGTAAGTATATAAATATCTATATAGATTAATAATTGTGCAAGCATAAGTATTATTGGTGATTTTATAGAAATAAACCACACGTATTAATTGTTTATATTTCTCATATGAGT
>OZ024746.1:75402440-75404940 GCA_964016885.1 Eledone cirrhosa | reverse complement strand
ATGAATATATGCGTGCATATACTCGCTCATACGTATATATGTGTGTGTGTATGTATATATATATATATATACATACGTGTATATATATATATATATATATACATGCTTGTTTCTACTGACATTCCATTGCCCTTGCATCAGTCATTTTAAGGACGTAATTCTCAAGAATTTTACGAGTCTGTGAACAGAGCGACATCTAACGGACATATGTGGTAATGAAATGTATTTTAAAAATATACATGAACTCACATCTGCATATATACATAAATATACACACTCACACATATACTATGAAAGAGAGGGACATAGAAAGAGAGAGAGAAAGGCTCATACAGTTCATATGTGTCACATATGTTTTATGTGTGTATATATATATAATATACATATATATGGAATAAGTATATTTATATATACATATATACACATATTTACATATACATATATAAACGCAAACGCACACACACACACACACACACACACATAGACACAGTCATATATATATATATATGAGTATTAATTTAACTAAATATTCAAAATTTGTTCAACGGTTCTAAAAATAGATTATATATATATATATATACGTGTGTTTAATGGTAGCTATGGTGCTTCTCCTCTGTGTGACAAGGAGGAGACTGAGGTTGGCTGGACATGCTCACCGACATCCAGAGTTGACATTGCACTCAGTGCTCCTTTGGGAGCCCCTACATGGACACACTAGAAGAGGAAGACCAAGGTTAACATATGTTGATGCCCTAAGGACAGACACTGGTCTGTTGGAGATGCAGGATATGGCAGCGATAATGAGGGACAGAGACCGCTGGAGAGAACTCGTCCATGGATCTCGGGAATTTTACCCGCTTTAGATAGATAGATGGTGCTTCCATAGGCGGTATGCCAGTTGAGCACTCAATGTTCTTACAGAGCAGACTGTAAATAATATAAACAGACGAAAAATCAGCGATGCATCTAGACTCAGTTTATCGCGTGTTACAATTGTTTCGCCGGCAGATAGCTCTAAGCATGATCATTGTGTGGATCTGCCTGATTCTACGGTTGCAGATTCTTCGGACACATGCAATGCTTTCGGAGCAAATTTTCTCACTCAGTGAGAAAATGATCCACACAATGATCATGCCTAAAGAGCTATCTGCCGGCGAAACAATTGTAACACGCAATAAACTGAGTCTAGATGCATCACTGATTTTTCGTCTGCTTATATATATATATATATATATATATATATATATATATATATATATATATATATATATATATAT
This sequence comes from Eledone cirrhosa, assembly GCA_964016885.1. Lineage (NCBI taxonomy): Eukaryota > Metazoa > Mollusca > Cephalopoda > Octopoda > Eledonidae > Eledone > Eledone cirrhosa. Next base: position 75,403,663 of record OZ024746.1, on the reverse strand, counting down.
ATATATATAAGTTAAAACAATGAAATAAAATATCAAGTCATTAGAAATATACTTAACTGCTTTACGGTCGTTTCTAGGTTATGATAATACATTGTAACTATACTTCGTTATCGATCTATGTAAGGTTAGTTACAAAATATCAGATAAAGAGAATATTTACTTACATGCATATCACCAGCTGTTGTCAAAAGCAATAATAATTTTATTCAAAATTAGTAGTAAATTAGTATTATGTTTAGTTCTAGACCCCACAACTTACCGTGGATATCTGTGTGTGTGTATATATATATATATATATATATATATATATATATATATATATATATATATATATATATATATATATATATATATATATATAATATATATATATATATAAATATATATATATATATATATATATATATAAATATATGTATATATATATAAATATATATATATATATAAATATATATATATATATATATATATATATATATATATATATATATATATATATATATATATATATTAATAATAATAAATTTCAAGACTAAAATCCAAAGAGGGCTCGATAAGGATAAATATATATCAAATATATAAGAACCGTAGAGCAAATATTTATAAAATAACAGATTAAAGTTTAAGCAAAGAATCGCTGCTTTCACCCTTAACGGGATCTTCTGAAACTAACAAAGTCAATCTGTAAACGCAGAACTGGATATTTCAAAAAACGTTGCAACCGGAGGAAGACAGGAAGACGATACTTTGGTTCGTGGAAACGTTCGCTGGCAAAGAACGGGAAAAAACGAATAATACGTCATTAATAGGAGCGGTGAAAAACAATTACGCGCAAAGACAAAACCACGTTTATGGTATAAAAGAGGTCGTAGACTAATGTTCTCTTAGGTGGTGCATAGAGACGTTCTCTGGCAATGAACGAAAAAACGAAGATAATAAGTCATATGTGGAGCGTGGAGAACAATAGCACGCAAAGACAAAACCACGTAAATGGTATAGCAGAAGTCGTAGACTAAAATTCTAACTCGGAGACCAAATGGATCTCCGCTACAGAGTTAAGAACAAAGTAAATAAATACAATACAGAAGTAATAGAAACAAATAAATACATACACGCAAACCGATACGTACATACACAAGCATACGCAAAACCTTACCATGGGTATACAAAACCACGCACATATAAATATGTGTGTGTGTATGCGTGTATACAAATAAATAAAT
>OZ024746.1:75389940-75397440 GCA_964016885.1 Eledone cirrhosa | reverse complement strand
TAATGTGTCAGTAGAATGCCCAGCCACTTACACGTTAATTTCATGAAAAGGCTCATGACTATAAAGTTGGGTGTTCCATTCCTGGGGTGCATTATGTCATCGAACGGGACACTTTACTTCACGTTGCTCCAGGCAATTCAGCTGGAAACATTTCATCAAAGGGTCAACCTTGTTACACAGCCATGCTGAATCTCCCTGAGAATTACGTTAAGTGTACACGTGTCTGTGGATTGCTCAGCCAAATGCACATTAAATTCACCGACAGATTGTTCCGTTGGTTGAACAACCGTAATACTCGTTGTTGGAACCGACTCGGTCCAACTCCCACAGCTGCGTTAGTACAACAAATACAAACACCAATACATATTATGTTTAAGTAATGAAAACTTTGAAATTTAGACGCCATCAACGTAACATTAAGAAATGTGGCACATTTAAAGAGATGGATAGAGATAAATGATGTTATAATTGTAAGAATTGTTTGTTGTTTACATTGTAGTTTTGATTACTTTTGAATTTGATATTTTAATCTTAGGAATTCAGTGTAGTGTACATGATCTTATGTCAAGATCTCCAACAACGGAGACCTGGACTTATTGGCAAGCAGCTAAATTAACTCTTTTGATGCCCAGCTACCAACTTTTGATACCCCACAACTTACTTTTGATACCCAACTACCTACTTTTGACACCCAACTACCTACCTTTGATACCGAACTACCTACTTTTGACACCCAACTACTATACCAAAATGTTTATATTTATCTAAAATCCTTCCATCATAAATTTATGTAAGGAACTTTCTTAAGTTACGCACCAATTACCTGCTTGATGGTTGTTGGTTTAGACATAAGGCCAACAATTTTTAGGGAGGGCAAATCGATTAAATCGACCCCAGTTTGTTACTGGTACTTTATTTTATCGAACTTGTAAAGATGAAAGACAAAGCTAACCTTAGTAAGATTTGAACCCAGAACGTAAAGGGGCGTAACTATATGCTGCAAAACATGGTGCCCTACGCTTTACCAATACTGCCAATCCACTGCCCACCAGCTTAATAATAAGAAAGTAGGCTATTTTACTAAATCTCTCCAAATTCTTGATGCCTGTATGGACCGGCAACTCTTAAAGGAGTCGTAGGGGTGCCGTATGTCAATACGACGTTTTGGGGGCATTTAAAAAACCTGGTGGAGCCCATCTCCTCTCCAGGTCTGAATATGGCAGATTTCTTCCAGAGAAGGATAGAGAGGGAGAGAATGGAAGTGAGAAAGAGATATAGAGGAAGAATCGATCCCAGTACTTGACTGGTACCTTTTTATCGACCTTAAATGGATGAAAGACTAAGTTGACTTCGGTGGGATTGGAACTTAGAGAGCAGACAGCCGAAATGAACACTGCTGAAGCCTTCTATCCGACGTTCTAACGGCTTTGTCAATTCGCCGCCTAAATTCTTGATTGTATTTTCAAATTTATTATAATAGTCGACAGTGTTTTTCATTAGAAATATGCTAAAAAATGGATTAAAAATTATTTCTACGCTATGAGTTCAATTCCCACAGAGGTCGACAACTTTGCCTTTCATCCTTTCGAGGTCGATGAATAAAAATACAAAAAAAAAAAACAAAAAAAAAACGATCCAGTCTCTCTCTCTCTCTCTCTCTTTCATCTCTTTGGAAGAAATCAGACCGAAGAGGTTAGGGATCCTCCAGGTTTAAATGCCTAAATCAGGCTGTATATCATGATAGCACCCCCACGACTCTATCATAAGTTCAGGGCCCATTGATGGGATGGAATGATGTTGTTGTTGATATTACTTTTAGCCCTAGGCAGCCAGCCATGATCAAGAAGACCAACGTTCAAAAGTGTTCCGGTCATGAAGATCCAATCTTTATTTTATCTCAAAATACGCTACTGTGTATATGTCTAACTACATGTGCTAATGTGGCTGCAGAGTAACGAGCATGCAAGTTTCCCCTTCGTTAATTTGGGTATCAATAATTGGTGCGAAGTGGTGTAGCGGTGTATTGGTGTAGTGATGTAATGGTGCAGTGATATAGAGGTGTAGTGGGAAGTAATGTAGTGATGGAGTGACGTAGTAGTAGTGTAGGGTTGTGAATTGGTGCGCACTAGTGTACTGGTGTAATATGGTTCGATGCAGAGTGATGTAGTAGTAGAGTGGTGGGGTGGAATGAATTGGTGTAGTGGTGTAGTGGTGTAGTGGTGTAGTGATGTGGTGGTGCGGAGTGGTGTAGTGATGTAGTCTATATGGATTCCTGACGGGTCACAACCTTTCATCTACTCTCTAAATATTTCTGGCAAACGTTAGAAAAAATAAATGAAATCAAATCAACACTGGATGTTGTGGTGAAGGAATGTAAAGGATAAACACATACACAAATATGTATATATATATATATATATATATATATATATATATATATATATATATATATATATATATATATATATATATATATATATATATATATATATATATATATATATATATATATATATATATATTTATATATATATATATATGTTTATAGATATACAGTACGTATATATATATGGATATATATATATATGAATATACATAAACAGATGTACACACACACACACACACACACACATATATATATATATATATATATATATATATATATATATATATATATATATATGTATATTAAACTTGGTAGGAATGCCTAGGTTCATACCAACAGCCCTTAATATTCATTAACATTTGCAGTTACAGTGATGTGAAGGATACTGTTCGTGAATATGTATGCAAACAAAAGCATCGCCATCTTACCAGCTTCTTTCCGGCTTAATATAAATTGTTGGCATAGAGAACTGTCGGAAAATGGTGATCTAGTAGATAGGCGCTAAAATCCGGTCTATTTAATCCTTGAGAGGAACCGAATATTTCGGCATGCTCCTTTTACAGAGGTCATAATATATATATATTTCTGAAAAAGGGAGTTTTCAAACGGAAATTTATTAGAGTTTATTGTTGGGAACCAATTTTTCCATAAACATGTAGCTCAAAGTTAATTTTATTGTTTTATAGTTATAAGAGAAATTATTAATTTAGGTGTTTTTATAAGCCATATCAAAAATAGCCCTTATCTCAGGGGCGGTGGAAGCATTTCTGAAATCGGTAGCGTTATATACAGAATATATAAAAAGAGAGAGCCCTACTCGGTCACGAATGACCATGGTTTTGTACCTAGAAAGTTTCCCTCCGAGGCACAAGCTTGGGCAAGGTTTGTTTTGTGGAAGACCAGTAGTCGCCTATGCATACCAGTCTCCACTTTCCATGCCATCGATGATGTTCAATGGAAAGGCAATGGCCGATACAGCTTGGCACCAGTGACGTCGCAACTCATTTCTAAGGTTGAATAAACTGGAGCAACGGGAAATAAAGTGTCTTGCTCAAGAAAAATTAGTGACAGAAATATATGAATATTTATTTAAACGATCGCTAACCGGAAGTGTTAACATTTGAAAATTTTAAAGAAGTGAATCTTTAAATAAGTAATAAATATATTTAATGAACAGCCACGAAATTTAGTAGATAAATTATGTAATATTCATTCATTATTTATTCAAAGTAATCCATCTTATTTTACTAAGGGGACAAAAAATTATAAACCGTCCGCAGTCCCGCGCTTCTTACTTTATTATAGTTTAGATATTCTATTTAGGAAACCGAATGATTCCCAGCTTCAGAGTTAAGAATAATGTAAATAAATTTGTTGAACGAAAGAGGTTATTAAAATCATAATAATGATTCTAATATGTATATATATATATATATATATATATATATATATATATATATATATATATATATATATATATATATATATATATATATATATATATATATATATATATTATATTAAAAGCAAATATTTATTAAAATAACAGATTAAAGTTTAAGCAAAGAATCGGTGCTTTCACCCTTAACAGGATCATAATATACATACATATATATATATATATATATATACACACATATACATACTTATACGTATTCAGAGAAAAATCTAGATTTAACGAAAGCCCTTCAATTGTATAATTAATATCTGTGCAGCAAAATATTGCAAAGCGTTTTTATCGGTAACATAACAAAGAATTAGAAAATGAAAACATTACAGATTTATAGCCTTTCTCTGCTCATACAGATGTGGAAAATAAACGAAAGAATATTTCATACAATGTCATTAGATAAACCAGAGAAATTAGTGACATACGTAAGATGGTCTGCTTCCTTTAAATAGTGTTTTTAAGGAAATAGAAATGATAAAATTGAGCCATTAACATTCCTTTTCAGAATCCCATGAAAAGGTGGTACGTGATATTACGGGATTATGATAATACGAAGCGTAGCGTTGTAAATTATCCATTCGTTCAGCTGTATAGTCTGTGAAACTTCAAATAACTAAGCATTCAAATGTAATGTAGTAGATGTACACACACACACACACACACACACACACATATATATATATATATATATACATACACATACACACATATGTATATATATATATATGCATATGTATACACACACATATATGTACATATAATTGAATATATATATACACACACACACACACACACATATATATATATATATATATATATATATATATATATACAATTATATACCTCCCTCAGCTGTTGGAGAGGTCTACATAATGGAACTATAAAAACTCGTTCTCCACTTCTTTCGGTGCGAGGCCAGCTGCTTAAATATTTTATAAGGTATGCCAAGGTTTCAAGATTACTCTTCGGCTTGTCCATATACCCCAGCCATGGCCTTCCTACATTTCTTTTACAACTGTAAAGCTGACTGTACATGAGGACATTAGGTATTTGATCGTCGCTCATTCTGATGACATGATCACCCCATGGGAGTTGGGATTGCACTAAGAAAGTCACGATGCCTCCAGTTTTGCGCTTTGTGAAAAGATGAGCATTTGAGATCTTATCTTCAAGTGTGTAATCACAAATTGTACGAAGGTAACCCTCGTGTAACACATACAGTTGATTTATGTGTGTGCCATACGGAATCCAGGACTCAGATCCATAAAAAAGAGTGGTAGGAACAAATGCATAATAGCCTGTAATTTTGGTTTCCGACGTTATGCCTCTCTCATACGAGAGATGATGATGGAGTTTACCAAATGCACTTGAGGCTTTGCTGATTCGATGGACAATAACGTCATCAAGGGATGCGTTTGAATTCACCCTGCTGACCAAGTATGTAACTGACTTGACATATTTGAGATTCGCCCTTCTATCTTAATAGCGGTAGATGGAAACTGGTGAACTGATAGTTCAATGTTTGACACGTCTTATCTGCTTCGGTTTGGGGTGGTTTCCAGACAACGCCAGTCTTTTTTATGGTTTGCTAGCGATTGAGGAACGATTTACGAGTGCCTGAACCTTTTCGAATCATGTTGCAATGAGTGCTGCCTCTTCCGCAAATGATCTCAAATGATGCTATATCTTAGTAGCAAATTATCTTGGAACCTCTCTTGGTTGAAAAGTCTATTGCTTGTACGGAAGTGCATCCTCACTCTTGTGTTCATATTACAATAGGCAAGCTTCAGATTTACAGAAAAGAAAAGTGCAAAAAGAACCGTAGCCTTGATTCAGCTTTGTTTTGTGCTGTTTGTGATGACAAAAAGAACCCTATCCCGCAAAACAGCAGCTTTCATCCCCCCCGGTGAAGGATGATCAGGTTAAACATTTTGTCAGGAATAGTACAGTGAGTACCTAGTACAGTGATTACCTTCCTGAGATCGTCTCGGCTTACAGGGTCGAAGGTCTTGGCTAAGTCAACGAACACCATACAGCGATGTGGTAAATAAATGAATGTATACTTCATACTATCTTTAGATAAATCAGAGAAATTAACGACATAAATAAGATCGTCTGCTTCCTTTAACTGGGAATTAATGAAGAAACAGTAGAATGGTAATGACCTTTGTATTGGGGTGGAGGGAGGGGTGTAATATTTATGGAGTACAGAGCTATAAAGGTTTGGAAAAGGTGAGAAGTAAGAAAATAAGGAATTCGGAATTAAGATAATAAGGATATGATAACGACAATGATGGAAATACGGGAATAATGATGGAAGTAATCATCATCACCATCATCATCATCATCATCCAACACTTCACCCCTTTTACTGATTCCTATCATCAACTTCATAATCATCATCATCATCATCATCATCATCGCACACATCATGTCCACGCTTTCCTTTTATCTTTCCTTTTTCTTCGCCTTTCTATTTTCACAACTCCCTTCTTTTCCTTCCTACACACTCATTAAAAACACCAGAATATTAAACTTACCGTAGATTACCCAACCAAACACCCCCCAACCATAGACTACATGTGCTAGACACAGAACTTTAGTTAGAAGTTAATAATAGACAAATCCGCCATTCCCATTAAGTCAAACCCTGGTTACAATCAAAAGACAGAGAATCAGGGTGTACAAAAGAGCTCGGGCTAAGTTGTTGAATAACAGAAAATGATGCAAATGGGACTTGCCCCATGGGAGCAAATTTTAGAATAGGACAGAGAATTAAGAAGATAAATATAGTCAACTCATGGTACAACAGCAACAACTACCAGAGTGTAATGTTCATCCATGCAACCCCCAGAGGCGATCTAGCATACTGATTTAGAAGGGCTTTAGATATATAAAAATTAAATATTAAAGAAATTTGAGCCTGATAGTAGGGTTCAGAACCCTCAAAGAAATGGAAAAAGATGAGTATTGACATACATCAATACTCATCTTGTTCCATTACCCGCCGAGGTTTACTTTGCCTTTCATCCTTACGGGGTCGATAAAATAAAGTACCAGTAATGCACTGGGGAATTTCTGGCCTTGTGCCAAAAGTAGAAATAATTACTTACCTATATATATATACGTATATAAATGTATATATATGTATGTATGTATGTGAATATATATGTATGTATGTGTGTATATATATACGAGGCATGTCAGAAAAGTTCCAGGACTGATGTCACAAAAGATTTATTTCAAACCCAAACTTCACACTAAGAGTTTTCTCCTTCAAAGTAATCCCCCTGGAGTATGTAACTGCAATCTTAGCTCTCTGCAGCGATCAAACCTTTTTCTTCATAATTTTATATACATGTCCTCTGTTTCAGGTCGTCAAGCAATGAGCACAGAGCAACGAACAAACTTGAAAACTCCGTCAGAAGCACTGGGATTGCTGCAGCAAGTGTATGGAGATGAGACGATGTCACGCTCACGTGATTTTGAGTGGGCAAGAGGTTTAAAGAAGGACGCGAGAACGTGGAAGATGACCCCAGGAGCGGAAGGCCCTCAACACCCAGGACTGAGGTCAACGTTGAGCGCGTCAGGCAGATGGTGCGTAGCGATCGTCGGCCGACTGTTCGACTGATGGCAAATGAGCTGGGCATGAATCGGGACAGCG
>OZ024746.1:75362440-75369940 GCA_964016885.1 Eledone cirrhosa | reverse complement strand
ATATATGTATATGTGTATATGTATATATATATATATATGTATATGTATATATATATATATAAATATATATATATATATATATATATATATATATATATATATATATATATATATATATATATACATATATATATATAAATATATATATATATATATGTATATATATATATATATATATATATATATATATATATATAAGTTTATCCCAGGTTCAGACAGGGGTAACCACAGTAAGTAAGGTACTCAATACAAAGCAGAGTATAAATATTTAATATCGAAAAGGCTTCTACAGGACTAGAACTCTTTCATTTCGGAGAAATCATTAGGGCTTTATGATGATTTCTCCAGAATGAAACAATTCTAGTCCTGTAGAAGCCTTTTATATATTAAATATATATATATATAATTGAAAAAGTGAAGAATATACATGGTCGACAGTACAAACAAGAAAATTTATTTACAGTCTAACAATTGTTTCTATGATGGAGTTGTCTAAAAATTGCTAAACACAGAAGACAGTGCCACTCAATATAAAATACATGTTATCTCTATGATTTCGTCTGACATTTTAGCAATTTTTCGTCTGTGTTTAGCAATTCGTCTGCGTTTAGCAATTTTTAGACAACTCCATCATAGAAACAATTGTTAGACTGTAAATAAATTTCCTTGTTTGTACTGTCGACCATGTTATTCTTCACTTTTTCAATTTTCTTACTCCAAGATATACTTACACAGGAATACAAGTGAAGTCATAAACTCGTCATCCACGTAAACGTCTTGCCGAGTCAAACAACGCCGTACGCTTAAACTATTCATGATAAGAAGTTTTCACAACCTCTAATCGGATTACCTTTAACGATATCTTGTTATCCTATATATATATATATATATATATATATATATATATATATATATATATATATATATATGTGTGTGTGTGTGTGTAGATAAATCTACTAAAATATACGGTAGTGTCCAATCCGTATGAAGAACTCAATGTAATCCAAATATCATGAAAAGAGAAGATGCAATCAAACATTTTCGATGAAAATCGCAGGAAAACAGATTATTTCTGAAGACAGCATATATATGTGAAGGTATGTATATTTCCTCTGATAGTTTGTAATATTTTTACATAGAACTATATATGATATACATACCAACACACACATATATATCCTAGAAACGATCGTAAAATGATGAATTTTTTAATATAAAGAACTTGTTCTTTGTTTTTATTCATTGTTTTTATTAATTTATATATATATATATGGGTGTCCTCCAAAACTGTGTACACATATTTATTAGAATGCTGTTGAAGGGTGTATACGTTTTATTGGGCCATCTTGTATACCCTGTATACATATATATATATATATATATACACATATTGTTATACTTGGGGGGGGGGGGGGTCATATAACAATATTTGTTTCGACACACGATTTCATATAAAAAAACGTTGCTAAACAAATATATACACATACATCCATCCATCCATCCATCCATCTCTCTCTCTCTCTCTCTCTCTCTCTCTCTCTCTCTCTCTCTCTCTCTCTCTCTCTCTCTCTCTCTCTCTCTCTCTCTCTCTCTCTCTCTCTCTCTCTCGATAGCAGCTCGGTAGCAGCTCAGGTCCGACTCTTTATAATATATACATATATATATATAATAATATTATTTACACCATATACAACTATAAACAGGAAAGGTCAGTAATTTATTATTACCTTATTATCTGTAAGAAAAAATAGCTCAATGTAAATACATAAGATGTTTTACAGAGTCGTAATACTCCGATGACTTCAAACGATGGTTTGGAAGAAACGATTGTCAGCAATAAAATGATTTGAACATAGCTTTGATTATTGTGTAATATATATATATATATATATATATATATATATATATATATATATATGTGTGTGTGTGTGTGTGTGTGTGTGTGTGTGTGTGTGTGTGTGTGTGTGTGTGTGTGTGTGTGTGTGTGTGTGTGTGTGTGTGTGTGCCAAATAGTGCTCCTATTGTAAAGGTGCATGGCTTGTAAGAGTGTTCGTGTCACAAACGTAGAGACCATCAGATCGATTTCCGGTGACGCATTGTGTCCTTCAGCAAGACCCTTCATTCTCCGTTACTCTAATCATCTCAGCTGGCAAAAGTGAGTTGTATCAATAATTGAAAGAACTAGCCTTGTCACACACTGAATCTCATGCTGTTTCTGCTTTAGAACTATGTTAAATGTCCACGTGCATGTAAAATGCTCAGCTACGTGCACGTTTACTTTACGAGTAGGTTGTTCCATTGATTGAACAACTGGATCACTTGTCGTTGCAACAGACGAAGGCCCAATACACAGTGCATCTATAGATTTGTTGTTCCATTGATTGAACAACTGGATCACTCGTCGTTGCAACAGACGAAGGCCCAACACACAGTGCATCTATAGATTTGTTGTTGCATTGATTGAACAACTGGATCACTCATCGACGCAACAGACGAAGGCCCAATACACAGTGCATCTATTGATTTGTTGTTCCATTGATTGAACAACTGGATCACTCGTCGTTGCAACAGACGAAGGCCCAATACACAGTGCATCTATAGATTTGTTGTTCCATTGATTGAACAACTGGATCAATCGTCGTTGCAACAGACGAAGGCCCAATACACAGTGCATCTATAGATTTGTTGTTCCATTGATTGAACAACTGGATCAATCGTCGTTGCAACAGACGAAGGCCCAATACACAGTGCATCTATAGATTTGTTGTTCCATTGATTGAACAACTGGATCAATCGTCGTTGCAACAGACGAAGGCCCAATACACAGTGCATCTATAGATTTGTTGTTCCATTGATTGAACAACTGGATCAATCGTCGTTGCAACAGACGAAGGCCCAACACACAGTGCATCTATAGATTTGTTGTTCCATTGATTGAACAACTGGATCACTCGTCGTTGCAACAGACGAAGGCCCAATACACAGTGCATCTATAGATTTGTTGTTCCATTGATTGAACAACTGGATCACTCGTCGTTGCAACAGACGAAGGCCCAACACACAGTGCATCTATAGATTTGTTGTTCCATTGATTGAACAACTGGATCACTCGTCGTTGCAACAGACGAAGGCCCAATACACAGTGCATCTATAGATTTGTTGTTCTATTGATTGAACAACTGGATCACTCGTCGTTGCAACAGACGAAGGCCCAATACACAGTGCATCTATAGATTTGTTGTTCTATTGATTGAACAACTGGATCACTCGTCGTTGCAACAGACGAAGGCCCAATACACAGTGCATCTATAGATTTGTTGTTCCATTGATTGAACAACTGGATCAATCGTCGTTGCAACAGACGAAGGCCCAATACACAGTGCATCTATAGATTTGTTGTTCCATTGATTGAACAACTGGATCACTCGTCGTTGCAACAGACGAAGGCCCAATACACAGTGCATCTATAGATTTGTTGTTCCATTGATTGAACAACTGGATCACTCGTCGTTGCAACAGACGAAGGCCCAATACACAGTGCATCTATAGATTTGTTGTTCCATTGATTGAACAACTGGATCACTCGTCGTTGCAACAGACGAAGGCCCAATACACAGTGCATCTATAGATTTGTTGTTCCATTGATTGAACAACTGGATCACTCGTCGTTGCAACAGACGAAGGCCCAATACACAGTGCATCTATAGATTTGTTGTTCCATTGATTGAACAACTGGATCACTCGTCGTTGCAACAGACGAAGGCCCAATACACAGTGCATCTATAGATTTGTTGTTCCATTGATTGAACAACTGGATCACTCGTCGTTGCAACAGACGAAGGCCCAATACACAGTGCATCTATAGATTTGTTGTTCCATTGATTGAACAACTGGATCACTCGTCGTTGCAACAGACGAAGGCCCAATACACAGTGCATCTATAGATTTGTTGTTCCATTGATTGAACAACTGGATCACTCGTCGTTGCAACAGACGAAGGCCCAATACACAGTGCATCTATAGATTTGTTGTTCCATTGATTGAACAACGGGATCAATCGTCGTTGCAACAGACGAAGGCCCAACACACAGTGCATCTATAGATTTGTTGTTCCATTGATTGAACAACTGGATCACTCGTCGTTGCAACAGACGAAGGCCCAACACACAGTGCATCTATAGATTTGTTGTTCCATTGATTGAACAACTGGATCACTCGTCCTTGCAACAGACGAAGGCCCAACACACAGTGCATCTATAGATTTGTTGTTCCATTGATTGAACAACGGGATCAATCGTCGTTGCAACAGACGAAGGCCCAACACACAGTGCATCTATAGATTTGTTGTTCCATTGATTGAACAACTGGATCACTCGTCGTTGCAACAGACGAAGGCCCAACACACAGTGCATCTATAGATTTGTTGTTCCATTGATTGAACAACTGGATCACTCGTCGTTGCAACAGACGAAGGCCCAACACACAGTGCATCTATAGATTTGTTGTTCCATTGATTGAACAACTGGATCACTCGTCGTTGCAACAGACGAAGGCCCAACACACAGTGCATCTATAGATTTGTTGTTCCATTGATTGAACAACTGGATCACTCGTCGTTGCAACAGACGAAGGCCCAACACACAGTGCATCTATAGATTTGTTGTTCCATTGATTGAACAACTGGATCACTTGTCGTTGCAACAGACGAAGGCCCAACACACAGTGCATCTATAGATTTGTTGTTCCATTGATTGAACAACTGGATCACTCGTCGTTGCAACAGACGAAGGCCCAACACACAGTGCATCTATAGATTTGTTGTTCCATTGATTGAACAACTGGATCACTCGTCGTTGCAACAGACGAAGGCCCAACACACAGTGCATCTATAGATTTGTTGTTCCATTGATTGAACAACTGGATCACTCGTCGTTGCAACAGACGAAGGCCCAACACACAGTGCATCTATAGATTTGTTGTTCCATTGATTGAACAACTGGATCACTCGTCGTTGCAACAGACGAAGGCCCAACACACAGTGCATCTATAGATTTGTTGTTCCATTGATTGAACAACTGGATCACTCGTCGTTGCAACAGACGAAGGCCCAACACACAGTGCATCTATAGATTTGTTGTTCCATTGATTGAACAACTGGATCACTCGTCGTTGCAACAGACGAAGGCCCAACACACAGTGCATCTATAGATTTATGAATTTATGTTGCATACGCTTTCACAGTCACGTCAACCTGATAGACCTATTCAGTTTTTGAATTGCTTGTGTATACTATAAAATAAATAGTTTTACGCTGTTATTGCTTCTGTCGCCAGGGAAATGTGTAACATATATCTGATGAGATATTAAAAGTAGTCAGATTGTTCTCTACTTTTTGACCACACAGAGAAATCCCCTGTGGGTGAAAATGGTGTTTACTTTTATCATCGACACGAAATTGTGTGTTTACTATAAACACACGTTCTTACATTTCTTTCTCAATTTCGCACACACACACACACGTATGTATGTATGTATGTATGTATGTATGTATGTATGTATGTATGTATGTATGTCGGGTCGTTGGCGACTAAACTGGCAACCCCACCAAGGTTTCTTGGTGAGGAGGGTGACTTTGGACATCCTGCAGGACTAAAAACAAAACCTGTCAAAGGGCAAGGGAGCTCTTAAGAGTCAATAGCCATCCAAAATCACTGGGAGAGATGACCCCTTAGCCTTTGTCAAGGCAGAATTCTAGGAGAAGGAAAACTCTGATATAACACCTGCAACCCTGATGGTATCCAATGATGTTGACTTGTTCTTCTTTTTGGTAAATATCATCTTGGTTAAGAGAGTGGGACTGGCTTTGTGCAGTGCCTTTGCTCACTATAAAAGCTTCACAGCACAGGCATTGCTTTATATCTGGAGATCTCTCTGCACTTGTCATCACATGGTACCATGGGCCCTGCACTGTGTGTCAATAATGGTCACCAGTGTAGTCTTTGTACCAGAGTTTTCAAGTCGCTGGCTGGACTAAAAAGTCACATTCGTTCAGCGCATCGGTAGGGGTTCTCCTACATGGACATAAAGTAGTGGCCGTACTCGAAAACGAGTTGGCAGCCACCATGTATGTATGTATGTATGTATGTATGTATGTATGTATGTATGTATGTATGTATGTATGTATGTAGGTAGGTAGGTATGTATGTATGTATGTATGTATGTATGTATGTATGTATGTATGTATGTATGTATGTACGTATGTATGTGTGTATGTATATGTGTGTTTGTATATATGTGTGTATATGTATATGTATGAATGTGTATACATGTATCTCGGATTACACGCGGGATTAACCACAATAGACTACGATCGAGTTTAACATTAATTGTTGGATTGTGCGTGTGTGAGTGTTTGATTCTCTTCCGTTCCTCCTGGGGACACTGTTCTTATATATATATAAATATATATATATATATATACGATATTAAATAAATGGAAACTATATTTATAAAACCATATTTATTTCATTATATATATTTCAGGGATATCATATTAAAAACATGTTATGCCTTCTTCAGACAAAATACAATATAAACAGTCTTATAAATAGATAGATTCGACATACCTTTCAACTTCGACTTCTATTTGAAAAGTTGATTTAATATATATATATATATATATATATATATTATATATATATATTATATATATATATACATAATTAGTTTCTTTGTAAATTATATTTAATAGTTTATCAACACGCACAACGCATGCGCGCGCGCGCGCGTGTGTGTGTGGTGTGTGCGCGTCGGTCAGTATGTAAATAGCCAGATACAAGTCTGTATATTTGATGTATATATCGTGAAGGCGCGTGGCTTGATGGTTAGGGTGATGGGCTCAACAATCATAAGGTTCCATTCACACCATTGGTCTCACGTTGTGTCTTTGTGCAAGGAACTATATTTCACGTTGCACCCGTTCACTTAGGTGGCAAAACTGAGCTGTACCTTCTAATTCCCGAGGCCGGTCTTGTCATGCACTGTGTCACCTTGAATCTCCCTGAGATCTACGTCATAAGTGCACGTGTCTGTGAAATGCTCTTCCAGTTTTACGCTAATTTTATAACCAGGCTGCATGTATGTAATTTCTGCTCATGGTGGTTCCATTCGAACCACAGCCAGTAGATCGGAATTGTAGAAACTGGTACATCATCCGGGTAACCCCAAATTTCCTACACACACGAAGTCCTCTTCCTCACTGAATAGCGTTTCTGTGTATATTCTAATTGATTGGGTTGGAGTTTTAATAATTGGGACTTTATCAAATTATTGAGTGAGTGATGAAACGACCGAAGCTGTGTCCAGTCTATTCGATAAGCTTCGTTCGATAATTACACACACACACACACACACACACACACACACACACACATATATGTATATAATAAAGCAAGTGTGGTAAGGAACCGGGTGGACGTAACGTACCAGAGTACTCGATAC
>OZ024746.1:75349940-75354940 GCA_964016885.1 Eledone cirrhosa | reverse complement strand
ATGAATAAATAATATGATATATCAGCTCTTTTCCCCATTGAGAACTGTTTTCCTTTTTACTTTTTTACACCTACGGATATTTGTTCTCTCTCTCGTGTATATATATATATATTGTTATACTTGGGGTGGGTCATATTGTTGTGCCAGAAATAATAACAGAACACTCTCACTGTTTGGTTGGTTTCACTAGTAAACAAAGATAGAATACAAAAACCAAAACACATACAATCAAACGCGAACACACACAACAAACATTATACATACACGCAAACGCATGCGCAGAGACGGTGACAAGAAGAAATAAATAAATAAATAAATAAATAAATAAATAAATAAATAAATAAATAAATAAATAAAATAAAAATGGCGTAGACATTACAATACAATACAATAGGAGGGAACATAATAATAGTTCTACTGATGATGTTGCAGATGTGCATATATATATATATGCAAAAGTTTTATATAAAATTGTTGGGTTACAACAAGTAAATATTTTATAACTGATATAAAGCACGCGACAAGTTTTGGAGTAGATATACGATATTAACGATATACGATATACGATATTTTTCTTTACATACATTTCTTCTTTTTCTCCGTCTTTCTTTTTAACTGTGCTTAACACTAAATATTTATAAACATCTCACTACCAAACCAGCTTCTTACATAACGGTTGGTCAATATTTATGGTACGTCAAAATTATTTATAAAACTGTTTATATATTGTATTTTATCTGAAGAAGGCATGCCATATTTTTAATATGGTATCCCCGAAATATGTATAATGAAATAAATATGGTTTTATAAATATAGTTTCCATTTGTTTAATATCGTATATATATATATATATATATATATATATATATATGTAACGAAGGAAATGTGGTAAGGAACCAGATGGACCATAACGCACCAAAGTACTCAATACTTAGGGTAGTAGAGTGGGTAATAGGAACATGTAAGACCCCGACGGCTGAGCTCAAGCCGTTTCGACGGCTAATTCTGGACTCAGCCGTCGGGGTCTTACTTGTTCCTATATACATATTTATATATATATATATATATATATATATATATATATATATATATTTATAACCGTTGGTCAATCAATGATAAACATTGATTGCCAAATAAATTAATTAACTATGGAGATATGAAAGATACAGAAGCGAAAACCAACCAAACAATGAGTGTGTTCTGTTATTATTTCTGGCAATAATAACAGAACGGTGGATTGGCAGTGTCGGTAAAGGGTCGGACGCCATGCTTTGACGTATAGAGTTACGGCCCTTTACAGTCTGAGTTCAAATCCCTCCGAGGTTAACTTTGCCTTTCATCCTTACAGGGTCGATAAAATAAAGTACCAGTAATACACTGGGTAATTGCTGGCCTTGTGCCTAACGTAGAAACATTTAATACAACAATATGACCCTCCCCAAGTATAACAATATTTGTTTCGACACACGATTTCATATCAAAAACCTCGCAAAACAAATATATATATATATATATATATATATACGATATTAACAAATGGAAACTATATTTATAAAACCATATTTATTTCATTATACATATTTCAAGGACACCAAGTTAAATTATGGTGTGCTTTCATCAGATAAAATATAATATAAATCAGTTTTATAAATAAATATTGACATACCCTTAAAGAATGCAACCATTACTGTTGGAAGCTCCCGGATATATATATATATATATATATATATATATATATATAATAGTAATAATAATAAATGTGAAGACTATAATCCGAAGAGGGCTCGATAAGGATAATATATATATATATATATATATATATACATATATGTACATATATATATATATATCGACAGTCGATCGACTTTCGTCAAATCGGACCGAGTAAACAATGTTTCCATTGGTATTTCCAATACTATCTATCAGTTGCAACTCCAGGTAGAAGGAGCAACGTGAAATAAAGTGTCTTGCTCAAGGACATACGCATCGCCCGGTCCGGGAATCGAACTCGCAACCTCACGATTTCAAAGCCGTTTCTCTAACCACCCAGCCTCCCGCCTTCACCAAATACACACACACACACACACATATATATATATATATGTGTGTGTGTGTGTCTGTGTGTGTCTGTGTGTGTACGTGTGTGTGTGTATGTGTGTATTTATATCTATACGGATATATTCCTAACGATCGACTTTCGTCAAATCGGACCGAGGAAACCGTGTTTCCATTGGTCTTTCCAATTGCTAATACTATCTATCTGTCGCAACTCCAGGTAGAAGGAGCAACGTGTAATAAAGTGTCTTGCTCAAGGACATAACGCATCGCCCGGTCCAGGAATCGAACTCACAACCTCACGATTGCGAATCCAGTTCTCTAACCCCTCAGCCACACGGATATATGTATGTATCTATATATAAACGATATGACCCACATTCCTATGGCTACCAACACTATCATCGTTATCACGTCACTCTATTGAAGAAGACTTGTTGAATCTAGAAGCACATCTGCTTATATACAAAGTAGGGCCATCCTAATTATAGCTCAATAACCGTCTTTGTATTTTGTAATTTACCAACGGAGATAGGAGGGTGGAAGGTGTAGGTTGTTTGGAAGAGAGTAGGGGTCACAGTGAGTGTAGGTATTTTAATTTAATGGTATTTTAGTACAACTATGCAGTCAATTAATTGAGATTTGTGTGTTTTTTAGGCTGGATTGACATATTTCCAACCCATTCCCATATCTCTCTAACCACATATTCATCCACACACACACCACACACACGCATATATATATATATATATATATATATATATATATATATATATATATATATATAATAATTGTTTATACTTTAGGCACAAGGCCACCAATTACCCAGTACATTACTGGTACTTTATTTTATCGACCCCGTAAGGGTGAGAGGCAAAGTTAACCTCGACGGGATTTGAACTCAGACTGTAAAGGGACGTAATATATAATAATAATAATAATGATAATATATATATATATATATATATATATATATATATATATATAGTTATGTAATAAACAACATGAGATAATTATTTCATTTACCAGTGGTTTCTTGAAAGCAAACAAATCTGCTTTCAGTCATCAGAATGAAAACAATCCTGGTGTTTTTATTGAATGTGGATTTTGAAAACGTATATATATATATATATATATATATATATATATATATATATATATATATATATATATATTTATATATTATGTATAAAGGTATTGCAATGCAGATCAGATCGAACATTTGATATAAAATATAACAATAACGATGTTATTGAAATATGTAATTGATCCTGATATATTTCGGTTAACACATACCTTTATCAAAGGTGTTAAACGAATAGATAGTTAGTTAGATAATTGTGACGCATATATTCTTTATATATAAAATGTGGTTAACCAAAAACCTCAAACCCCAAATTCTATTTATTATTACTACTACTACTGTATCATTCCACATCAGATGGGATTAATAGCATAACCGAATTAGAAATCAGGAAGAATAAAATGAGGGTCGAAGTTTAATCTTCTCTAAATATGTCATTAACTGCGTCACTACAGGTAAATTGAACGTGTAAGGACCCCTGGTTAAATTTAATCGAGTCCCTTATTTATTATTATATATCTATCACAGGTCGATTGTTTAGCACAGAGCATATTTATAAGCATGAAGTAGTAAACCCGAGATTGTACATCAATATATACACTTTTGACAGGTACAATGTGACCGAACATGGAAGAGCCGAACTCCCACCGTCATCGCCCCCATCTCTCTCGCCCTCCCCATCTCACTTTTTAGTGAGCGAATGGGGTCCCACGTGCTGGCCGCCTCACAGCCCCGGCGGACAGAATGGAGAAGGCGTTTGCCCGGAGGACGGTAAGGGAGATGCTCTAGAGCAAAAACATTAATATGGAGCTCCTTAAATATTTTGGGGCCCTTAACCACAGCTCATTTAGCACTCCACCCCGTTAATCCTCCACTATTAGACACTCTACCGGGCGGTGGATTGGCAGTATCGGTAGAGGGTCGGACGCCATGCTTTCCAGCATAGTTACGTCCCTTTATGATCTGAGTTCAAATCCCGCCGAGGTTGACTTTGCCTTTCATCCTTACAGGGTCGATAAAATAAAGTACCAGTATTGCACTGGGTAATTGCTGGCCTTGTGCCTAAAGTAGAAACAATTATTAGACACTCTACCATTTATGCTGATCGATCTTTACATTCACAAAATATTGGCACTTGCATGTTTATAGTAATAGTTTCATTACGATAACAATGCTAAGATCATCAGTATAGAAAGATATCAACAAACAAAAGAAGGTCAGTCTCATAACATTGTGGTGTGTAGATTTACATCCGGTAAATATACCCCACTGCCACAACCTTCAGTACTCCCTCATCCTGTAAAGAAACTCCACCAGCGTCATCATCACCAGAACCAGCACCACCAGCACCACCAACACCACCACCACATTCACCACCACCACCATCACTATCACTACTACCACCACTGCCATCACTACCTCCATCACTTTCACCACCACCATCACTATCACTACTACCACCACTGCCATCACTACCTCCATCACTTTCACCACCACCATCACTATCACTACTACCACCACTGCCATCACTACCTCTAGCACTTTCACCACCACAATCTCTATCACCACTAACACCACTACCATCACCATCACCACCACCACCGCCACTTTCACTACCACCACCACCACCACCACCACCACCACCACCTCCACCACTACCATCACTACCACTAGTACTGCCACTACCATCATTACCACCACACTATTACCACTGGTACCACTACTACAATTACTACCACCACTATTACCACCACCACCACCGCCCCACCACCACTACCACCACTACCACCACTACCACCACTATTACCACCACCACCACCACCCCACCACCACTACCACCACTACCATCACTACCACCACC
>OZ024746.1:75334940-75342440 GCA_964016885.1 Eledone cirrhosa | reverse complement strand
AAATTGATTGGAATTTAGTACCGTGTAGTAGATATAGAGAGGGGGAGAATTTGGTGGTTGTAGATGTACCGAGGGGGATAATGGGAGAGTGCCGAATAGTAGATACAGAGAGGGGGAGAGTTTAGGGGTGATTGATATACAGAGGGGGATTGGGGGAGATAAATGTAGATATTTATAGAGAGTGAAGGAGTATATTACTCTTAGATATAGAGAGTGGGATAAGAGAGGCGGTGTCGTGGTATATATAGAGAAGGGTAGAGTTTGTTTCAGTAGATACAGAGAGGGGGATTAAAAGAGAGTTTTATGTGATAGACATAGAGAGGAGTAGAGTTTGGTGGCACTCTGGGGTCCCAAATTGTATAGTGTACGTTCGTAAATATGGGATGTCTTGTAATGTTCTTCTTTTGTCATACATAATGTTTTTTTTATGTAAAATTAAATTAAAATTAGATTCTCCAGCTCTGTATCAATATGAATCACTTACAATAAAATTTCGCCGGAGATAGATTAGCAAAATTTAAGGTTGTAAAAAATCTGACAAATTAATAAGCGTGGAGTGGGACCGATTATTCAAGACCTGAGAGTACGTGAATTATTGACGGACGTAAGAATGAAAACTCAATACCGAAGTAAAGTTTAAATATTCATTTATTATGGCTAAGCCTTGTTACTCTGGAGTCTCACCTGCGTACTCACCAGACAAGACTGTGATCCTGTGATTGTGCAGGTGAAACATTAGAGTAACAAAGCTCACCAATAGCGTGTGTGTGTCTTCATCTTTTTCTTTGTCAGCGATAGACCCGGAAGCTCTGCCACCACTACTGCACCCCCTACATATAGGATTACATTGTTACGTGCTTGTCTACATCACCCCTCTTGATAGACCGGCCTTTTTTACTTTTTTTTTTTTTCCACTTTTTTTCCCTCTTTCAAGATCATTAGTCTCCTGATTTTAGTCTTACCTCATTAAGGACTAACCTCCAATACATGGACACAAACTTTTCTCTTTTCCAACGAGCGTGAAACTAATAATACTATGTGTAATTATTCTCCTTGTTTGTCTCTTTTGACCTTGGACTGTGTGTGTGTAGGTAGGGAAAAGCTATTCTTCTAAACATGTTATATTGAAAACACAACTGTGCTCCAGTTTGGTCATTTTTATTAAAGAACTAAAAAGGAAATATGAAATTTTAAAAATAAAAATGGATAATGAACCTGTTATTTTTATCTAAAGAGATTTTTTCCAATTCCACCCCGCCCTTACCTTCAATCTATCTTATTTCTCATTCTTTCTTCTGATGAAGGACTAGCATCCGAAACGTTAAGACCCTCTTTACTGTACCGATTGTGTTGTTATTCCTGTTTACCTTTTACACACACACACACACACACACACACACACACACACACACACACACACACACACACACACACACACACACACACGCGCACGCACGCACGCACGCACGCACGCACGCATATATATATATATACAATGATATTAAATAAATGGAAACTATATTTATAAAACCATATTTATTTTATTATATATATTTCAAGGGTATCAAAAGACTTTGGTACGCTTTCTTCAGATAAAATACAAAATTTGTTTTATAAATTTACTCCAGGAACTTGTTGAGTGCTCTAAATTAAATACCCTCTTCTACTTATATATATATATATATATATATATATATATATATATATATATATATATATATATATATATATATGTATGTATGTATGTATGTATGTACCAGAGTTTTCAAGTCGCTGGCTGGACTAAAAAGTCACATTCGTTCAGCGCATCGGTAGGGGTTCTCCTACATGGATATAAAGTAGTGGCCGTACTCGGAAACGAGTTGGCAGCCACCATGTACGTATGTATGTGTGTGTGTGTGTGTATATCCCGGGTTCAATCGGGGATAACCACAGTAAGGCACTCAATCCCTCAGCCAATTACCTCTACCCATTCTCAAAATCCCCACCTTCCCCAACCACCAGAAAGCATAAAAATACCACCGTATTAGTATTACAATGTCAGTTGGCTTTCCTGCTGATTTCCTTTGAATGAAACAGTTCTAGTCCTGTAGAAGCGTTTTCTATATTAAATACATATATATAACCTGATTAGTTTATTCGTTCTTTTGGTATTTTATGGCTAGTTTTACCTGCCGCAATTTTCAATATGTCAAGCTGTCTAAACGTATGTTATTACTCTAAGGCCTGACCTTATTGAGTGCTTTGCTAACTCATTCCTAATTGTAGGTCGATAAAGCTTCGATTTTACTAAGTCTCCACTTGTATATATATATATATATATATATATATATATATATATATATATATATAGAGAGAGAGAGAGAGAGAGAGAGAGAATTTAGTATATCTACTAACATATGCGTTCAGATGTACGCTAATGCTAGCAAATACACAGGTTATGTCATAGTACCTAGGTGGTTCAATGCAGGAGGATGCCGAACAATAATATAAAAGACGTAAAATAAGAAAATTTTAAAAAATTTAAAAAATTAAAAAAATTAACTTACTTACTAAGTAAGTAAGTTAATTTTTTTAATTTTTTAAATTTTTTAAAATTTTCTTATTTTACGTCTTTTATATATATATATATATATATATATATATATATATATATATATATATATATATATATATACAAGTGGAGGCTTAGTAAAATCGAAGCTTTGGCTGTGACCAAGCAAAATCGACCTACAATTAGGAATGAGTAGCAAAGCACTCACCAATGATCGTTGGCAAATCACTGATGAGGGACTAATTTTATAATATGTAATCCATGTGCAACCATGCAGTATTCTTCTCCCCATGTTTTTCATATATATATATATGTATATATAAATATATATATATGTGTGTGTGTGTGTGTGTGTGTGAGTGATAGTTCAGAGAGCGGGTGAGCGAGAGAAAAAGAGAGAGAGGGAGGGAGGATTAGAGAGGGAGAGAGAGAGAGAGAGAGAGAGAGAGAGAGAGAGAGAGAGAGGAGGGGGGAAAGTGGGGGAGCAAGAGACATGCTTAGACAAAGATTCCTTCGCCATTACGACAAAAAGGAAATATCGTATTTCGGCCCGAATTAAACGTACGACGCAGTCCACTCCAGGAAGTGTCACATTGTCTTGCCAACACCACCACCACCACGACGAACACCAGCAGCAGCAGCAGCAGCAGCAACACCACGACCACGACAACAACGACGACGACGTCGACCACCACCACCTCGACAACGACAACGACGACGACGTCGACCACCACCACCACCACCACGACAACGACAACAATGACGACGACGTCGACCATCACCACCACGACAACGACGACGACGTCGACCACCACCACCACCACCACCACGACCATCACCACCACCACCAGCACCACCACGACAACGACAACAACAACGACGACCACCACCACCAGCACCACCACGACAACGACAACAACAACGACGACCACCACGACAACGACAACAACGACGACCATCACCACCACCACCACCACCACCACCACCACCACCACCACCACGACAACAACGACGACGACGACGACCACCACCACCACCACCACCACTACCACCACTACTCCCCCACCACCATCGCCACCATCTCACACTCCCTCCTCAACTACCCTTACACCGCCGCCACCGTAACCATACACACAAACACACCACCACCGACACCAATACCACAGTCGCCACTAAACACCACCACCACCACCACCACCACCACCACCACCACAAATCACGCTGTCGTCACATGTCACCTTGTTATTTACACTACTCTCCTCCCCCCACCCCGTCTACATATACACACCTTTACCTACGGAGCTAATGTGTGAGTGTGATGGTGGCGGTGGTAGTGAGTGGTGTTCTTTTACAAAGTCATCCTAGAAATAGCAGTTGAATTTCTAGAAATCATAGCATAAAGGATACATAGGACAATATGGGGATGATGATGATGATAATGGATCTCCGTCGATTTCGACAATGATCATTCAGGTGTTTGATGAATTGAACATCCAACTTGCGTAAGTTGTTGAGTATTCTCCAAGCACCTGTACCTATAACAATTCTAAAGCCTGGATCTTTGAATCACAGACAAAATCCATCAGACGGGCTTCTACATAGTTTCTGTTACAAAATTTCGCTCACATGGCTTGTGTCAACCAGGGACTATAGTAAATAAACACTTGCCCAAGACACCGCGATGTGAGAGTCGAACTCTGGATATCAAGATTTCTAAAGGAAAGTTTTAATCACTCATTCCGTTATAAATAATTATGATATAATAACATGGCCTACTGTTTTAGTTGTTGAACTCACGATTTTAAGGGCCATCAATCACCGAGTAGGGCAGTGCATTATTTCCTTGAGCAAAACACTTCATGTCACGTTGCTCTAGTTCACTTAGTTGAAAATATGTACCAGCAGCAGCTGGTGGTGGGAACATCCTATCAAAGGAGGAGGGGAGAGTTTTGTACTATAAGCCGCTTAAACACCACATGAAACAGGGTTAAACTCCGGCCTTCGTCTTACCCATGCCTGCAAGGCTTGAGTTGATCCTTTTAAATATAGAAGGAGATATAGACAAAATAGTCATAGATATATCGGGTGAAAAACGTGAGGGCTAAGCAAAGTTGGAACACTTTTGATAATAGGTCTACACACCACCATGGTTGACGGGGGGATAAATAAGGACAACACATATTGGGAGCTTCCATGCAGTTGTTAGGGTTGCTAAGTATAACGATAGATTATAATACCCGAAACGACGGGGTGGTCATGGAAGGGTAGTCAACTTTTGGTTACAGGCTGCTTGATTTGGGATGACCTGGAGGCAAACAACAACAATAACTACAGCAACCAGGGAGAGAGCCTTTGGGTGGCCATTTGGCTTGCTAGTCACCGCAGTGAAATTTACCGTTTACGGTAGATGCAGGCCAGATCAGAGGGGTACAGTTTGCATGGACCTACCATATTGAAGGAGCTTAATTTATTCATGTTCTAGTTCTTTTATTCTGTTACTTGTAAGTACATAATTGTTTTCTACTTTAGGCACAAGGCCATCAACTACCCAGTGCATTACTGGTACTTTATTTTATCGACCCCGTAAGATGAAAGGCAAAGTCAACCTCGGCGGGATTTGAACTCAGATCGCAAAGGGACATAACTATACTAGAAAGCATGGCGTCCAACCCTCTACCGATACTGCCAATTCACGCATAATGCACACTACATGCCACACACATATATATATATACCTGTAAAGGACAAAAGAAATTATGTTTTCCATTAATCTTTCCATTGCTGTTGTTTTTCCGGTGACTGGAGGCGGAATTTGAAGTCAGAAGGCACAGATTTGGAATAGTCAACGTAAAGCATCTCATCTTAACTTTAATAATTCACCAGTCAACCACCTTTGGTCTGTTACTTTATTTATCGACCTGTAACAAACACAAAACATATATATTTAGCACTTATTACTAAAATACTTAATACACAGTTTGAAATGAGGCTCGCCTACATTTCACATTTGGCTAACTTTTCATCTACCAACATTTCATATATTGTCTGGACATATTACTCACTTTCTACAGACCTATATTTCACATCTGTCCTGAGTTATTACCAAATTTTCACGGCCTGGACCTATTACCAACTTCGTACGGGCATATATTTCATATTTCTTCTTGGCTTGTTACCAAATTTACAAGGGTCTACATTTTACATCTGACTTACATTTCTCATCTGGTCTGGGGCTAATAGTAAATTTTCACGGTCTTGTTATATTCAGTAGGGTAGGCCACGGAGCAGCATAAAAAGGAACAATGATATCTAACTGTACCTTGAATTGTAGAAAAGGGTTTTGAAGTTAACTAGACAAACTATGTTTTGTAGGATAGTTGTTGCATAACACACACAATGTCAGGGCAATCTGACTGAAGATTAACACCAATCACTGATAAGTAATTTGCGAAAGCAGCCAATAGTAAAGTAGGATGTACAGAATAGGGTGTAGACTCACACACAGACATCAGCTTACATTCCATTCATATATTTTATTTCATTCATATATTTCATTTCATTCACATATTTTTCATTCATACATTTCCCTCCATTGAAAAATTCCATTCGCTCAGCGAACAAGAGAACAACAGACCCGTCAATGGATAACCTAGAAAGTTCTTTTGTAACGAATGTGTAGTTGGACGGTGCATGCCCAGACATGTGACATGTCTAGGATCTGATTTCCTAGCACTTTCTGGTGTTTGAAGGTCTTTTTGAATTAGATGTTGAAGGTTACATTGAATTAGATGTAACTTAAGAACGCAATATGAAAGATTTTATTGAATACACAAAAAAATGCGGTTATATTTATTGGGAAAATGTAATTATATTTATCGTATATAAGCTGAGAAATATGTGAAAAAAATCGATAGTAAAATGGAAGAGAATAGGATTGTTGTCCAATATGCAGATAAAGAAGGACAATGAGGCATAGAAAAGGTAAGAAGGGAGAATATGGGAAAACAGGCCGGGTGGTGTGATATCTATTATATGGTAGTTTCAAAAAAGTCTTTAGAATATAAATTTAAATTATGGTTAATGTCCTCAACACATAAAAGTTGCTACCTCCCGTTTCAGACACTGCATGCATGCTAGATGGCGCTATTGCGCAGATGCTCGCGACGCTATCTTTTACACACACACACACACACACACACACACACACACACACACACACACACACACACACACACACACACACACACACACACACACACACACACACACACATATTTGTTTTGCAAGGTTTTTGATATGAAAAATCATGTGTCGAAACAGATATTGTTATACTTGGGGAGTGTCATAATAAACATTGATTGCCAGATAAATTAACTATGGCGATATAAGATACAGAAGCGAAAACCAACCCAAACCAAACAGTGAGTGTGTTCTGTTATTTATGGCAATATTATAACAATATGACCCTCCCCAAGTATAACAATATGCATATATATATATATATATATATATATATATATAACGAAGGAAATGTCGGTAAGGAACCAGGTGGACCATAACGCACCAAAGTACTCAATACTTGGGGTAGTAGAGTGGGTAATAGGAACCAGTAAGACCCCGACGGCTGAGCTCAAGCCGTTTCGACGGCTAATTCTGGACATAATTAGAGAGTCCAGAATTAGCCGTCGAAACGGCTTGAGCTCAGCCGTCGGGGTCTTACTGGTTCCTATATATATATATATATATATATATATATATATATATATATATATCAAGTAAGAATATTTTCGAAACAGCGAGCGGGTTTGAAATTATTAGAAATGTAGCTATCGCCGTATTTTGACTAAAGAAATTAAAGAAATTATTGCGATAGCTTACATTTCTAATATATATATATGTATATATATATATATATATGAAAGACGTAAAATAAGAAAATTTTAAAA
>OZ024746.1:75327440-75329940 GCA_964016885.1 Eledone cirrhosa | reverse complement strand
CTCTCTCTCTCTCTCTCTCTCTCTCTCTCTCTCTCTCTCTCTCTCTCTCCTCTCTCTCTCTCTCTCTTTCTCACTATATATATATATATATATATATATATATATATATATATATATATATATATATATATATATGTATATATGTATATATATTTATATATATATATATATATAAATATATATATATGTATATATGTATATATATATATATGTATATATGTATATATATATGTATGTATATATTTCCAGGCCTGGAACAATGACGTGCCAGCGTTGTATGGGCTTCGAAAAGACCATAAAACGAGCAGTGACCCTGTCACGGGACCACCAACACGGCCAGTCTGTGGAGCTAACATTGCTAGTAACTACAGACTGTCCTACTTCCTCTCCCTGATCATACGCCCCATCATTGAGATGTCCCCAGATGTATGTGACAGCACGGAGGACCTCCTCAGCAGAATCGGCGTGAGTAACCGATCTAGGGACCTAACAAACTGCATAATAGGCAGAATGGATGTTTGTGTCCCTGTATCCATCTATTGACGTGGATTTTGCTGTGGAGAAATGCGTAGAAATGATCAGTGAGAGCAATGTTGAATTCCGTGGGATTGATACCAGTGAGCTGGGACTTCTACTTAAGCTTACCCATAGTAATAGTTACCTAGACACATATGACCTTAGCAACCTGTGCCCTACAAGACCAGCAAGAGGCAGACCACCTACCATTACCTCAATGGCAAAGAAAACCCACACAGATAGATGGAACGGTGGACCAGAGCCATACGGACACCCGAAAACCACGATGAACTGAAGAAAATGATTGCACATGCGGTAGGGGCCAGCATAAAATTAACCCTTAAGGAACATATGTTCAAATTTAATGGAAAAACATATGCCCAAGAGGAAGGAGCAGCCATTGGTGTTAGCATTGCAGGCGACATAGCTAACTTATTCATGGCATGGTGGGACAGTAGACTTAAACTTAAACTTAAACTTAAAGAACAATTAGAAGACAGCTTAACCCTGATAATGTACTCCCGCTACGTAGATGATATAAACATCGTAGTTAAGACACCCCCACTAGAGAACAGTCAGGAACTAGAGAAAAACACAATGGAAAGCATCCAGCAAATAGCAAACTCCATCCACCAGAGCATTAGAGTTACTATAGACTACCCAAGTAGACACCCCAACCGTCGATTACCTGTACTAGACACAGAGCTCTGGTTAGATACCATTAACAACCAAAAACAAATCCTCCATTCCCATTATGCCAAACCCATGACTTCCAAACATCTGATCCACCGAAACTCGGCCATTTCGGACCATACCAAAATCAACATACTGATTGCGGATTTGGTACGGGTGATGAGAAATGTGTCCCGCATGTGCAACCCCGAAGAACTAGAGAGACACATACAACACTTCATCCACCGTATGCAGTTCTCTGGCTACAATCATAGAGATAGAATCAGAGTGTACAGAGGAGCCAGAACCAAATGGGAAAAAATGGTAAATAATGACGTAAATGGGACCTGCCCCTTGTATAGTAGCAAATTTTGGAATAGAATAGAAAGAACTAAGAACAAGGCCAATAGAATAAACTCATGGTATGATAGCAATAAATACCAGAGTGTAATGTTCATCGATACAACCCCTAGAGGCGAACTAGCCTACAAATTTAGAAGGACCCTAAATAAACATAAACTCAATATTAAGATAGTAGAAAGGCCAGGTACCTCCGTAAAAACACTTATTAGCAAGACATACCCGTTCCAAAGACCCTCATGTATAGATAAGAAATGTATAACCTGTAAAATAAGCCCCCATATTAACTGTAAAACTAGAAATGTAGTGTATAGCATAAGATGTACTGAAGGACAATGTAGAAACAAAAATATAGTGTACATAGGTGAGACGGCTCGTAGTATAGGGGAACGGATACATGAAAACTGGCGAGACCTTCAAGATAATAAAGAATCATCTGTACTCTACCAACATGCTAAGATAGAACACAAGGGTAAATTAGAGAACATAGAAATAAAAATAGAATCTACACACAGAAAAGATGCAATGTTCAGACAAATTACAGAGGCAATAAACATAAAAGAATTACAACCAAAATTAAATAGAAAATATGAGTGGAACAGCAACATCACAACTTACAATTAAGGACAAAATGAAAACACACACACACACATAGAACAAGCAACCAACCAATAACATGTAAATAAATAAACAAATAGATAAATGAACACAAACACACACAGACACCCGGATGTGGCGCATGCGCAAACTGAGCACACAACACACACACAGAAACAAAATGGCGTAGGACAGAAGAAAGGAAAGGCACAGAAACAAAGAAAGGAATCCCCAGTCACTGAAGAGGTCACAGAGTGTGTGACGAAAGGACTATGACTATATATAAACCACTATCTGGTTGTGGAACCAACCAACCAACCAGAAAATTATAAATTTGTAGATTTGTAAATTTATA
>OZ024746.1:75298131-75308131 GCA_964016885.1 Eledone cirrhosa | reverse complement strand
TCTAATACAGTTATATGGTCGTAATATAAATATACTCCTTTACGGTTTTCACGGAACCCCAGACACTCCTTCCATGGCACCCACTTTGGGAACCACTGGTCTAGCAGAACTTCCAGGATGTGACAACTGAAAGGAAAGAGGGTTGCGTTGTACCTGAAAGGATGAAAAAGAAAGTGGACCTCGGTGCGATTTGAACTCAGAAGACAGAGACACATAATATGTATCCGATGCTCTAACTCCGCTCAAATCGACCGTTTTAGAGATTATTGCAAGCCAAAGTAATATGGTTACAACCTACATTACAACATAACACAACACAGCCCACACTACAACAGAACGCAACATAATCATAACAATGTGTTATCTGTGGTAAGTCGTTCTTTGAAGGAAGTAAATTAATTACTCATAGATACATTCATACTAGAAACAAACAATATCACTGTGATAAAACATTCTCTCTGAATAGTTTTTGAACTTCTAATGAATCTATTTATAGATTGAATGTTCGTTTTTTTTGCAGACGCTGACTGTCACTGCTTGCTCTCTCTCCCCACCTCTCTCATTCCCTTCCCCTCTCTCTCTTTCTCCATCTCCTGCCACATTTACCTCATACCTCGTTTATCAATGAATTGCTGTCTCAATGAATGTTATACTATATATGGTTATACATACTGAAGCGATATCTACCTTATATAACTGTAAAGCAACCGATACATATTTTAGTAGGCAAAGCATCTCTCTCTATATATATATTGGATCGCACGCTAAATAAACAGACACCTGATCAGTAACTACACGCATGCACGGACACATACACGTACACACACACACATGGACGGACACACACACACACATGGACGGACACACACACACACACACACACACACACACACACACACACACACACACACTAACACGGGCTTCGCTTGAACGCATTTTAAATAACACCATACAATTGGGCAATACATCCCATACATATGCACGCGCCCGCACACAAACACACACGCATAATATCACACCATTTCCATCTTCGTCCTGCCTGACCCCTTTTCAATCTCTTTTTTGTCCAAAGACCCCCCCCCCCCATCCCTCTCGCTTCCCCTCTTATTTACTTTATTCCACTTGGCTGACATTTGACCACACATGTCTTTAAAAAAATCGTCCCTTTTTTTCATGGTTTCCTTTCTGATAAGGGTCTCGAATCGATATGATATAGCCATACTCAACGACCCCAAGTTTCAAGTACTCTGTTGAATAATGGTGTAACTAGCTTTAAACTGGCTCTATCCTGATTTATATATATATATATATATATATATATATATATATATATATATATATATATATATATATATATATATATATATATATATATATATATATATATATATATATATATATATATATATATATATATATATATATATATATATATATATATATATATATATATAATGATGGCTGCGCGTTGCAAATGGTGGTGCATATGAAAAAGTAAGTCCTTCATCAGTGACCCTCCAACCGTCCCAGGCATTTCATCGCTTTAAGGGCCATATACCTCAGGTTGGTGCTAACAACGGCTAAAAAAAAGTCGTTGGGACACGTAAATAAAGGGGACGTTAGGGTAACAAACAAAAAATATATATATATATTTATTTTAATTTTCGCTATACTTTTGTAGCTGCCTCGGCAGCCTGGTTGGAGGAGTCAAAGACAATGGTGATCCCGGTCTGAAGTTCGATCCTGGTCGGGAGTAGGAATCCCGGTAAACCGTTTCAGTCTTTTGCTATGGGATGTACAAATAAAAACTGAAACACATTACATGCACCAGTCGACCAGGATTGACCCCAAGTCCAGGATCTCCAACACCTACCGCTAAGCCACGGAGACAACTACGAAAATTTATTGAAAATTCATACATATAAATCTACGGTATTTTCAAAATTTATATATATGCTTGTGTGTGTGTGTCTATGTATGTATGTTTGCATGCATGAATGAACACACTAAGCTTTAGATTTAGTAGAATGTATAACCACTGATTCCAGCTATTTGCACTATCATATATTTTGGTTTCTATTAATTCCCCGGGGGATTGGTTGACCAAATGCTTTGTTTAATTATTTTATTTATTTTCAAAAAGATTTTAATCTTTCTCTTAGACTTCAGGTATCTTTTGAAAGCAGAGCAATGGTCTCTAAAATACTACAATGGACTCGGACAATGCTACTGTGGGCCATTGGGCAACCGGTCAGTCCGCCACTGTATATATATATATATATATATATATATATATATATATATATGTAGAGGTTATATTTAATTTGTTGGGATACAACAAGCAAAATATTTTTATAACTGATATAAAGCACTCAACAAATTAATTGGAGTAAATATACAATATATTAACAAATGGAAACTATATTTATAAAACCATATTTATTTCATTATACATATTTCAAGGGCCACCAAGGAAGATTATGGTGCGCTTTCATCAGATAAAATATAATATAGATTAGTTTTATAAGACTCCAACCGTGAAGGTTGCATTTTTCAGGGTATGTCAATATTTATTTATAAAACTAATCTATATTATATTTTATCTGATGAAAGCGCACCATAATCTGCCTTGGTGGCCCTTGAAATATGTATAATGAAATAAATATGGTTTTATAAATATAGTTTCCATTTGTTAATATATATATATATATATATATATAATTGTGTCTACGTTTGGCACAAGGCCAGCAATTATCCCAGTGTATTACTGGTACTTTATTTTATCGATCCCGTAAGGATGAAAGACAAAGAGTTAACCTCGGCGAGATTTGAACTCAGACCATAAAGGGCCGTAACTCTTTGCCAAAGCATGGCGTCCGACCCTCTACCTATACTGCCAATCCAAATACATTCGAAACTACAGTGATCCACAGAAGACACTGATGAGCGGGATTTGTCCTTATGTTTGTATCTTCCGTATTTTCACCCACGTCTTTCTTTCAAATAGTATATATATCGGTGTGTGACAACATGTCCAACACTTGTTAGGAAAAACGAACGCTAAATGATGTTGCCGACGATAATATATATATATATATATATATATATATATATATATATATATATATATATATATATATATATATATATATATATATATATCTGGATGTCGGTGAGCATGTCCAGCCAACCTCAGTCTTCTCTGTGTCACTTTTGAGCTGACTTTTGAGTTGACATTGCACTCAGTGCTCCTTTGGGAGCCCCTACATGGACACACTAGAAGAGGAAGACCAAGGTTAACATATGTTGATGCCCTAAGGACAGACACTGGTCTGTTGGAGATGCAGGATATGGCAGCGATAATGAGGGACAGAGACCGCTGGAGAGAACTCGTCCATGGATCTCGGGAATTTTACCCGCCTTAGATATATATATATATATATATTGTCACACACCGTGTCAATACTCAAGAGGCGCTTATGACCTCACATGTAGGCATAGAATCTCTATTCCACTAACTTACATTCCCGCATTCTACCAGGTGTTCGGACGGCTCACAGACCCACGACCCGCTTACAAAACTTCCCCAAGCTCTACACAGTACCTTTTATCGTGGCACAAATACTAGGGAGAGTTTGCCATGTCTTTGACACCTGCAAGCACACACACACACACACACACACACACACACACATACATATATATACATATATAGAGAGAGCTTGATAGCTAGCTAACTAGAGATATATACATATATATAACGATTTCTACTATAGGACACATGGCCAACAATTTGGGGAGAGGGGTAAAGTCGATGAAATCGACCCCAGTGCGTTACTGGTGGTTTATTTTATCGACGCCGTAAGGATGAAAGGCTAAGCTAACCTCAGCAGGATTTGAACTCAGAACGTAAAGGGCCGTAACTATATACCGTAAAGCATATTGTCCGACGCTCTAGCGATACTGCCAAATGTGACATTTCGACATTTCAGTCTTACTAGAACAGACATTTTGACGACCAGTATTGTAGGCGAATGAGGAGGCGGTGTTGGATTATTTGTTTACCATTTTGTAAATTGATGAAGTTTCGTATATTATAGACATTGCCGATAATAGAAGTGGTCTTTAATTACAGGGAAGAAATATGGTAATAAAACACTTTGTGTCAATAATTTATAATTACTGTTTATCTTTGTGACACTAATGCTGCATATTATACTACAAATGATGATGATGATGATGATGATGATAATGATAATAGTAATAATAATTGTTTCTACTTGAGGCACAAGGCCAGCAATTTGAAGGGGAAAGTCGATTAAATCGACCCTAGTGTATTACTAGTGCTTTTTTTTATCGACCCCGTAAGGATGAAAGGCAAAAGCTTACCTCAGCGGTATTTGAACATAGAGCGTAAAGGCCCGTAACTCTATGACGCTCCACCGATACTGCCAATAATAATGATTTCGCCGTTAGCACGTCTGTTGCAATGCCACTTCTAATCGCCTAGTCTAAATTAGCTACCAGCTCCCCCCACTCCTTTTTATTTTTTCTAACGCTACCTTTTTACTAAAACCTATTGAAACTACTGTAATCTTTCTCTTCAGAGCACCACACTACCTGTTTTTGATGACCCCCCCCTCTCCCTCTTGTCAGTTTATACTTAACTAAAGTGGTGACCCTTTCGATATTGCTTACATACAGGACCACCAACTTACCGCCCGGGTCTAAGAAGATCGTCCATATCTCGTAACCAGGCCTTTCTTAAATAACACTGTCAACCCGCCTCCCATTCCCGTCCAACTAAGAGATATGAAGATCTGATAGTTGTGTAAAATGGAGGCTAGTGTGCGTGTGTCGGAAATCGTGGTTTCGCTGACGGAAGTCATATACTTATCTAGTGACCTGAGGTCGTTCAGCAAGCGATCCTGCTTCCAAGGCGACTTCAGACCTTGATCATTTAGACAACCTACTCTTATAATCGCCATGCTGGCTGGATGACTAAAAGAGAAAAATGGAGGAGGAGGAGCCGTTTCTCCCCAGGCTCTGTTAGAGATCGGGTGGTTCGATCTCTATACCTGGGGGGTTCCTTTGGGAACTTTTTTAAAAGCCTGCTTCTTTCTAACTTTTACATTTGGGATTCCCACATCTTGCACGAAGCTCTCCTTAATGTTTTTATAAGTTTGTGGTGTTATTCGCACTATTATCAGTGATTGTGACACTTTGAACGTACTGGTGACAAAAATATTCCCCTATCTCTCAATTTCCTCACTTTGTGCTATAAGGCCCATCAGTTCTTGGTTGGCCCTTCTTATTGTTAATATTATTATTATAGGGCAGTAGATTGGCAGTATCAGTAGAGCGTCAGACACCATGCTTTGCAGCACAGAATTATGGCTCTTTACGTTCTGATTTCAAATCCTGCCTTTCATCATTACGGGGTCGATAAAGTAATAAAAAAATAAACCGTTAAGGCACTGGGGTCGATATAATCGACTTTTCCGTTCCCCAAATTGCTGACCTTGTGCCTATTGTAGAAATCGTTATTACTATTGTTTTCGTTGTTTTTGTTGTTGGTATCATGTGACTATTCCTTTTGACATGACATTGGTGTCATCATCTCTAAAAATGACTGCATATGTATATATATATAATTAGTCAGATTAAGCATATTAATACAAATATCTCTTTCTCTATCATACATTCTACAGCCATGTGGTACCTCTGCCAGTTTTCTGTCTGACTCATGCTTTCAGCATTTTCTGTATCTTCTAACATGCACGTAAAGACGCGTAATTTAGAGGTTAGGAAGTTCAGTTCACTGTCGCAAGGTCTTAGGTTCGATTCCCGGTGACACGTTGGGTCTTGAGCAATAGATTTTATTTCACGTTGCTCCATCCAGCCCACTCAAATGGAAAAATAGGATTTTGTACCTGCAATTCAAAGAGCAGCTTGTCACGCCTGAATATCATTGAGAACTATGTTATAGGTGATTCTTAAAGGAGCATAACTTGCCTATGGTGCCTTTCCCGGACCCTATTACATAAGTAACATTTTACGCTAATTAAATTTGATATATTCAAATAAAGAAATAAGCTTTAAAAGAATTTATTATATCAAATAAGCAAAAAATAAAACATGGACGTTTGAAAAAGTGTGTGTGTGGGGAGGGGAAACCGTGAAACAAGGCTCTTAGGTACACGTGTCAGTGAAATCTTCAGTCACTTGTATTAATTTTCCGAGCAGGCTGTTCCGTTGATCAAACGACTGGAACACTCCTCGTGGAGACCGACGGACATCTGACAACAATAATAACAACAACAGTAATAACAACACTACCATCATCAACTACATAACCTATTTATCTAGAGACATAAGCTGGAGACCAGTTCTGCTTTTACGCCACAAAGGCTGTGGATAATTTCTACTTTTCTTGCCAGCAATCGATATATTTATATCTACAATCACCGACAACAACAATAACAACGCAACGACAACAATAATAAGAGCAGCGAGCTGAGCTGGCCAGCCGTAGGTGTGAGCCCCGCGAGTTGGAGTAACTTTTCCAGCGTCTCACTTGCCGTCCTCCGGGGAAACGCCCTTCTCCATTCTGTCCGCCGGGGTTGTGGATGGGCCCCATCGCGTACCATTACATTAGTTTAAATACCATTCTTTCATCCCAGTAGAGTTAAATAAACATGTTTGTGGCTAAAAAAAAAAAAGAAAAAAAAAAAAGAAACATTTGTATAGCAATAAAACAATAACAACAACAGCATTAATAATACTACGGCCAACACCACTACCAACAACAACACCAACAATAACAGCAATAACAGTAGCAACAACAACAAACTGAAAGGAAAAGTTTCGATCATCAGATCGGACCCCCAAAGAGATCAATGTTTCCCTTTGGCTTTCCATTGTTGATACTGTGTGCTGTCTGAGCAAACTTCTCCCAGAAGGAGTAGTGGGAAATAAAGTTTCCTCGTGAACATGACGCATTTCCAGGCCCAGGAATCGAACCCACAACCTTACGGTCGTAAGTCCAATACTCTATCTACTAGTAACAACAACAATACCGGGAAAGTAAGCAACAAGCAATAGCACCTCCAGAACAGAAAGTTCTGAGAAGAAGCTGCTACTAATGCACACAACATTTGTGACGTCATTGAACAAAAAGTTGATTGTGAGAATGCGGGTTTTCCGTTCAGTTCGCAGACGATGTGAATAATTCTCTACCCGTTCTCTCTCTCTCTCTCTCTCTCTCTCTCTCTCTCTCTCTCTCTCTCTCTCTCTGTATCCCTCTCTTTCTCTCTACCTCTCTCTCTATCTCTCCATCTATATATCACCCACTCTCTCTGCCTTTATATATATATATATATATATATATATATATATATATATATATCATACTTCTCCCTCTCTGTTTCTATCTCTGTAGATTCTCTGTTAATGAGTCAGTAGATCACAGACTGGACAACTGGCCTTCTATGGTCTCTCTTTCTCTCTCTTTCCAGCATTACCGTGGTGCCCCCATTACAGGCATGTTTCTATGTCTGTCTGATAGTCTGTATGTTTGGATGTGTGTGTGTGTGTGGAGGTCTGTATGTGGTGTGTCTGTATACAGCATATTTATGTGCATGAATGAATATATGTATATCTATGCATGTGGGTGTATAATGTATATGAATACATTTACATATGTACGTGTGTATATAAGTATATATATATATTATAATATATACATGGATATATATATATGTGTGTGCGTATATATATATATATATATATATATATATATATATATATATATATATATATATATATATATATATATATATATATGTATATATATATATATATGTATATATGTATATATATATATATATATATATATATATATATATATACATATATATATATATATGTATATATATATGTATATATATATATATATGTATATATATATATATGTATATATGTATATATATATATATATGTATATATATATATATATGTATATATATATATATATGTATATATATGTATATATATATATATATATATATATATATATATGTATATATATATGTATATATATATATATATATATATGTATATATATATATATATATATATATATATATATATATATACGTACACACACAGACACATGCATATATATATATGTGTGTGTTGTGTGTGAATGTGTGTAGGTGAACTCGCGTGCCCGCGCACACACACACATTGACACACATACATGTATATGCCACCACCCCCGCAGGTCAAGTAACCGCCCTCCCCTACATACACCCCAACATTCCCCACCAAACAAAGACTACATTATCTGTCTAACAGAAATACTATTGTTATAGTATTACTCACCTGGTTCTCCAACATTCTCTTTCCACGGAATAACTGTCTTGGTTACCGATAAGTAGTGAGTTCTATATTAAGGTGGTACATTGTGCAATATCTAAATAGCAGTGATGTGAGGTATATTGTGGTATTGTGTAAAGATAGAAGCATAGGTACGTACGAATGTACGAACGTACGAACGTACGTACCTACGTATGCATGTATGTATGTATGTATGTATGTATGTATGTATGTATGTATGTATGTATGTATGTATGTATGTATGTATGTATGTTCTTCTGGTTTTATAATTTCACAAAGTTTTACCAATAGAGAGAGAGTCGGTTTCTAACATAGACACAAGACTCTCTCATTGGAATTTACACAACATCAACTAGGTAGATA
The DNA here is from genome assembly GCA_964016885.1 of Eledone cirrhosa. Taxonomy (NCBI): domain Eukaryota; kingdom Metazoa; phylum Mollusca; class Cephalopoda; order Octopoda; family Eledonidae; genus Eledone; species Eledone cirrhosa. The sequence continues at coordinate 75,299,368 of OZ024746.1, read as the reverse complement.
TGTATGTATGTCTGCATGCATGCATGTGTAGATATGGATGTTATTTTATGTGTGGATGTGTATGTTTTGAGTTGTATGTGTGCATGTGTATATGCTTTGTATCTGTACATGTGTATATGCAGTTATTGGATGCAACATTTTTGAAATGTTTTACATATTTTTATTGTTCAATTAATGGATTGTACTTGTAATTTCCTAACTAGTTGTGTTCTTTCTTTCTTTCTTTCTTTCTTTCTTTCTTCTGTATGTATGTATGTATGTATGTATGTATGTATGTATGTATGTATGTATGTATGTATGTCAGGTCACCAGTTGGTGCTACTGGTAACATGTATCCCAGTACAACCTGTCCATGGTCGGGTCGTTGGCGGCTAAACTGGCAACCCCACCAAGGTTTCTTGGTGAGGAGGGTGACTTTGGACATCCTGCAGGACTAAAAACAAAACCTGTCAAAGGGCAAAGGAGCTCTTAAGAGTCAATGGCCATCCAAAATCACCGGGAGAGATGACCCCTTAGCCTTTGTCAAGGCAGAATTCTAGGAGAAGGAAAACTCTGATATAACACCTGCAACCCTGATGGTATCCAATGATGTTGACTTGTTCTTCTTTTTGGTAAATATCATCTTGGTTAAGAGAGTGGGACTGGCTTTGTGCAGTGCCTTTACTCACTATAAAAGCTTCACGGCACAGGCATTGCTTTATATCTGGAGATCTCTCTGCACTAGTCGTCACATGGTACCATGGGCCTAGCACTATGTGTCAATAATTGTCACAAGTGTAGTGTTTGTACCGGAGTTTTCAAGTCGCTGGCTGGACTAAAAAGTCACACTCGTTCAGCGCATCGGTAGGGGTTCTTCTACATGGATATAAAGTAGTGGCCGTACTCGAAAACGAGTTGGCAGCCACCATTTAAGCAGGTGGAAGATTACAAGTATCTTGGCTCATATATCTCCTCCTCCAAAAAAGATTTTCTAACCAGGAAGGGTATGGCATGGTCAGCGTGCAATGCCATGCACGCCATATGGACATCTCAACGTACCAACAAGCTAAAACTGGAAATATTCCAAGCAACCATTAAGCCCATATTACTTTATGGATCCGAGGCTTGGACACTAACATCACAACTTGAGAGGAGATTGGATGGCACATATACCCGCCTCTTAATGAGAGTGCAAAACCTATTCTGGAAACGACATCCCACCTTGTCTAAAATCTATGGCAAACTCCCTCGAGCCTCT
>OZ024746.1:75283131-75288131 GCA_964016885.1 Eledone cirrhosa | reverse complement strand
CAACGTGAACCTAATGAGACTTTGTGTTATTGCATATCTGTGTTGGCCTTGTTTATCCTTGAAGAATAACTACATACATACATACAAACATACATACATACGTATATATACATACATACAGACGTACATATGTACATACATACATACATACATTCACACATACATATATACATACATACGTACATAGGTACACACATGCATAAATACATACATACATACATACATACATACATACATACATACATACATACATACGTATATATATACATACATACAGACGTACATATGTACATACATACATGCATACATACATACATTCACACATACATATATACATACGTACATAGGTACACACATGCATAAATACATACATACACATACATACATATATACACACATACACACGTTCATATATACATACATGCACACATACAAACATACACACATACACACGTACACATACACATATACATACACACACACACATACATACACATACATACGCACACATACACACATACATACATAATACATGCACACACATACGCATACACACACATGTATACATATACATACATACATACATACATACATACATACATACATACATACATACATAATGGCTGCCCCCTCGTTATCGAGTATGGCCATTGCACGATATAACATTATTAATAATTCTTAATTAATTCTATCGTGCAATGCCTGTGCGTGAAGATATTTTTTAAAGTGAGGAAATACATATATACATACACACACACATACATACACACATACATAGATACATACATACATACATACATACATACATACATACATACATACATACATACATACAGCTCCCTAATTCATAGTCTACAAATGGCTGCGATAGCTGGCACCTTCAAAATTTGCAAAACATTCTTGCGATTCAGGGATGACAATTTCTTTTCTTTTACAACCTTGCCACCAGGAAGGTGGCCAGTCAAAAAAATATACTCGAAATTAAGAGAAAGAGATAACATACATGCATACATACATACACACAAAGCATCTGTCTACATATCTTTTTCATTCAACTTTTAAAATCTTTATTTTAGTGGCTCTATCTTTCTCTAAAACTAGTTTGACACAATATGTGACATGGCTGACATTTTAAAACTTTACCTACAACGTTTTGTTAGGCGAGTTGACTGAATGAACAGGAAATAGAGTATATTGCTCAAGGACACAGCGTAAACTTCATACCGTTGACACTAAAACCACGCGCTTTCACACATACACATATATTAATTGTGACAACAGTCAAAAGCTCATGTAAAAACATGTTCAGCTACATAGCCAGGTACATACCTTCGATCTGTAGTTTTACATTGTTATATAACCTATTACTATATAGTCTGTATAGTTTAATGTCAATTAATCTATGTTGAACCTCCCTACCTCTGTTCAAATGTTCACGTCAATACATATCTCTTCCACTCTAATAGATTTTATATACGATTCATCGACTCCTCTCCTTTCATCCCTCTACACCGATCTGGTCTAACTTTTGAACCTACTTTTCCTTCCTTTCTTTCTTTCTTTCTTTCTTTCTTTCGTTCTTTCTTTCTGTCTTTCTTTCTGTCTGTCTTTCTTTCTTTCTTTCTTTCTTTCTTTCGTTCTTTCTTTCTTTCTTTCTTTCTTTCTTTCTTTCTTTCTTTCTTTCTTTCTTTCTTTCTTTCGTTCGTTCTTTCTTTCTTTCTTTCTTTCTTTCTTTCTTTCTTTCTTTCTTTCTTTCTTTCGTTCGTTATGCTCCCTCTCTTTTTCTCACTCTCCCCTTTTCTTGTTATTACTCCCTCCTACCATTACATTCTCCCGCTATTACTCTCTCTTTTTTCTCTCTGACTCTTTCTCTCCCCCTCTCCCTATTCTTTATATCTATCTCTCACATACTCCTTAGAGTTTCAGATTAATTTCCTCTGCATTTGTTCCGGCTTTCAATGCGCCGAGTTCAAACCCCACCTAGCTCCACATTGTCTTTCATCTGGGTCAGAGAATTGGTGACATTGTTAAAGAGTAAGGCGCTGTGCTTTCAAGTATTTGATCTAAACTCTGTGTATTTCAAGTTCGAATCCTTCTTCCTTCTGCCAGGAGTTGCGACCAGCAGATAGTATCAGCAATGTAAAGATCAATGAAAATATAATCTATTTGATCCATTGATGATCTGTCCTTTTCATTTCCCCACTCTCTATTACTTTCTGTTTATCTTCTTTGTTAAATTTCTCTTATACTCTCCCTTGTCTCGCGCTCTGTCTGTCCGTCTCTCTCTCTCTCTCTCTCTCTCTCTCTCTCTCTCTCTCTCTCTCTCTCTCTCTCTCTCTCTCTCTCGTATTTTCACCCCTCTCTCCCTCTCTGCTTCTTTTATTCTTTCCCTATCCCCCTTATTACTTGTCTTTCTCTCTCACCTCTTCTCTCTCGCCCCCTCTCTCATTCTTCTCTCTCTCTCTCACCTCTTCTCTCTCTCTCCCACTCTCTCTCAACTCTTCTCTCTCTCCCCTCTACGCTTAACCTCTTTCTATTATCTCTCACTTCTTCAATCAACATATCCTCAGTTCGACATTTCTATTCTATCAGCTGAAGTAGTAGTATTTTCTGGGTTTCGATTATGTATTTATCTGCATCTTTTGTAATCGGCCTAGTGATTAGGATATTGGGGTCACCGTCAGTTTCAACGATGAACATTCTGTTGTTCGTGCAACTGAACGTCTGACTCGTGAAGTAACGCATAAAAAAGGCTGAGTATTCCTTTGTCACCCAAACTCATAACATACCCATCCCAAGCCGAATCAGTGTGACATGACACAATATATAACAAGGCTGGACCATTGAATTTACGTGTACAATTCATCTTGTTATATAGTGCAAATGGCTGAGTATTCCACAGACACGCTGATCCTTAACGTAATTCACAATATGTGACAAGGCTGGATCTTTGAAATACAGGTACAGTTCATCTGAATCAGATTCAAAAGAAATTCCGTCTCCCCAGTTTCATCTATATAGCTTACCCAAAATGCCACACAGTCATGTCTGTATCCATAGAAGAAATCACAACTTTATTGTATAGCTATATGTTGTTTAGCCCTTGGTAAGCACTGACTGAGCAGACATATGATCAAAGACATTCCATAGAGTTATGCAAAACTACAATATATGATATGTACTTTTTTATTTAAAATGGTGGGGTGGTGATGAGTCGAGGGAAGTTGACAGCTATTTATAGCAGGGTTAGAAGCATGGGGTAGTGGGTTACGTGGTGATAGTGGAGGTAATGGCTTCAGTCGGGGTAATGATATTATAGGTAGTTGCTGTAGGAGTATGTGGTAGTGGTGGTAGTGGTGGGTAGTGGTGGGTAGTGTTGGTTTGGCTGGTATTGTGGTGGTGGGAGTAATGATAGAGTGAATAGAGAAGATGGAGAGGCGGGGAAGGAGTGTAGAAGGTCGAAAGGTTGCTAACGATGTTGAAGTGATCTATGATAAAGTTGAGCGTGTCAATCGGATTACGAAGGATCAAATAACAGTCGACTCCACATTGACTGCATGTCACGATGGTGGCGGTAGAGAAAGGAGAGGAGGTGGTCGGGCTGGGGGAGAGAGTATTGGAGGTGGTGATGTCAGGATATAAGCATATATATATATATATATATATATATATATATATATATATATATATATATATTATATATATATATATAGATAGATATATATATATCACGGGTTGAGCGCTTCAAACAGTAGCGGACTTAAGTCACTATGGAAAAACTGCCAACCTTAGCGTCACTGAAGGACATCCCCCTACCTGACAAACGAGAATGAGGAATGTTCTAACAACTGACCAATGAGAGGAGAAGAGGCCCTTTGACACTGAAATTCGTTTGTTTAAATTCATATGATTCCAGTTCCTCAGTGAAATAACAACCCAACCAGGAACTGGGCATATCAGAGTATTGACAAAGTTATACACCTCAACAACATGTGTACTCATCTCTACCACACTAATTCGGACTGCCTGAAGAGGTCACAGCCAAAGATGGCTGTCACCGAAATATATATAGCAGTAATAAACGAACCCAAATTTTAAACATTTGACTTATTTATTTTATTTTATTTTATATATATATATATATATATATATATATATATAATAAATTGGAAATTCATTGGAAATTCTCTGAATTTCCAATCTTTGGATTAGTGAAACCGTCGGTAACAGCAATAGAACAGGTGAATATTTAAATCGTTTTTTAATTTATTTAAAAGATTGTTTGATAATTGCTTGCTCCGCTCATTTATATATATATATATATATATATATATATATATATATATATATATATATATATATATATATATATACACATATATAATGTAGGAGGTGAGTTTTATTGTAATACAATAAAGCAATGCAGATATCGGATAAGTAGCACTCTACAATTTGTAGGACTGGAGTATAAATAATATATTATATATATATATATATATATATATATATATATATATATATATATATATATATATATATGTGTGTGTGTGTGTGTGTGTGTGTGTGTGTGTGTGTGTGTGTGTGTGTGTGTGTGTGTGTATTTATAGCCGGTACAAATCGGTAGAAAATACGAAGCGCAAATGATAACAGATGAAACAAAACCAAGCAAAGTAATGTTTTGCCCAGTGTATTTTAACATGATATTTCGGGGCACTAACCCCCTTTTCAGATACGAAGGTGAAACAGTCCAAGACAAAACAAACGAGCGATGGAATCGAGTCTCTCAGACCTACTAGCCATCACGTACATGGAACAATTGGACCTTACATCATTCACCACCTGCGGCTCTTGCACCTTCTTCTCCTTATGCTCATTTCATTACGTGAAGAAGCCGTCAAGATCTAAAACATCCTTGAAAACATTGACGCACACATAAAATTTGAGTTTGACCATCCAGACATCACTGGACCCCTCTCTCTATTCGACTTTACACTAAGAGT
>OZ024746.1:75275631-75278131 GCA_964016885.1 Eledone cirrhosa | reverse complement strand
TCACCGAGATCATCTTTGCTTCTCCTCTTTTCGGGGTTGATAAAGAAAGTACGATATAAGAGGTACCGAATTGGGAGAATTGATAAAGTGACTGGTGGTATGTTTTAAATATCTGTACATTATGAGTTCAAATCCCACCTATATTTATAGGTTGGACAGGATATCGATAAGTACTCGACCCTTCTTTCTATTTAAACATATTTTCCTTATAAATTTGTCGCTGAGCCCCCGACTGACCAAAATAACCTCTAATGCTCCAAACTGGAAGAAAAAACATAAACACATTCCTACATACATACATGTATATACATACATGGTGGCTGCCAACTCGTTTTCGAGTACGGCCACTACTTTATATCCATGTAGGAGAACCCCTACCGATGGGCTGAACAAGTGTGACTTTTTAGTCCAGCCAGCAACTTGAAAACTCTGGTACAAACACTACACTTGTGACAATTATTGACACATAGTGCTGGACCCATGGTACCATCTGATGACAAGTGCAGAGAGATCTCCAGATATAAAGCAATGCCTGTGCCGTGAAGCTTTTATAGTGAGCAAATGCACTGCACAAAGCCAGTCCCACTCTCTTAACCAAGATGATATTTACCAAAAAGAAGAACAAGTCAACATCATTGGATACCATCAGGGTTGCAGGTGTTATATCAGAGTTTTCCTTCTCCTAGAATTTTGCCTTGACAAAGGCTAAGGGGTCATCTCTCCCGGTGATTTTCGATGGCAATTGACTATTAAGAGCTCCTTTGCCATTTGACAGGTTTTGTTTTTAATCCTGCAGGATGTCCAAAGTCACCCTCCTCACTAAGAAACCTTGGTGGGGTTGCCAGTTTAGTCGCCAACGACCCGACCATGAGATAGGTTGTACTGGGATACATGTTACCAGTAGCACCAACTGGTGACCTGACCATACATACATACATACATACATACATACATACATACATACATACATACATACAAACATACAAACATACATACATACATACATACATACATACATACATACTCGAGTGGACAATAGACGAATGCCAAGCAATTGATGCTAAAGCTCGAAAAATTCAAAACAACACCGGATACTTCCACATCAACAGTGATACGTAAGCAGGGAGGTAGAAGCTTAACATCGGTCCAGACAGCATTTGAGTGTCGCATTATATTCCTCCGACAACATTTACGAACCTCCAAACTTAGGAAACCCATCTATTGAGCAGGTCTATCTGCTTGAGGCAGATGAGATCATGAGAGTTGGGAAGGAACTCCTCAAAAGATACTCCCTGTGTGATAATGAAAAACTCACATCCAGGGAAGTTGCTCAGCAGTACCGCAGCGAATCCATGGATGAACAGCTGCATGCTTATGAGCAAAAAATCATGCATGAGTATGTTGCCAGGAAGCTCCAGAGTGAGAGTAAAGCAATCTAGTCTATCTTGGGATAACAACCGCTATATTGACTCACACTTTGAAGGATATGCTTTTGCAATCCAAGAACAGGAAATGAACACAAAATATCTGATTCACAAAAGAGGTAGGGATGCAGGCAAAACACTTAGATGTGACAACAAGTACAGACTCTGCAGAATTAACATCAAAGATGTCACCCATGTCATAAGCAGCTGTCCAAAGATGTCATCACGGTACTATCTACCTATGAGGCATGATGTAGTGACGAAAACACTGTACAATGCAATCCGTAGAAAAGGTAGCCCCGACAATAAACACATTAAAAACTGCAGCAATGTGGAACACATACATATACATAATATGAAAGAGTACTGGTGGAATGTTCCAGTAAAAACCCCAATAAAATGCAGGCACAACAGACCAGATATAATGATATGGGACATGGAAAAGAAGACATGCACAGTAGTGGAAGTTAGCTGCCCAGCAGATGCCAATATAATATAAAAGATTAGCGAAAAGGAGAATATCTAAGCAGAACTAATGAGAAATCTGCAGATACTCCACCCTAACTATACCTTCAGATTTATACCTGTGATTATTGGGGGCACTGGGATATGTCAGTAACTGCCTCAATACAAATCTTTAGAAGCTAGGCTTCACAGGAACAGAAAGAACACAACTAGTTAGGAAATTACAAGTACAATCTATTAATGAAAATATGTAAAACATTCCAAAAATTCTGCATCTAATAACTGCATATACACATGTACAAATACAAAGCATATACACATGCACACATATAACTCAAAACATACACATTCACACATACATTGACATCCATACTTGCACACACATGCATGCATGGCGACATGAATACATATTTATCTAGTTGACATTGTGTAAATTCCAATGAGAGAGTCTTGTATCTATTTTAGAAACCGGCCCTCTCTTTACTGGTAAAAGTGTGTGAATTTTTAAAACCAGAAGAACATACATACATACATAATGGTGGCTGCCAACTCGGTTTCGGGTACGGCCACTACTTTATATCCATGTAGGAGAACCCCTACCGATGCGCTGA
>OZ024746.1:75270631-75273131 GCA_964016885.1 Eledone cirrhosa | reverse complement strand
CCCTTACCACTATCACCGGCACACCAGCACAATCACCACTGGATTGGCAGTATCGGTAAGGGTCGGACGCCATGCTTTGAAGCATAGGGTTACCTCCCTTTATGATCTGAGTTCAAATCCCGCCGAGGTTAACTTTGCCTTTCATCCTTGCGGGGTCGATAAAATAAAGTACCAGTAATGCACTGGGATAATTGCTGGCCTTGTGCCAAAAGTAGAAACAATTATTATTACGCGCAATAGAAAATGACTTAGTGGTATGTACTATGCTCTCACTAAAGTGTTCATTGAATCGTGAGCAGACAGATGCTCTTTCGACCTTTCCACCCGTGATCCAGTGAAACATACAAAGTGTGCCAGTTGGAGGGTGAGAGAGCTGTACCAGCACTGTATTGGTACATTTTTTTACCGACTCTGAAACAATGAAAAGCAAAGCGAACCTCAGCGTCATTTGAACTCAGAGAGCTGACAGCTGGAATATATATACAACGCTATAATAAGAATAAATCAAAAAGGCTATATCTGTATGTAAGAAAGCCCCGTGAAAATCGGTTTCTTCGGTCTCAGGGCAACTATAAGGTATACGGAAAAGAGGAAACCACAGATTTGTCGAAATATCATTTGAAATGGAAATAACTAGTTGGCAGATTGAACGGTTAATGGCAGGATTTACAACAGCGTACATAACCGGAGTAAAGCAATGTTAACATCGTATAACTGAGAAACTCCACATTTAAAAATAGGAAAACGATACGTTAAATAATAGTAATAACAATAAAGCAGCAACAAATTAACCAGCATCCTTAACAACAACAGCTATTATATCACCATCATCATCATCATCATCATCACCGTCATCATCATCATCATCATCATCATCATCATCATCATCATCATCATCAGCGTCATCATCATCGTCATCATCATCATCATCATCATCATCATCATCAGCGTCATCATCATCGTCATCATCATCATCATCATCATCATCATCATCATCATCATCATCATCATCATCATCATCATCATCATTCGTAAACAACAAATGCACAGCTATTGAGTTTTGTAACGTGCCTACACTTCTTTACACCATGCAAGAACATCAGAACAGCAACATTAACCACACTGTCAACACCCTCATCAACATCAACCATTCCACCTACCGCACCCCCACCACACCACCACCACCACCACCACCACCACCACCACCACCACCACCACCACCACTATGCATTAGCACAATTGACGGAGCAATACTTAATTAACACAACCGTGGTCAACCTTGACTTTCATTCTTTCAGGCCCAATATATTAAAAATATTAGTCAAGTACTGCGGTTCGATTTAATCGATTCCGTCCCTTACTCACCACCGCTTTGCAGCAAAGAGTTACGGCCCTTTATGGTCTGAGTTCAAATCCCGCCGAGGTTAACTTTGCCTTTCATCCTTACGGGGGATCGATCAAATAAAGTACCAGTAATGCTCTGGGATAATTGCTAGCCTTGTGCCAAAAGTAGAAACAATTAAATTCTTTTAAAGTTTAAGCAAAGAATCGCTGCTTTCACCCTTAACAGGATCTTCTGAAACTAACAAAGTCAATCTGTAAACGCAGAACTGGATATTTCAAAAAACGTTTCCTCCGGTTGCAACGTTTTTTGAAATATCCAGTTCTGCGTTTACAGATTGACTTTGTTAGTTTCAGAAGATCCCGTTAAGGGTGAAAGCAGCGATTCTTTGCTTAAACTTTAATCTGTTATTTTAATAAATATTTGCTCTACGGTTCTTATATATTTGATATATATTTATCCTTATCGAGCTCTCTTTGGATTTTAGTCTTCAAATTTATTATTATTACTATATATATATATATATATATATATATATATATATATATATATATATATATATATATATATATATATATATATATATATATATACATATATATATTATTAGAAATGTAAGCTATCGCCGTATTTTGACTAAAGAAATTAAAGAAATGATTTAGTCTGATAGTGGGGTTAAGAACCCTCGGAGAAATGGAAAAAGATGAGTATTGATGTACATGGGACGTCAATACACATCTTTTTCCATTTCTCCGAGGGTTCTTAACCCCACTATCAGACTAAATCATGTCTTTAATTTCTTTAGTCAAAATACGGCGATAGCTTACATTTCTAATAATTTCAAACCCACTCGCTGTTTCGAAAATATTCTTACATATATATATATATATATATATATATATATATATATATATATATATATATATATATATATATATATAAATTAATACAATAACAGAGATAGTTTAAAGCTAATCTCTGACTGGTAACCATCTCACTCAACAAACATTAGGTTATATTTTAATATAAACCCAATTTAAGTGTTTGGGGTGCTAACAATATGTATTATGTGGAAAAGCCAGTTGTATTATTTTACGAGATATAATTAAAGTTAAAATATATAACTTTGATTTTGTACCTAATTGTGTATGGTTAGCT
>OZ024746.1:75250631-75263131 GCA_964016885.1 Eledone cirrhosa | reverse complement strand
TGTACCGACCTTTAAAATGTATGTGAATTTACACACACACACACACACACACACACACACACACACACACACACACACACACACACACACACACACACACACACACACACACATATATATATATATATATATATATAATAAAATACCACTTTATCACTTTTCTTTTTTATCTGACTCCAACAATAACACCACTACCAACACAAGGATAGAGGTCAGATGTACCTAACAATAACAAGAACAACAACTACAGATTGACTTGCCCCAGAACGAATTTCTATAGACTTTTGACAGAGGAATGTTCTAACAACTGACCAATGAGAGGAGAAGAGGCCCTTTGACGCTGAAATTCGTTTGTTTGAATTCATATGATTCCAGTTTCTCAGTGAAATGACAACCCAACCAAGAACTGGGCATATCAGAGTATTGACAAAGTTATACACCTCAACAACACGTGTACTCGTCTCTACCACACTAATTCGGACTTCCCGAAGAGGTCATAGCCAAAGATGGCTGTCACCGAAATATATATAGCAGTAATAAACGAAGCCACATTTTAAACATTTGACTTATTTATTTTATTTTATTTTACATTACTCCGGAGTAATCAAACCAACCTGCGCACGTCGTCGAGTGCTCCAATCTGCATATTGAGGTGTTGGTATACAACCAACATAACTAAAAATATATATATATATATATATATATATACACATACATGAATGCATCTATACGTACAACGAGGTGCGTTCAAAAAGTATCCGACCTTTAGGCATAAAAAAAAAACAAAAACAATTTTGTACATTTCACAAATTTTGTTTAACCACCTTCAAAATACCATCCCTTGGAGAGTTCACACACTTCTCCCAGCGATTCTGTCACTGCAGGTAACACCTCTGGAATACCTTATCTGAAATGATAAGGTGCTCAGCTCCGCTGTAGCTTTTCTCATTATTTCTTCTGGCGACTCATTATTTCCTCTCGCTTCCCTTTCAGCGTAGTTTTCAGATTGGGGAAGAGCCAGAAGTCATACGGTGCCAAGTCGGGAAAGTAAGGACCATGTTGAACAAGTATTTATATGATATATTCCATAAATAAAATAATTATATAAGTAGTATGTTGTTATTGTCAAGGACAGCTTAGATTATGTGGGTGGAAAGAGCGGGCGCATTGTCGTGGTGAATTGCCAATTGTTCGCCGCCCAGATGTCCGGCCACTTTAGCCGCACAGTATCACAAAGACGACATATAACATCCAGGTAGTATGACTTATTGATTGTTTGGCCTTATGGTGCGTATTCATGATGCATAATACCACAGGTGTCAAAGAAACAGATCAACGTTACCTTCACATTGTTGAGACCCTGTTCGTGCATTTTTGGGCCTTGGTGATGACGGATACTTCCATTGGGAGAACTGCTACTTGGTTTCCGGGTCGTAAACACAGACCCATGTCTCATCACCAGTGGTGATAATCTCGTACATACATACATACGTACATACATACATATATATACGTACATACAATACGTATATACATACATACATACATACATACATACATACATGGTGGCTGCCAACTCGTTTTCGAGTACGGCCACTACTTTATATCCATGTAGAAGAACCCCTACCGATGCGTTGAACGAGTGTGACTTTTTAGTCCAGCCAGCGACTTGAAAACTCTGGTACAAACACTACACCTGTGACAATTATTGACACATAGTGCTGGGCTCATGGTACCATGTGACGACAAGTGCAGAGAGATCTCCAGATATAAAGCAATGCCTGTGTCGTGAAGCCTTTATAATGAGCAAAGGCACTGCACAAAGCCAGTCCCACTCTCTTAACCAAGATGATATACATACATACGTACATACATACATACATACTCGAAGCGTAGGAGCCCGTTTCTCAAGCAAGTCTATCTGCATGAAACAGATAAGATCATGAGAGTTGGGAAGGAACTACTTGAGAGATATTCCCTGTGTGATAATCAAAAACTCACACCCAGGGATGCCGCTCAGCAGTGAATCCATGGCTGAAAGACTGCATGCCTATCAGCAAAAAAATAATCCATGGATATGTTGCCAGGAAGCTCCAGAGTGTGAGTAATATAGATAAGGAAAGTAGTCTATCTTGGACCAACAACCGCTATATTGGCTCCCACTTTGAAGGATACGCTTTTGCAATCCAGGAACAGGAGATTAGCACGAAATACCTGATTCACAAAAGAGATAGGGATGCAGGCAAAACACCTAGATGTGATAACAAGTGCAGACTCTGCAGAAATAACATCGAGGATATCACCCATGTCATAAGCAGTTTTCCAAAGATGTCATCGCGGTACTAACTACCTATGAGGCATGATGAAGTGGCCAAAACACTGTACAATGCAGTTCGTAAAAAAGATAGCCCGATAATAAACACATTAAAAGCTACAACAATGTGGAAGACATCCATGTACATAATATGAAAGAGTACTGGTGGAATGTTCCAGTAAAAACCCCAATAAAATGCAGGCATAACAGACTAGATATTATGATATAGGACAGGGAGAAGAAATCATGCACAGTAGGGGAAATTAGCTGCCCAGCAGATGTCAATATAATATCAAAGATTAGTGAAAAGGAGAATATTTATGCAGAACTGATGAGAAATCTGCAGATACTCCACCCTAATTACACCTTCAGATTTATACCTGTGATTATTGGGGCACTGGGATATGTTAGTAACTGCCTCAATACAAATCTTGAGAGCTAGGTTTCACAGGAACAGAAAGAACACAACTAGTTAGGAAATTACAAGTACAATCCATTAATGGAACAGTAAAAATATGTAAAACATTCCAAAAATGTTGTATCTAATAACTGCATATACACATGTACAGATACAAAGAATATACACATGCACACATACAATAACATTCATATCTACACATGCATGCATACATACATATCTACCTAGTTGATGTGTAAATTCCAATGAGAGAGTCTTGTGTCTATGTTAGAAACCGACTCTCTCTCTATTAGTAAAACTTTGTGAAATTATAAAACCAGAAGAACATACTTACGTGCATACGTACATACGTACATATATAATGTTAACGATTAGCATATGCAGTGGAAGCATTTCTGAATGGTGGTGGTGGTGGTGGTGGGAGGGGGGGGGGGGGGATTGAACAATTTAGTTGTAGTGATTAGTTTAGCTTTTTGTACTCTAAAATGGCCAGAAAACTTCGATATGCAATAAACATAAAATGTACATAAATTGTGGCGCATATCCAAATAGATGTGTTTTTTGGTAGTTTGGGAAGAAACAAACAAAACACATATTACTACACGGAACTCTTCCTATACACCTCTCTATATCAATTGACACCGAACTCTCCTCTTCTCTATATCAATTACGACCAAACTACTCCCCTCTCTATATCTACCAAGCAACACTCTCTCATTCCCTCTCACTCTATCCATCACTACCAAACTCTCCCCCTGTTTATATCTATCAATATCTATCTCTATCAATCCTCTCACTCTATTCATTACCACCAAACTCCCCCTCTCTACATCAACCGTACCTCTCTCCCAATACCACTCTCTATATCAATTAATGCCAAACTCTCACCCTCTCTATATCTATTACACGAACTCTGTTCCAATCCTCCTCTATATATAAATAAATATCAATTTCTCACCCTCTCTATATCTAATACACGGAACTCTCTTCCAATCCCGCCTCTATATCAATTACCACTTGATATAGACATGATTTACTTCGCTTCGGACTTTTACGGATTATTGTCAAAAAAACTGTGAGTTTATTGCTCAATTTAATAACATTGTTTAGTTTAACCCCTTGCCTGGGCCGTCAGACGTTGAGTCAACTAATTTTCGTCCCTTTCTGGGGCGAAATTTTCAATTTCCATCTCAAAACTGTAGACTTGGTGGCAATGGATGCCATTTCCACCTCGCACACTGTCGTGAGTGCCACGCCCACTAAGAAAAGTGGTGGAGGGAAGGTAGGAGTACAAAGCTTGCAGCCTTCCCCCCCCCCCTCCATCATCGAAAAACGTTAAAAATATCGAAACCACGAAACCAAACCCGGTAAATAATACCAGCACCAACAACAAGAACAATGACAATAACACCACAACCAACAACTGCAACAATAGCAACACCAAGGAAAACATGAACAATATTACCAACAGTGACAACAACAACAGCAACAAAAAAGACAACAACACCAAAACAACATTCGCACAGACTGTAAAAAAAACGAACTATACACGCCAATAGACATAACAAATGCTAAACAACTACTACAAGACGCAAAACAATTCGTGACTTTTGGCGAAAACGGTGCTTTTATCATCAATTATCCACAGGAATTACGTAGAGAGGCTGTCCTGAAAACTGTGGTTTTCAGGACAATATCGAACGAAACAAGAAAACCAGCTCAATTATCACAAAATGAAATTGTGCTGGTTCTAAAAGATGCAATGAAGGACTTAACCTTCATACAAAAAGGTAAACTGTTTGGTAGCATTTCGGTGCTAATGAACAACCAGTCAACAGCACAAAAGTACTCGGTAGCACCCATTGTGTCCCCCCGCTTCACCTTTTACCCCACATACAGGGGAAAAAGGACACAAAGAATAAAAATAATGAGTATCACACCAAATGTAAATATTTGGTGGGTACTATGTGGAATCATTAACTTTGACGAAGACAAGATAATTTCAATAGGAAAGTCCTCCGGAGGTGTATTTGGTGGGACCACCGTAGAAGTTCTGGTGCAAATGAGCCCAGAACGAATAGCGAATATCCCACAATGCGTGCCTCTGGACGGGCTAACTTATATAAACATTTCAGTGGAGGGAAGGCGGCCGTCATGTTACCACTGCTTAAGCAGGGGTCACCTGAGGGCTGCCTGTCCTCAATTAACGAGTAAAAAAAAAAAGGCTCTTCTGCCAACCCCGAACACAACCACCACCACCACCACCACCACCAACACAACAACAACAACCACAACAACACGGAAAAATAACAACACAAAACACTGTTCCACCCAACCCCTCCCCACCTAAAACAAATACAAAAGCAACCACAACAAAACCCCAAATA
Source organism: Eledone cirrhosa (assembly GCA_964016885.1). Lineage (NCBI taxonomy): Eukaryota > Metazoa > Mollusca > Cephalopoda > Octopoda > Eledonidae > Eledone > Eledone cirrhosa. The sequence goes on along the minus strand of OZ024746.1, from coordinate 75,258,012 downwards.
TACCCCTCCCCAACAACACGGAAGAGGACTCCGTATCAACGTCACCCAGTGACGACGAGGGAGAACCCTTTCAACAGGTGAAAAGGAAAAAAAAGGCACCACATTAACAAAAATGCTACAAACACACAACCACCAGCACAAACAGAACAAACATCACAAACAAAAAAACCCACCCCTCCCCAAAACATAACACATACTACAAAACGCAAACACGCACAAGAACAACAAACAAAAACAAACACAACACAACAAAAACTCTATACATACATTAACAAGAACAATAAAACGTTGATGAAAGCAATAGAAAATAACCCTTCGGTGGAAACCGAAGGGATCACTTTCACCTACGCAGCGAACAAACCGCACCTAATGATGATTAGGGTCCCAACGGAAACCTATGTAACTTTGAAAAAGAACCATCCAATGCATGTGGGGACCAACTGCACCAAACCACTTAACCACGTCCTATTGAGATGTTCCCCACCCCCACACCAGCCACCCACACCCCACCAAACACCCTAATCCCACCACACACTGATGTCCTCACCCCACCACAAACCACCACCCCACCAAACAACCCTTCCAACACCCCCATGGAAATTGTGCAGCCTGGTCCCCAGGAGTCGAAGAGGTAAGTAATTTCCTTTCCTCTTCCTTTTTAACTCTTCAGCACCAACATGGCCAATATAAGAGTTGGATGTGTGAATGCACGCGGCCTGGGAATGTCCTGGAAACAGGGCAAACTCTTAAATGACTTCAGGTCGCACAGAGTGGATGTAATGGTTATTTGCGAGTCCAGGATCAGCAGCGAGCGCCAACTGGCCCCCATCTTCGACGACTTTGAGATCTACGCATCTCTCTGTTAGCCGAGGGGTGGGGGTGGGGTTGTCGTTCTGCTGCGAAAATACCTGGGTCTTGCCATACAGGAGGTACACCTGGACCCGGAGGGTCGACTAGTGATTTTAGACGTCGGCAGTGGTGAAGGTGGAGCTTTCAGGCTGGTGGCAGCGTATGCCCCATCTGGGACACCGCGACCGGACTTCTTCCGACGGCTGGAGAATTTCCTGGGAACGTCTCGCTCCTTGCTTTTAGTGGGGGACTGGAATGGTATCCTGGATGCACGTTGGGACTATGTAGGGGCATGTTCCGATAGAGTGGGTGTAACAGCCTCAAACGATTAATCGGCCGATTTGATCTGGCCGATAAGATATCGACTAGATTTTCCGACTGTGCCACTGTGGACGTGGACTAATCTTAGCGGAACATCTAGGTCGTACCTAGATAGGTTCCTAGTTAGAAATAAGGATAGGGACATATTAAGCTGTCCACGAATGTTCATGGTTGACTATTCGGATCACAAGCTGGTGACCGGAGTGGTCAACCTTGATAGAACTCATAAACAGGGACCCGGTTACTGGAAGCTAAACTTGTCTTTACCGACAAACAAAGCTTACAGTAAGCGGATTAGCACACTAGTTAAGCAGCGTTTAACGGGGGCAATTGTCAACAGCAGGTGGTGGGGCTCTCTCAAGAGAGAAATTAGAATAGAATCGATAGGTTTTAGTCGGGAATTAGCATCAGATAGGAATAGAACTGAAAGGGAATTAACAAATAGAGTAGAAGAGGCGATTAGGAGTGGCGGCAACGTGGCCGGCGTGCTGGCGTCAAGAACGGCCCTAGACCAGTTCTTTGATGCGAAGCACGAGGGCTGCGTTGTCAGGAGTAAAATACGTGCTCTGGGTAACGAGGGAACCAAAGCTGTTAGCTGGGCCCGAGTGACAGAGGCAAAAAATGGAAACAAGTCCACGATTGGGTCTTTGAAGCACCAGGATGGACGCGTGATCCTTGCACCTGAGCGGATGAGCGCGGCCTTTCAACGGCGCTTTGCACGACTGTTCGGGAGGGGCGGCGGGCCGGGTGGGGCCATGGATTTCGGTCCATACCTCGACGGTCTGGCGCGGCTCTCGGACGGGGAGGGGAAGACCTGCGAGAGGCCGATTTCAGCCGCTAAAATAGGGGAAGCGCTGAGCCAATGCGGCAAACGCAAATCTCCGGGTCTCGATGGTCTACCATACGAACTTTATGTAGCGATGCCGGGCTTGTTCTCCGGTCTCCTCGAGGCGGTCTACTGCAACTGGCAACAGAACGGGAGAATTCCCAGTTCTGTGACCAAGGGCGTAGTCACACTGGTGAGGAAGGACGAGAACAAGGCGGATGACATAGATAACTTCAGGCCCATAACTCTGCTAAACACAGAGTTAAAGATTTTGGCCAAGGTGTTAGCGAAGAGGTTGGCGCTTGTCGTCGGGAACCTGGTGGGAGAAGCACAGACATGCGCAATCCCGTCCAGGTCCATACACGACAACCTCCACCTCATGCGATACATCGTAGAGAGGGTAGGGAACGAACCCGGCTTTGGTGGGGCCTTGATCAACTTGGATCAATCTAAGGCGTTCGATAGGGTTGACCATCGGTACCTTGATGCGGTGCTTGCGGTGGCAGGCTTCGGACCCGTTTTCAGAGGCTGGATTGCTGCAATGCACAGCAGCAACACCTGCTCGAGGGTCAAGGTGAACGGCTACCTCTCGTAGCCGTTCCAAAACCCGCGATCCATCCGACAGGGATGGCCTCTCTCTTCCCTCCTGTATGTGTTGGCTCTCGAGCTGGAGCTGTTGCAGGGCATCCCCTTGGAACCGGGATTGTGGAAAGCGGTGTCGGCCTACGCCGATGACGTGACAGTAATGGTGTCGTGCGCCTCGGAAATCGGGCAGATCGGCACCTTACTGGAGGAATATGAAAGGTTCACAGGAGCCAAGCAGAACCGGGACAAGTCCGTCAGATTGCAACTCGGGACGTGGAGGGGCAAAACGATGCCCTCCGACGGCATCGTCGGACGCTGGACGGAGGGACCGGTGAAGCTGCTCGGGGCCTGGTTTGGACCGGACCTCCAGGTGGAGAAAAACTGGGACGAGGTAATGGGCAAGGTGTTTGCACTCGCCCAGAAGTGGGCCGAGTACAAACTATCCCTGAAAGGTCGAGCGGAGGTGGCGAACGCTTATATAGCGTCCGTCATCTACTACCGCTTGACCGTCGTACCTTGCCCAGAGAAAACACTCGCAAAAGTCCCTGGCTTGGCAATGTTACCGAGGAGCTCTATCCGTTCGGGACAAGCTCTACAGACACGGGCGCCCGGGTAGGGACCCCTCGAAGAAGATCTGCCCGAGATGCGTGCGTGACGAGGAAACCGTCGCACACGCATTTGTACACAGCCCGGGCGTTGCTGACCTGTGGGGCTATGTGGAACGACTACTGTCGCGGGTGGGACCAATCCGGTTGACCACCGAGAACATTGTCACGATCAAACCGCCTCCCCCTTTCAAAAACGAAGGAGAGGCGGTTTTCCTCTGTGTGATATCTATGGCGAAAGAAGTTGTATGGTGGACAAGGTTGAAAGGGCTGAGGTCAGACACCTTTCTCTCCGGCCAACAACTGGTCTTTTTTTTCAAGTACCACTTTAGAAGAAGGATCAGAATGGAGAGAGAGGTGCTCTACTCCAGCAAGGTTTATGAAAGGTGGGTGAAAGTAGCGAGAATGGCCCGAGTGAATGGGCCTTCTCTCTATATCAGCCTGTAGGTGAGAGAGGAGAAGAATGAGAAGAGGAAGGAAGCACCCGCTCTTTGTGTTCTTGAAGAGGAGGGTTGCACATTTTTTTCGGGGGTGTGTGCGACCCATGTCAACACCCCTCCCTATTGAGGACATCGATTGTTAAATTTAATTTGTTATATGTTTTTTACACGTCTTTTTAAATGTATGTAAACTCCCCCCTTTGTATTTGTCCCAATCTTTGATGCCCTGGTGGCAAATAAATAGAAATTTATATCTGTCTCTCCCATTTATATCTATCTCTATATAAAATGTACATAAGTTGTAGCGCATATACAAATAGATGCGTGTTTTGGTAGTTTGGGGAAAAACAATTATTCGGGGGCGGGGGGGGTGTATTATCTACCTGGACCCCCAATTCCACCGCCCCTGATTAGTGAAACCTCTATACCGAACAAATGAGAAATTACCAGTTACTCCACCTGGACTATATCTTATGTTTATACCTGTAATTATTCAGAGTACTTGGTTGTATAGCAAACTACCTCAGCGGCAGTCTTGAGAAGAAGAGTTTCTCGAAGCCAGAAACAATATTGTTAATTCACCATTTACAATTCTTTCCAGAGAGGGGGTTAAAAAAGAGTTCCGTGTAGCAGATATAGTGAGGGGGAGAGTTTCGTGTTATTTGATATAGAGAGAGTGGGGGGGGGGGTGAAAAGTAGATATATAGAGGGGGATTGGGAGAGAGTTTTGTATTGTTGATGTAGAAAGGGAGTTTGGTGGTAATGAATAGACTGAGAGGATTGATAGAGATAGATATTGATAGATATAGAGAGGGGGAAAGTTTGGTGGTGATGGATAGAGTAAGAGGGAATGAGAAAGAGTGGTGTATGGTATATATAGAGAGGGGGATAGTTTGGTGGTAATTGATATAGAGAGAGGTTGGGAGAGAGTTCCGTCTAGTAGATATAAAGAGGGGAAGAGATTGCTGTTAATTGACATCACAAAGGTGTCATCATTGTCCATGCTACCACTACTACAAAATCCTCTTTTATTTCAAATCTTCCTACTCTATGTAAACACAGAGATAGCTGAGTGTAGGGGCCTCGTTTGCCTTTAAAATGTTAGGGGGACAAACCAACATTTGTTGATTCTTAAAGGAGTCTAAATTGCTTATGGTGCCTTTCCCGGACCCTATTACATAAGTAAAATGTTACTCTAATTAAATTTTATATACTCAAATGAAGTTCAGATATAAAAAAATAAGCTTAAAAAGAATTTATTGTATCAAATAAGCAAAAAATAAAATATAGACGTTTGAAAAAGTGGCGGGACTTGTCCCCTGGGACCCTCCAAAAACAAGGCCCTTGGTTGAGTGGTTAAGAAGTTCCTTTCGCAATCATGAAGTTACATCCCATCTTGAATAACTGTTTTTAACAGAGCTTTGAGGAAACACAAGCCTTGTAACTGGAATTGGGTTATATAGTGATGTACATAGTGATGATGATGGTGGCGAAGGTGAGTATAATGATGGTGATGATGGTGGTGACGAAAGTGCCTATGACGATGGTTGTGATGATGATGTTTACAAAAACAAGTAACCCCCCCCCCCCTCCTCAGTCTTTACACCCTGATTAACCTCAATAATAATGTTGATAACATCAGTTGTCAAGGTTACAGCAACCATATTGTCTGGGTTTATCTATGTAATGTTGTTTTTGTTGTTGTTGTTGTTGTTGGTGGTGGTGGTAGCTGTGGTGTTTGTAGTGGTGTTGTTGTTGCTGCTGCTAGTGGTAGTGGTAGTGGTGGTGGTAGTAGTAGTTGTGGTGATGATGGTAGTGGTGGTAGTGGTAGCGGTGGTGTGTTGGTGTTAGCGTTGGTGTTGCTGCTAGTGGTGGTGGTGGTGGTGGTGGTGATGATAGTGGTGGTAGTGGTGGTGGTGATAGAGGTGGTGGCGGTATGGTGGTGTGTTGTTGTTGCTGCTAGTGGTAGTGGTAGTGGTGATGGTGGTGGTGGTGGTGGCGGCAGTAGTGGTGGTGGTGGTGGTAGTAGTAGTGGTGGTAGTGGTGGTAGTAGTGGTGGTAGTGGTAGCGGTGGTGTGTTGGTGTTAGCGTTGTTGTTGCTGCTAGTGGTGGTGGTGGTGGTGGTGGTAGTGGTGGTAGTGGTGGTAGTGGTGGCGGCGGATGTAGTGGTGGTGGTGGTGGTGGTGGTGGTAGTAGTAGTGGTGGTAGTGATGGTAATGGTAGCGGTGGTAGTGGTGGTGGTGTGGTAATGGTAGTAGGTAGTGGTGGTGGTGGTGTTGGTAGTGGTGGTGTGTTGGTGTTAGTGTTGTTATTGTTGGTTATAGAGGTTGTGGTGCTGATGGTGTTGGTGTTGGTGTTGTTGTTGGTGCTGTTGATAATAGTTTTATTGTAGCTATTTAGTAACTGTTGCTGTTGTTAATGATGTTCATATTGCACATTCTGTGTGTCAGTGTGCACCGATGCACAAGTAATTGCAGCCCCATGATGCAGACCTGTGTTAAAGCATCATGCAATATTGAATGTCACACATGGCGGTGAATTGGCAGTATTGGTAGAGGGTCGGACGCCATGCTTTGACGTATAGAGTTACGGCCCTTGCCATTCTGAGTTCAAATCCCGCCAAGGTTAACTTTGCCTTTCATCCCTACGGGGTTGATAAACTAAAGTACCAGTAATGCACTGGGTATTTGCTGGCCTTGTGCCTAACGTAGAAACAAATATTGAATGTCATACTATAGTAGAGTTGACTTTACAACGTTGAGACACGAACCCTTATGTCTTCACACAGTGCACATGAACATAATTGTTTCTACTTTAGGCACAAGGCCAGCAATTACCCAGTGCATTACTGGTACTTTATTTTATCGACTCCGTAAGGATGAAAGGCAAAGTCAACCTCGGCGGGATTTGAACTCAGATCGTAAAGGGACGTAACTATGCTGGAAAGCATGGCGTCCGACTCTCCACCGATACTGCCAATCCACCGCCTTGGCGTATGTGTATGTGTGTGCATATTATGTGTGTGTATATAGATGTATACATATATATATATATATATATGTGTGTGTGTTCGTGGGTGGGTGTATGCACATACATGCATACATACGTACATATATATGTATAGATGTGTATGTGTGTGTACGTACCCTATATATATATATATATATATATATAAATATATATATATATATATATATATATACATGCATGTGTGTGAATGTGTGTACGTTGGCATGTTTCTATTCGTGTATACATATAAATATACACATCCCTCTATCCATCCAACCATACATACATACATTCATCCATACAAGCATACATACATACATACATACATACATACATACATACATTGATACATACATATATACATACATACATATATACATACATATATACATAATACATTGATACATACATACATACATACATACATACATACATACATACATACATACATACATTGATACATACATATATACATACATACATATATACATACATATATACATAATACATTGATACATACATACATACATACATACATACATACATACATACATTGATACATACATATATACATACATACATATATACATACATATATACATAATACATTGATACATACATACATACATACATACATACATACATACATACATACATACATACATGGTGGCTGCCAACTCGTTTTCGAGTACGGCCACTACTTTATATCCATGTAGGAGAACCCCTACCGATGCGCTGAACGAGTG
>OZ024746.1:75218131-75243131 GCA_964016885.1 Eledone cirrhosa | reverse complement strand
ACCAGGAAGTAACTTACATACCATAACACACAGAGTGCAGTTAAGTTTCCGACTTGCTTGAGTCTGGTTGATATGGCACGCCCTGCGGTGCCGTATTAGCCCACTTGTAGAGTGGCACATTTTGGTGAAGATGCCACATGCAAAATCAAGGTATATGGGGGTACTCAAAGGTGTTATTTCCATGAGTATGACGTCTGCTATCGTTTAGTAGCCCAACCTCTGACATACATACATGCCCCCATTTCCACGGGTAAGAGTTACTTTCAAACCTCGTTCTACTAACTTTGCTTCAGCATAGACCCTCTGCTTCTTTTCAAATTCCACAACACCAGCAGCTATGATATTTCGCCACAGGGCTCTATCGGCTGCAAGATTTTCCCATGTCTCCGTGTTGATGTTGACTTTCATCAAGGAATCTTTCAGGTAGTCATTGAAGCGCTGGTGTGGTTTGCACCGTAAGCGTTTGCCTTGCAACAGTTCGCCATACAAAACTTGCTTGGGTAACCCTCGAACGTCTCACTCCGATTAGGAAATTTTCACTATTTTATAAATTTTTACATTTTCTTGTTTTCTGAAAAAGCCCATTTTGTAATGTCCTGTGCCGTCCTGGGGCATATTTAATGTTTTCTCGATGTCAGCCCCGTGTGGCTAATAAAGAAATCAAGTGGCAAGTCTGGTCCGAGTAAACAGGCCCGCTCTGAGTATGCGCCTGTTGACAGAGGAGTGGGAGAACAGAGAGGGCGTTTGCCCTGGTGGTCAGGGTGGCCGTGGTCTTTTGTGTGGTTTTCGCCACGAGTGATCCTCGGAGGTTTCCCTCTTATTGGGGAATTTTTGTTTGAATTTTTAATTTGTTTTTACAAATTTCTATTTTCTTGTTATAACCTTTTAACACGATCAAAACCCACTTTGTATCGCCCTGTACCGTTCTGTGCCGTCTGTAATGTTCTTCTTCATGTTAGCCCTTGTGGAAATAAAGAAACCATTATTATTATCATTATTATTATTTGGCAGTATCGGTGGAGGGTCGGACGCCATGCTTTGCAGCATAGAGTTATGTCCCTTTACGATCTGAGTTCAAATCCCACCGAGGTTGACTTTGCCTTTCATCCTTACGGGGTCGATCAAATAAAGTACCAGTAATGCACTGGGTAATTGCTGGCCTTGTGCCTAACGTAGAAACAATTATTATTATCATTATTATTATCCCTCTCGTCATCTCCTCATCTTCCTCAAATCATCATCATCTTCCTTTTCGTCTTCTTCTTCGCCTCCTATCTCTTCTATCCCACTCCCGTATTGCTCCTTTCTACATACATCACCACAACAAGAGAAAGACATGTCCGTTGTTGCGACAAACAAGCAACAATGTCCCCCTCCACTACCAACACGACGACGACGACGACCACCACCACTACCACCACCACCAACACGACGACCACCACCGCCACCACCACCACCACCATTTCACACTATATAGAAACGTCAACTCTATGAACTATTCTTGTCTAAAATATTTCTTTTATACTAGATTTCTTTATCTTATCTAATTCTATCACACTTCACTATTTATAGTTGCCCTCTCTATACTCACCTTTTACAGAGCTTCCTTATTTGTCCATTGTAAATAACATGTCTTTCTCCCCCCTCCCTTTCTCTCGAGATATATATATATAGCTTTTTTACTCTTAATAGTCAACATATAATCACAAATTCCGTTGGAATGTTTTCACGGAATCAGGAATGGACCTCCGTCAGATTCGGCGACGAGTGTTCCAGTTATCCGATCAACCAAACAGTCTGCTCATGAAATTAACATGTAAATGACAGAGCATTCCACTGACAGGTGTACCTTTAACGTAATTTTTAGGGAAATTCAGCATGATAGCGTGTAACAATGACAGTCTTTCGAATGACTGGCACAGTCCATTCGACGGGTTTCCAAAAGGTTTTGTCTTCCCAATTTCACTCTCAAGGCATGGATTAACTAGGCGCTATGGTAAAATTGCGATGCGAAATCCTTAACCATTCGGCTATGGTTAATCTATAATATGTTATTTTACAAGTCTGTCTTCATTTTCGTGGTTGTGTGGTCAAGTTGTTCACTTCGCAACATCAGCCTCTTCACAGAACAACAAATGGTAGCTTAACCACGGGTTAAATCTTTAATGTCTTAATCACAAGTTAATTGTTTGACATCTTAACCACGTGTTAAGTACTTGGTATCTTAACCGGGGATTAACTGTTTGGAAACTTAACCATGGGTTAAATCATTTGCAGTTTAACCACGATTTAGATGTTTGGACAGTTTAACTAAAGTTTGAATGCTTGCAAACGTAACAATGGCTCAAATGTTTGGCAGTTTAACCACGAGTCAAACTATTGTTATCATACCTGCGGATTAAATATTTATCTTAACGACGGTTTAGGTTTTTGGAAGCTTAGCTAACCGATTGTCCGATTAAAATCCTGATGCAGTTTTTCATTTTTTCACTGTTATCCTTTATTTGTGATGTATAATTTTTTTGTAAAATAAAGCAAAACAATGGAATTCACAGTATGTCATGTAAAGGTTTCATGGTTCCAGCGGTCAAAATGGCGGATATGTTAAAACACAGAGTGAATGACAAGTTAAAACATAGGGAGTTGCTCTGAAAGAAACAGTCCATCTCGTGGGGGTTCGTTGTATATTGATTAAGAAATAACATTTCAATGTTTGCCTTTGAGGCGGCTTCGTTTTATCGATAAGCTATGATAATAATAACATTAATAATGACGATAATAGTGGCAACAACAACAATAGTAATAACAAAGAGGGCAATAATGATAATAGGAGGAATAACGGCAATAATAATAATTGTTTCTAATTATGGCACAAGGCTAGCAATTATCCCAGTGCATTACTGGTACTTTATTTTATCGACTCCGTAAGGATGAAAGGCAAAGTTAACCTCGGCGGGATTTGAACTCAGAACGCAAAGAGCCGTAACTATGCTGCAAAGCATGGTGCCTGGCGTTCTACCGATACTGCCAAACCACCGCCCTGTAATAATAATAATACGCATCCCGCAGACATATAAGAAAAAAGATGGAGTCAAGTTGAAGTTGTGACGAAGAAGAGACAGAGGGCAAGATACATCGATAAAATCACAGATTATGACAAAAGAATTTTGACCATTAATTAATTGGCTGATTAACCAAATGATAGAGGGATTAATTACCTGATTACTAGAAAACAATCGAAGTGAGACATCAAACTGTGTTTGTGTTTCTTTATTTGTTTGTGTGTGTGTTTTAACTAGCTGCATGATGCTCCCACTATATAACAATATAAGGGCGGTGGATTGGCAGTATCGGTAGAGCGTCAGACACCATGCTTTGCAACATAGACTTATGGCCCTTTACGTTCTGAGTTCAAATCCCGCCGAAGTTAACTTTGCCTTTCATCCTTACGGGGTCGATAAAATAAAAGTACCAGTAATGTACTGGGGTAACTGCTGGCCGTGTGCCAAAAGTAGAAACGATTATATAACAACAATAATAATAATTGTTTCTACTTTAGGCACAAGGCCAGAAATTACCCAGTACATTACTGGTACTTTATTTTATCGACCCCGTAAGGATAAAAGGCAAAGTTAACCTCGGCGGGATTTGAACTCAGAATGGCAAGGGACGTAACTCTATGCTGCAAAGCATGGTGTCTGACGCTACGTTTTTTAGGTTTCTCTTGGTATATATAAACTATTTGTAATACGAGCAAGATCTGGTTAGTCGCCGTCCCTCACATCTATACGTGTGTCCTTTATATACAATAGATATCCTATTGGCTTCTCCACTGCAGATGGAATTGTAATCAGTCCGCTTCAGTAGCCGTATCAGCACCAGATGAAAATGTAAAAGGTTACTACTGAATAACCCTGCAACTATTCTCTTCTAATAGTGAAGAGGACCTAATCATGTTTTTTATCTTTTCCTCACAGTTCTCTGCTGTTACTGTCTTAATCTGTTTCGATAACTAGTCTTACAAAACACATTTATGTTAATTTATTATATTTACGTACTGTTTTTTCTCAGAGGCGGTGAATTGGTTGAGGCTAACTAACAATGGTGCAAAATATCTTTTTATGAAGGTTTATGGTGTTCGGCTCACGTAAAGTCGTGAGTTCTATTCCCGACATTTTGTCGTTGAGCAAGCCACTTTATTTCACGCTGCTCCAGTCCACCCAGCTGCCAAAAATGAATTGTACCTGTAATTCAAAGGGCCAGCATTATCATACATCATATCACATTGAATCATCCTCAGAACTATGTTAAAATGGACGTCTGTGGAATGCTCAACCACTCTCACGTTAATTTCATCCCGATATATTTTGGTATCTTCTTTGCACTGTTCCTGAAGAACACACTCAAGTTCTCAACCGATGGGATCAACCTTCTCTTTAATCTGAGCTACAGTTTCAAAAATATTTTTCGGTTTACAACTTCAGCACGACTCTACATAAATATTGATTTTAAATAAACATTGAAAATTAAATTTCAATAATTCTTTTTATTTTAACTAAGCATTTATTTTATAATTAGGTGACACTTTTAGAAGTAAGTATCAATTTGTATTAATAATTTTGAACTTTGCCCCGTCATCTTTCAATGACCCCCTACCATAGCCCCTATCCTTATATTTCTTCTCTTGTGTCTCCCATCGACCACAAGAGGGCAGTAGCACCTACACTGGGAGTCAATGCTTTAAGCGATTAAAAAGATCTACAAAACATATATTCTGAGAGGTTTCAAATTCCAGCAATAGATGAAGGCACTTCAGTATCTATTTTCTTTTAGAACAGATAGAAAGAAATAGGCATAGTACATAGGATTAGGTTCCATAGCTGCACTGCTACAGGTACAAGTTTATCAAATGAAAATCCGTTAACGAGAAACTACATGCAGACTCAACTTTGAATACATTATATATATAGTAATGCACTGGGTAATTGCTGGCCTTGTGCCTAAAGTAGAAACAATTGTTAATTAATAAATAAATTAATTAATACCTTAACACTTCACACAAAGTAAAATATTTTGTTTTAAACATTTTCTAACCCAGAAAAAAGAGAAAAAAATAAAAATAAAAAAAATAATTTTCTTTTCCCAATAATCGTCTTTTTCTCCCTATTTTCATATATATATATATATATATATATATATATATATATATATATATAAATTTTAGTACAGCATCAACGAAGCTTTTGGCTGCGGCCAAGCTAACGAATGCAGATTCGGAAGGCAGCTTACCACTCGAATGGAGAATATTACCCCCAAAGTTATAACAATACGTTTAGACAGCTTTGCAAATCAAATATAGCGACCGACAGTCTGGCCGTATTGCCATAGCAACGAAAAAAAACTGAACTCAGGAAAATATTTTGACTGACCTGGACCATCGCGTGTACATCGAATGCAACACATAACGTATAACGTATAGCATACATCACATATAACATACAACATCCACGCTAGGTTTCTGTAAATCCGAGATCGACAAATTCCGCTTGCAGGGGTCTGCAAGTTAATGGCCTTTGACGACAGAACAAAGGATTTACTTCGTCAACTAGTCTTGCGTTCTATAGCCTCGACGGGTGTATTTTCTAGCAGTAATTTTCGCTATACACACGTGGTTTTCCCAAAGGGAGGTAACCCCCATTTTGGCGGTCAATTCGAAATTTGGGACAAAGGAATGAAATTCCCTTAGACAAACCGAATTAATATATATATATATATATATATATATATATATATATATATATATATATATATATATATATATATATAAAACATGAGAAGAAAGAAGAATACTGCGTGGTTTGCACATGGGTTACATATGATATAAATAGTCCTTCGTCAGTGGTTTTCCAACCATCATTGGTATTTCATCGCATTAAAAATCAGATACCTCAGGTTGGTGCGAGCAATAACTAAAAAAAGTTATTGGGACCAGAATTCGCGTAAGGCGAATATTTATTAAAATAACAGATTAAAGTTTAAGCAAAGAATCGCTGCTTTCACCCTTAACGGGAAGATCCCCAAATAAAAAACGCCCACTCCCCATAAAAAACGGATTTTTTAATGGGGGGATGGGGGGGGGGGGGGTTCCGTTTTTTATTTGGGGGTCCGTTACTTATTTTAGGGGTTATCCGGTTTTTATTTGGGGGGAAGGGCTCGTTTTTTATTTGGGGTCCGTCGTTTTTTATTTGGGGGGAGGGGATCCGCAAAAGATACCAAGTAACCATGTAACTTCAATAGCTCTTCATCATTGACTCCGGGAGAAACTCTAGGATCAACCACCAATAAACACCCTGGTGGTCGGCAAACATGATCAACTGTCCTGTATGTCTATGATCAGATCTCCAGTCAGATTCTTAATCGAACACAGAAGTAGAAGTCAATGTTATCTCGGAATCTGCAAACGACCTCCGTTATAGAGAGGGGAGTCAGTGGCAGCTGCCAATGATTCTACAATAAAAGCTTACAGATACCGTACTCTCTTCCTCCACAGAGGCTCACAGTAATATACATGGATATTCACCGTTGCTGATGCCCATCAGCCTATCATTGGAGCAGACTTCCTTCGGGCTCACTCACTGCTGAACGATAATCAGGGGAGATGACTCGTCAATAGCAGTAAGTATGCCTCTGTTTCTCTGGCAACATCTGCGCGTGTGACTTTTCATATATCAAACGTCTCTGAGACCAAGAACGAGTTCTCGGAATTCCTTTTGAACTACCTGAAACTCCTTATCATGACATCTCCCAATCCACAACTCACCACAGAGTAAAGCACTACATTCCAACCACAGTTCTCCAGTACACAACCGTGTCTGTCGGAAGGTAGGTCTGGCCAAAGGGGAGGTTTTCGTGAGCTTCACGTTTCCTCTGAGACTAGAAAAGTTGATGTTGATATTCTATGTAAATTGTTGCAAATTGACTCCTTTTTGGAAAGACACGGACAGAGAGAAAGAGAGATGGAGAGAGGGAGGGAGAGAGAGAGAAAGAGAGAGAGAGAGAGAGAGAGAGAGATAAAGAGAGCGAGAGAGAGAGAGAGAGAGAGAGAGAGAGAGAGAGAGAGAGAGAGAGAGCCGACATTTTGGACAGGAAGGACTGGGTATAGGAGTTCGAGCGGGGCATAGGGGGTTAGGCACAACCTTGGTGATGAGAAAAAGAGAGAGGAGTGAGTTAGGTGTGCCTCAGTAGAGGTGGTAGGAGCCCAGTGAGTTCCGAAGAGCAACGACTATTGTGTGAGCAGTAGAAAGAGACAGAGAATTAGGGAGAGAGTAGGGAGAAAGAAAGAGAGGAGACAGAGGTTAAGATGGAGTGTGACATGAAACCAGCAACCTGTAAATAACAAAGACTATTGTGTGAGCAGTAGAAAGAGACAGAGAATTAGGGAGAGAGTAGGGAGAAAGAAAGAGAGGAGACAGAGGTTAAGATGGGGTGTGACATGAAACCAGCAACCTGTAAATAACAAAGACTATTGTGTGAGCAGTAGAAGAGACAGAGAAGGGCAACAAGATCTGTAGGTCTGTGGCTCGAGTGGAGATGACATGAGTACAGCAACCTTCGAAGAGCAGAGCCAGTTGTAATAACTGTTTCTACTTTTGGCACAAGGCCAGCAAATTACCCAGTGCATTACTGGTACTTTATTTTATCGACCCCGTAAGGATGAAAGGCAAAGTTAACCTCGGCGGGATTTGAACTCAGAATGGCAAGGGCCGTAACTCTATGCGTCAAAGCATGGCGTCCGACCCTCTACCGATACTGCCAAGAGCCTGTTGTAATAACGGTGAAGGAATATATGAGGAGATATCGAAACTATATAGCAAAGAGCTAAAATACTTCATTAATACTTTTAACGTAAAGACGTGATGTTGCAAATTTCTAGTGGGTTTGATGTTGGGACATAGCAACTAAAGTTGTTTTACTAAATCACCTCTAATAGCAAATCCAACACCAGATTCCCTCTTTGCATCAGGCAATTTACCTATCCAGTAAAAAGCTTAGAATTCTTTCACCACAGATTTTCTCAATGTTAATCTAGGGTTAAACAGCACTCAAATTCATGAGTCAAAGACTGTTCGTGAAAAACAAAAAAGATAAAAAACTGCCAAGGGATATAACCCAGTAACAAAGAAATTTTACTTTTCCTAAAGTACTTTAGAATTATTTCCCTTGGAAAAAATGCTATCGTCATTAACTGTTACTCCGTTGGGACTACTGGTGTCCTCGGTTGCCGCACTGCCGCTTTCTTCTGCAAAATCGGAAAGACAGCATCCTATTCGAGGAAGGAACCCCGTAGGCCGGGGTGGCTGTTGCAGCAGGTGTCACATTACGTTCTAAGTTCAAATCCCACCGAGGTTAGCTTTGCCTTTCATCCTTACTGGATCGATAAAATAAAGTTCCAGTAAAGCACTGAGGTCGATTTGATCGACTCTCCTCCCCCCCCCCCAATTGTTGGTATTGTGCCTAAACCAGAAACCATCAGTAATGTACTGGATAATTGCTGGCCTTGTGCCTAAAGTAGAAACAATTATTATTAGTAGTAGTGTAGTGTAGTTGTTGGTACGGGTGGAGGTGTATCACAGAATTGGCAGAGCAACTGTAGACATAATGATTTATTTATTTATTTATTATTGATTTTTTATTATTAAAAAAATTTACTGCTCGTCTCTTTATAGTTAATGAAATATTACCCAGTTATCTACCTTGCAACATTTGTTTGTAAGGGAAATAACTGAGCGTTTTTTATTCCATCAATGTTTATATTTTAATAATTAACCTGTTGTTGGTGGTGGTAGTGGTAGATGTAGTGGTAGATGTAGTGGTAGTGGTTTGGTGATGGTGGTTGAGGTGGTGGTTCCTTACTTGTTACAAAAGTGATACCAAAGCCCAGAGGCATCCATAAATATACATAGTACAAGGGGAATCAGGGATAGAGATCAATAATTGAATTTGTTATTGTCTCTGATTCTGTTATTGTCTCTTGATTCTGTGATGGATGTTCGCGTTAGAGAGAGGGACTGAGCTCTCACCTGATCACCACCCTGTTATCTGCAACTTGAGACTATCTAAAGCCAATGAAAACTGGCAGATCGAGGTTGACCTACAGGATAAAGCTGGAAGCATTGGTGGATAAGGAAGTCAGGACCAGGTATGAAGATACTATTGCATCTAAATTCAGAGAACTCCATGAGCTAACTGAGGACGTTGAGTTTGTTCAGCTCGGCAGTTCCTGCTTCAGCCGTTAAATGCTGTGGGCGAAAGATTCTTGGTGTGGGGCTGGATGGCCGGGGGGACCCCTTGGTTCAATCATGAGATCAAAGATCCCATCAGAGCAAAGAAAGAGACCTACAAAGCTTGGCTTGGAAATAAGTGCTTCTTTTTGCCCTTGCGGTACTAGTAGGCACGAAGAATCGCAGCAGAGACAGTAAAGGCGTCCAAAGCTAAGACATGGGAGGGCTTTGGGGTTAAGCTGGAATCCAACTTCAGATCAGCAAATGAAGTGTTCCACCGATTTCATAATAATAAGTCAATCTTCATACTTGTTATCAGGAACGCATCAGGGTTTCTCTTTTCAGAAAGGTTCATCCTCTCGAGGTGGAGAGAATACTTTGCTGATCTCCTAAACCCGATCACAACAGCATCTTCTTATGCACACGAGGTGCATGTGGGAGCGGTGACTAATGTCTCAGAAGCCGAGATCACAAGAGCAGTTAAAGAGCTCAAATGTGACAAGGCCGCTGGGGAAGATGAAATCCGACACGAGATGTTAAAAGCCTTAAATATAGAAGGTATTCTCTGGCAGACTCATGTGTGCCGGGTGGCCTGGATTTCTGGAAAGGTACCTAAGCAATGGCAATTGGGAGTGATAATCCCAATTTTCAAAAAGAGAGACAAGAGAGATTGTTCCAATTACAGAGGGATCTCCTTGTTCAGCCTACCCGGTAAAATCTATGCTAAGTGTCTGGCAAAGAGACGCAGGGAGATTGTCGAGTCCCGGCACAGCTGACCAACTATTCACATTGGCCAAAAGTCTATTGATTGATAATTTTACATCTTTGTTGATTTTTTTTTAATAGTTTAATTGCAACTATTAAAGCAATCTTTATTACGGATTATAATTTTTATTGTTTTTATATTATTAATTTCGGCCAATTAAATCGTACTATCTAATAATTGTACAATTGTTTAATTCCTATAAACATTTTTGACAGCGAGCAGTTTTTGAAGGGAAATAACCCGTTTGTATTTTTATTCAAGCTGCTTCCCTTGAATTTCACGTTAATTTTTTTCATTTATCACTTTAATGTCTTCATGTAGTTTCTTGATAGGCAACCTCATCAGTCGTATGAAAGATGCCAGATTTTCATAAGTAATTAGCATCATACATATTCACTTGTCTTCAAACAAAGTGAGTAAGTGAAATTATGTTTTGACGATTTATATATATACATGTTTTGTGTCAAGATGGAAAAGAAAATAGTTATAACGTGATATAACATGCATATGTTATCCAATCATTAAGTTATGGAATGCAAGTGTAAATAAATCTTATTACACAATGATTAATATGCATCCTGACTAGTATATCTATCAATATGTGTAGGGCTGATCGAACGAAACGGCATTTCATTCTGTACTTCATCTCAAATATAAACACACACACACACACACACACACACACACACACACACACACACACACACACACACACACACACCCACACCCACACACACGCACGCACACACACACACACACACACACACACACACACACACACACACACACACACACACACACACACATGTATGTGTGTGTGTGTGTATATATATATATATATATATATTATAATAAAATAACAGGAGGCTGGACTTGTGTAAATCCTTGAAAGGTTTATTATACGTATGAATCCGGTGATATCATCATGTATTCGAAATATAACAAAGGAATATAACAGATAAAATCCATGGGGCTGAAAATCATAGACAGGAGGACGACCGACCACCTAGCATCTTCTACTTTAGTCGGTCGCTCTCAAGTGAGGGCGACCGACTAAAGTAGAATTTTATCATTGAAATGATCATAGTATAATAAACCTTTCAAGGATTTACACAAGTCCAGCCTCCTGTTATTTTATCATAATAACTAGCAGTAAAGCCCGGCGTTGCTCGGGGTCGCTCAGTAGCTGTGTTAAAGTTACAATGTTAAGTTTCTTTTTTGGCTTAAAAACTGTAGTGTCTACTGTGCAGACTTGCATGTGGTGTTTTTGATTAATATTCCCTCAACCAACAATATGCCTTATGAAGTTAAGAAAACATAACGATAACCCGAATGTTATAACAAAAGAGGATGCTGGGGATAAAAACTGCACTGGTTATTTATTAACAAAGATCGAAAATGTAAACACTGCAACGCAGAGAAAAACATTAGCGTAACCAAATTATCAGTTATGTCTGTCTGCACGCCTATATCACCTCTCTGCACGACTGTCTGTCTGCACGCGTATATCACCTCTCTGCACGACTATCTGTCTGCACGCGTATATCACCTCTCTGCACGACTATCTGTCTGCACGACTGTCTGTCTGCACGCCTAACGAAATTTACAGATACAGCCCGGCGTTGCTCGGGGTCGCTCAGTAGCTGTGTTAAAGTTACAATGTTAAGTTTCTTTTTTGGCTTAAAGTCTGTCTGCACGCCTAACGAAATTTACAGATACATATATTTTAAATAAACTTATATAATTTTTGCTTTTTTTTACGAAATATTTGCTTGTTTTACGTAGTCTTTAAATAGACTTGTTTTCAAGTAAAAATATTGTTTTAAAAGGCTTTTAAATGGAAATGAAGCAAAACGGAAGCTTAGTGTTCGAACTGATGAATTTTGCAGTGTGTTAATGTCATTTTAAACGCTGAGAAAGCCAGCGTAATTTTTTTAATTTTTGCACGCAGACGCTCAATGTAAACAGAACAAAGGGAAATAACTGATCACTTACGCTCAAAAATCGATACATTATATTCGATTTCGTCAGATAGGGCGGGTCAATTTGAAATATTTTTTTCCGATGTCTTCGCTAGGGCTCAATGTACAAGTATAGCAATTTCGGTGCAATTCCGTGAGAGATTCTAAGAGGAGATGTGTGCCAAAAATCGATAGACAGACAGACAACCACAGTTTTATATATATAGATTAACTCCGTACTCGCACCACTAACTACACAAACGAAGACGGGTGAGCTGCATTACGTTGAGTACTCTTCATAATATTACATCGAGATTGACCATACGGAATGACCAATTCTATCCAGTGGTGAACCAACAAACCTAAATATATATATATATATACATGTTAATACAGACTTACATATTTTTGTACAAAATAATTATTTGGTGATTCTGCGAGTGCACCGGTGAAACTCCACAGTAGCAAGACTCATTACTCGTAATAAATGAATATTTCACATCACTTCGGTATTAACTACTCTTTGTTCGGGTCCGTCAACTACATACGGATATTAACAGTTCTCAATGGAATGGAAAAATGAAATGACTTCTTTTTTCTCGAAGACAATATTTTCGTTTCTACCCGTGCACAATCTCCTCCATCTTTCTATTTCGTCTTTAATTTTTCATTCTATTTCCGGTCAATATCGGGCCTTCCTGCATCCGAGATTTTCTTCATTTCCTAAGAATATATATATATATATATATATATAGAGAGAGAGAGAGAATTTTCTATCAGAGACTCTATGCACAAGGTGATGCTTAAAACTGAGAGAATGGGGAATAGAGATATAGAGAAACATTTGTAAACCGATGTGTTTAGGAGTTATCTGTCTAGAGTAAAAAAATTATAATTGTTTCTACGTTAGGCTCAAGGCCAGCAATTAACCAGTGTATTACTGGTACTCTATTTTATCGACCCCGTAAGGATGAAAGGCAAATTTAACCTCGGCGGGATTAACTAGAGTAAACAAATTATAATATACGTTGAAATGTTTTCCCTCATCTTGATGTCAAAATATGGATTTCTAAATAAGGTACAAGATCACATGATTGAAGACGATCGGATAAAGTGATTATATCAATTCCTGTAATTTACAAATACTTTATATTATCGATCTCGGTGGGATCTGATCCCAAAAGGTAAAGAAATGACCTTATCAAAATTCACAGGTTCTTACTATTCTGCCAATACACCTATCTCCTAATTATTAAAGTTGGATAACTGATATTAATTGATAAGGTAGGAGAAAGAAAATACATTATTTCATAGTCACGTTAAGAGATTCAAACAAAATATATATCTATAAATCATGTATGACACTATTTTAAAACAAAAAGATGATTTATTATATCCTAGTTGTCTATTTTCCTCTATAACTGTTATTATCACTTTATGATTTTGTCATAAATTATTGTTAGAAGCTAATTTTATGAGAAACAACGAACATGTTATTCTCAATTTCAACTAAGAAATACATGTTAAGAAAACCAGTTTTGTAATTGCAGTCTGTTACATGTAATAACAGTATTTCGCGCGCTTAGGTTCTGAAACGGTTTCAAATATTATATAACCCCCTGTATTTTTAAGAATTTCAGCAGCTATTCATGATTTTAAAGTAGTTAAATGTATAATAACGTATTCAAAATCGTAATTATTTATTTCTTCGTTAAAAAAATATCAACATAAAACATAAAGAGTCATGATGTTTAAATATCTGACCATTTTGAAATGTATGTATGTGTGCATCTGTAACTTCTGATGGAGTCGGTAAGGGAGCCTTCGTGACATACAGCGTGTCTAAGACATATTAAACCTGGCGGAGCCCATCCCTCTCCATATCCGAACACAGCCAATTTCTTCCAGAGTAGGAAAGAGATAGATAGATAGATAAGAGATAGATAATAGATATATTTCTTTATTAGCTACAGGGGCACAAAAGAAGGGGACAAATACAAAGGGGGAAGTTTACATACAATAAAAACGTGTAAAATGTTATCACAGATGGAATTTAAAAGTTAGTCGATTTTCCCCAATAGAGGGAGACAGTTTATATGGGTAACACATACCCCCGAAAAAAATGTGCAACCCTCATCTCCAGGAGTACGAAGAGCTTTATAGATAATAGATAGATAGATAGATAGATAGATAGATAGATACACACACACACACACATAGAGAGAGCGAGAGAGAGATAAAGAGAGGGTGATATATATATATAGAGAGAGAGAGAGCGAGAGAGAGCGAGAGAGAGAGAAAGAGAGAGAGAGAGGGAGAGGGAGAGGGAGAGAGAGAGAGAGAGAGAGAGAGAGAGAGAGAGAGAGAGAGAGAGATAGAGAGAGAGAGAGAAAGTGAAAAAGAGCCGACACCAGTAATGGACTGGTATATTTTTTATGGACCTCGAAAGGATGAAAGCAAAAGTTGACAGATTTTAAAATGATAACATCTTTATTTCTCGTTTTGAACATGTGAAGATGACATGTAACATTTTCTACATTGTAGTTTTATCATCAATATTGGCAGTATCGGTAGAGCGTCGGACACCATGCTTTGAAGCATAGAGTTACGTCCCTTTACGGTCTGAGTTCAAATCCCGCCGAGGTTAACTTTGCCTTTCATCCTTACGGGGTCCATAAAATAAAGTACCAGTAATACACTGGGTATTTGCTGGACTTGTGCCAAAAGTAGAAACAATATTAAATTGAAACGGGGGCAGCTGGCCGCAGCAGCTGCCTACTTGCCAAGATGTCGGCCATTGAGTAGAGGAGAGAGGAGCGGTGGGAAGAAAGTAGAGCACGCAGACGTCAGAGAACAGAGTCAGCACCCTTGGACGACATCGTCTTCACATGCAGCAACTACAACAGGATCTGACGTTTAAAGATCGGGCTCTACAGCCACAGCAGGCACTGCAGTTCCACCACAAACTGACATCCATGACGCAATCTTCATCGTCTCCCGAGACATACGGATGCCAGAATAGAATAGTAAATATTATATTATGGTATTATGGATAAAATACAATATTATTTCAATTTTAAAGAGATATTTTGATTGAAAATGAATAACACATTATTGTTTTTGTTACTTAGTCTATGTCAGTCTTGATTAAGTTTTTCATAAAAGGTGGTCAAGCTGTGACCCCTCCTTCGATTGCCAAACTGTGCGCATCCAAAACTATATTGATTAATATTGATTTTTAGTTTAGGCAAAAAGCCAGCAAATTTTTTGGGAAAGCCAAATTTTGATTAATTAACCCAGTACTTGATTGATACCTTATTTTATCGACCCTGGGATGATGAAAGGGAAATTTGACCTCGACGGGATTGGTACTCAGAGTGTAAAGAGCCAGAAAAATGCCACAATGGCATTTTATCCGACGATCTACCAATTCTGCCAATCCACTCCCGTCTAACAATATTATATCCTTCTTGATTTAAGACTGCATAATGAGAAATGACATTTCTAGCAGGTCTTGCGAATACAGTGTCCCCACAGTTAACTCGTGTTTGTTGTGTTTGTTGTTTAGCCAAGAATCAGGCCTAATCTAGCGAATCTATAATCAAAGATATTCCAGCCGTGACCATCCTATTGTGTTTTCTCCGATCTAGGACAATATTATCTAATATGTCATACGTTTTAAGATGGTAAGGTCTGATTTTAGGAAGTGTTGACTGATATGATTCACAGGATATACGCCTACATATCGGCTTCCTATTTGACTTGTTATTTATCAAAATGTTATAGTGTTTCGAGTGCAATGTATTATAGCTTATGCTTAAAAATCAAAATATAATCAGCAAATTTCCAGTTTTATTGGAATGTGTCTCTTTATTAAATAGTAACAGCGATAAGTATTATTCCAGACTGCATTCTATTTACTCCCCCACTTTGAAATATGGCACTAATCTTTAAAATATTTATGATAAATTTGCTAAAGTAGTGTAATTGTTATTGACTGGTACCTGTAATAATTATTTAATAAAAGTATAGCATACTTTACAAATGATAATATATCCATTCTATAGCTATTCTTTACAGATCAGCATTATTTATTTTATTTCTTAACTGCATTTCGTCGCACATAGATCTATTCATACAATCAGTGCACTGTGGTTCCATATTCGCTTTTTCGAAACATGTGTTGGCTAGACATTATTATAATATGTATTTGTGTTTCTAAATAATTATCGACTTTTGAATAGCTAACGTATATTTATATAGTGGGAAGTTCAGTCTGTGTAAAGAATATGAATTTGAAATGATAAATCAGTAGTGAGGTGAAGTCTGATTTATTTTTGAACAAGATAGATTTGCTTCTATATTGCCCTTGAAAAGAATGCCATGTTGTAATCCACGTATTCTTAGATCTGTAATGTAATGAATAACAAATATCTTGAAAATCCTTGTAAGAATTGTTGAGGAATCACTGTATATGAATGTCGATTCTTTTCTCAAAAGATATGAAATGAAGCCGAATTATTGCTGATTTCATTATATAACTTATCTCAGTTGAAAGTAAAATATTCCTGATGTACTGAGTTTCTGGTCTTTAGAATATCCGTTTCTACATACAAATGTGATGTATTGCCGAAGAACATGGTATTGTTAAAATTAAATCCCTTAAAAAAAAAAAATAATAATGCTATACCCTTGAGTGGTCATATCTGAGAAAATATTGACAAGATTAAAAGATGTGTAAATATCAGAAACAAATGCACCGAGTCACACCGTTTGTGACAAGGTGCATTTGGTCATAACGTTTACACTTATGCCGAGTGATACTTACTTCAAATAGAATAAAATACAAATTCGACCATGGTGGGATTTGAACATAGAACTCATAGAGTCGGACCATATACCGAAACGCCTCCTGTAGCACTGACACCATTTCCCTCGAAGAAGAATGTGATATGAGAAATTAAATGAGAACATATGATAAATATTATGGGAAAATTTGATAAGTATATGTGCCAACTTAGATACTTGCGTAGGCGTTTCATATTACACTGTGGCGAAAAGTGAAATAAATATATCCATTCTTAACATGGATTTCATAACCAGTAAAAAACATTTTCTTTTCACGTATGTCACAAAACATCATCTAAATGTATGAATGGTACTTTTACTATCCTTATCACCTAAATATCTTCAGTTTTATTCATATATAAGTAAGTAAATGTTAGGTATAATGGTTTACAATTATTAAAAGAACTTGAGGTTTATTGACTGTGTTATTTCTTTGTCCATTCAACAGTTATTGCTATCATCTATTTTCCATTGAACATACAGACAGTTTTTACCCTACATCAAAATTCTATTCTCTTTATCTTTCTTTAAATATACAATCACACCTAATAAATACTTACATAACTCTTTCTCCCTGCATAGTTCTCCCAAATTGACCCACTTACCTCTAAACTAAAATC
This sequence comes from Eledone cirrhosa, assembly GCA_964016885.1. Lineage (NCBI taxonomy): Eukaryota > Metazoa > Mollusca > Cephalopoda > Octopoda > Eledonidae > Eledone > Eledone cirrhosa. Next base: position 75,225,655 of record OZ024746.1, on the reverse strand, counting down.
TATACAAGCAAAAAATTATATTTAGATTTTACTTACACGTTTCTATAATTGAGCGTTTATTCTTGGAATAATTTATTTTCTTAGAATCATGCTCAAGAGTAGAAACGCATTGGTGATCATAATAACATCAATTACAATCTGCAAACAAACTATAAACACGAAGTACATTCATCGATAAAATAAAAGAAACAAAACAGAAAAGGGATTTCATTTGAGGAGGTGAAGCAGTGACCATATTGAGTTTAAGATTTATAAACTGAGAGCTTCTGGGTGAAATTATGTCTTCCTAAAATTGAATTATATTGCTTGTTTCTAGTAAATAGTGTAATAAGACGGATGGAAAGAACGTTCTTGACTAATAAAATGCTTGATTGATATGACAAGAGATATGCTTTCTATGAAGTTTGAGAATTCAGACATTGAAAAAGGCCCAGAATTTGTAGGTCTACATTTGGAAAATCCTTTATATCGTTTACAGACATGAATGAAAATACATTCTGTTTGTAATACGCCAGTATATTTGATCATAGGCTTGAGTTACAGTCATAGAAAAAGCAAAAGTGAATCAGATTCCTTGTTTGAAGGCAATCTCGTGCGCTACAATTCTATTTCACTCGGGAATGCAAGAATATTATGCTTTTTCGTACAGTTGCATCTAGTAAATGATTTAGTTCTATTGAACCAGAGTTTAACATATATTTGCAGACCCTCTACGTCTAAGTCAGACTGCTCGGTGAAAAAAGAGCAAAATTGGTAATTTGTTCTACTGCGATATTAAGTATCGAAAATGGCTTCAGAAAAGTATACAGTACACTATTTGGAGATTTGAAATATTGGAGGTGATAAACGGAGGAGAGAAAAAGAGTCCTTAATGGGCTTATATTAGCGTTGTATATAGCCAGCATGATCAAATAAACATTCTGGGAAGTTAAGAATAAACAACTCACTTTTAGTTATGAAAAGAAAACTACCGGATATATATATATACATATGTAAGAAAATTATAAGAAATGAATCCAACTAGTTATGTATTCAATATTTTCGTATTATCATCATTAATGAAAAGTGTCTGTGGAGTAAATTTAGTATTTTATCTGTTGAAATATTGACTATTGAATATTTAAATATGTGTAATTTTCACCTGTATACAGAGGCAACAGATTCAGTTGACGTTATTAAATATGTATCGCTGATCTCTATTATTTAAATAAACTTTAATTAACAGAACAATATTATAAATCAAAAGAAGCAAGACATTTTCTTTAATATTTAGACACAACGTTTAGAATAGCAATCTGCATTACCATTTGATAATTGCAATACATTTTTGCATCAGTTTTCTGTTAACCAGTGTTGTCAGCAGATCCTCGAAAAAAGCAACTATATGTTTAATAAAGTTCATGCAGACGTCACTAATTAAGATGTGCAATAACAATGAAACCATCATCATTCTCGATAGCATTTCTACTGATCTGCTTCTATTTCAAGGTTCTATTTAATGACTGCCGTACTCTATCTCCCGTTTTAACATCCTCACTTGACCAAAAAGAGATAAGATCATTTAAATTTTCCGGTTTGAGTATAAACTATGAATCATGATATATTCCTCTTTTTTGTTTAATTATTTCCGGAGGCTTTAAAGGGCGGTGGATTGGCAGTATCGGTAGAGGGCCGGACGCCATGCTTTGACGCATGGAGTTACGGTCCTTTATGATCTGAGTTCAAATCCCGCCGAGGTTAACTTTGCCTTTCATTCTTACGGGATCGATAAAATAAAGTATCAGTCACGCACTGGGGTTGATTTAATCGACTCCCCCCCCCCCAATTGCTGGCCTTGTGCCTATATAAGAAACAATTATTTCCGGAGGCTTTGAAAAATATCTTCCATTTTATCAATGAAATAACTTGTCATTGTTTAGAATTTAAATAGAAAGGGGGACGGTGATGGCTATGTTATACTGCATAAAAAAACGCGATTTCTCAATGAAACTGGTATTTCTGGAGAACTTTCGGGCCGAGGACCATGAACAATTTCTAGAAATCTCTAGCCTGGCAGTGCTACCCTGAGGCATAGCCGGTTTGAGACACTCTACAGGCACAGAAGTGCCGCCAGCAATCCCTGATTCTGATGAGCGTAAGGCACCGAAACCTTTCTGCATGTACTTGTTCAGTACCTGCGCATTGCTGTTACCTTGTGTTGGGGTGCGTCCGGTTATCGGTCGTGTCCATTCAGAAACCTTCCCCGCCGCCTTATCTTATCGGCAACGGCAGAGAGTTTTCCTGTGATAGTAAAAGAAATTGTGTAGTGGGCGAGACTACAGAAGACCGAAGAGAGATACATTTCTCACTGACCAAGCCTTCATCAACTTAAGAAAGATGGTAGGGGCAAAGAGGGAAATGCTGCTTCCAATAAATTTGTTGAAAGGTGGACGAATGTTGCAAACATGACCCGCGTGAATGAGCCGAATCTTAGCATGCATCTGTAGGGAGGGAAACGATAGCTGAGAGATAGCCTTTTGTGTACAGGGTGAGGCAGGCTTCGGTGGGCTTCCTTGATTGGTTCTAGATAGCTGTCACCCATATTGGAGATATTTTCTTTGTTGTTATTATTTATAATTTTGTGTTTCTTATTTCATTTATACACAATCGTAACCCACCACTAAAGTGTGTTTGTATCGTGTCCTTGTGCTCTTGTGGCAAATACATTCTTCTTCTTCTTCTTCTTCTTCTTCTTCTTCTTCTTCTTCTTCTTCTTCTTCTTCGGATGTGACTTAAGAAGATGTTGGCTGCTATTTCTAGCAGGCCACATGACCCCCACAGTGGTTTCCTCCTTGGTTCGTGTAGTAGTTGATGTTGCTGCTGGTAGTGACCTTTGCACTGAATAATCTCTTTCTATATTACTATCGTGTTTGGTTTTCTTTTGCTGGTTCAATAGTCAACAATCCAGCCCATTTTTGTACGTGGTCTTTGTTTAGACAGCTGCAACAAAGAACAAAAGGTCACCTTCCTTTGGCGACTGAGACAACAAACCACAGAACCTGTCAAACGGAAATATTCGGAATAAATGTCAACGTGGGCTACTCTCTTTACAATTGGCTTTGCATTAGTCTCTCTTCGCATACGCACTATATTATAACTGATTTACTTCTCTCTCTTAGTTCTTGTGCGTCCGGCTGTCTGTTACACACACATACACACAGTCTATTTTTCTTTCTGTCTTTCTCCCACCCCCACAATCTCTGTCATACGCTCTCTACTCAACCAATTTTTCTCTTTCTGTCTTTCTCTTTTGCCCCCCCCCCCCCCCCCATCTCTTATACGTTCTTTTCTCAATCAATTTTTCTCTTTTCTTTCGTGTTTCATTTTCAGCGATATTTCTATGAATTAATTTCATTTTTTTTTTGTCCCGACACCTCTGTCTTTACTTAACTGGACGTCTGGTTGGCCAGTGTTTCTTTACTATCTATCTATCTATCTATCTATCTATCTATCTATCTATCTCTCTATATCAGCCTGTAGGTTGAGGAAAAGGAGGAGGAGAGGAAAGGAGTACAAGCTCTTCGTACTCCTGGAGATGAGGGTTGCACATTTTTTTCGGGGGTCTGTGTTACCCATATAAACTGTCTCCCTCTATTGGGGAAAATCGACTAACTTTTAAATTCCATCTGTGATAACATTTTACACGTTTTTATTGTATGTAAACTTCCCCCTTTGTATTTGTCCCCTTCTTTTGTGCCCCTGTGGCTAATAAAGAAATATATCTATCTATCTATCTATCTATCTATCTATCTATCTATCTATCTATCTATCTGTCTATCTATCTATCTATCTATCTATCTATCTATCTATCTATCTATCTATCTATCTATCTATCTGTCTATCTATCTATCTATCTATCTATCTATCTATCTATCTATCTATCTATCTATCTCTCTACGATGGACACATGTGCTGAGCTCGCTCGGTAAGTTTTTGTTTAAATTCATACGGAAATTGTAAACTGTAAACTTTCATTTTTGTATCATTTTGTAGAGGGACTGCCAGGTCAAATTTTGATCTGGTCGGTCTCTCAAAATATTCTGCGCCTTTGGGCGAAATAGTATTGTGAACATTTTATCTTTCGAAAAACTTCGAAAAACCCTATTTTGAGAAAAATGGCTGAAGCATCTTCACCATCAATCAAAGAAGGAAAGGGGAAGTCATACTCACAGCTTCCCCCTGCCACTGTCACAGCAGCAGATGCCAAAGGCAGAGGTCAGAGAGAGGAAGAATTGTCTTCACCTGTTGACCGACCACTAGATGTAGCCACAACTACACAAGAATTTGAAAACAACAACAACAACAACAACAACGACAACAACAGCAACAATAAAGACAGCAAAAACAACAACAACACAAACGTCACAAGTATCCACACACGAAACGAGAAAGACAACAACAACAACAAAGATGAAAACAACTCAAACGACGAGAAACAAAACAATACTAATATCCAAAACGAAAACAAAATATCTTTTGCACAAACGGCTAAATTATCAGTCGCTTATGTGCTGGAAGATATTTCAAAAGCAAAAGAAATGCTGGAAAAAGCCAAGAAATATGTGTCTTTTGGCGAAAACGGATCGTTTTCTATACATTCACCTCCGGAGCTAAAAAGACAGACGGAATTACGAACTGTCGTATTCCGAACAATTTTAAATAAAACAAAGAAACCAGCGCAACCATCTCAAGCAGAAACTCAGTTAGTCTTGAAAGACGCGATGAGAGACATCACTTTCATACAAAAGGATAAACTCTATGGGAGTTTATCCATATTGATGAAAGACGAATTGGCGGCAAAAAAATACTCTGTGTCGCCAATTCGGTCCACACACTACACCTTCTTCCCCACCTACATGGGTAAAAAAACCCAGAGGATATGGATAACCACCATCACCCCAAACATAAACTACTGGTGGTTACTAACCGGTTTCCTCAATTTAGACGAGGACAACCTCATCTCAATAGGGAAGGCATCCGGCGACGCGTTCAGTGGAACGAGCCTCGAAGTTCTGACCCAAATAAGGCCAGAACGCATCGCCCAAATCCCTGAGCGCGTCATGCTGGATGACCGTACCCACCTCAACATTATTGTGGAGGGTAGGCGTCCCTCCTGTTACCTCTGTGGCAATAGAGGTCACCTGAGGGCTGCCTGTCCCCAGCTCACACAGAAAAAAACACTGCTACCAACACCAACACCACCCCAACTACAACAACAAAAACAACCACAACAACAACAAAAACCAACAACCCCACCACCACCACCACCACAACAACAACAACAACAAACACGTGAAAAAATAACACAGAATACTGTCCCACCCAATCCCTCCCCACCCAAAACAAATACAAAAACACGCACACCGCAAACACTACCAGAAAACATACCCCTCCCACCCAACAAGGAAGACGAACCTCTTTCGTCGCAAGACGAAAAAGATCCCTTCCAACAAGTAAAAAGAAAGAAGAGGAGACGCACCACAGACACACATGTTAACTTTAACCCCCCCCCCAAGAGAACACAAACTACACACAAACCACCCCTCCCTGTCACACAACACTAACTGCTACACAAAAAAAGACCTTACAATACACATACATGAACACAGACAACAAAGAATTACGGAAAACAATTTCAGCAAACCCTTCGGTCCAAACTGAAGGGCCAAACTTTATAACTGCTGTGGGACTACCTCATTTGAAAATGATAAAAGTCCCAATGCACTTGTACAAAACACTGAAAATAAATTTCACGGAGGACGTGGGCCCCCCCTGCGCCAAACCAATCAACCGCGTCCTCCTAAAAAATTTCACCCCCCACCCCACCCAGACACCCACTCAACGACAAACACCCCAACCCCACAACACACCGATGCCCCTTCACTTCCACAAACCACAACCCCACCCAACAACCCATCCCCAACCAGCATGGAAATTGAGCGGCCCGTTTCCCGGGACGCAGAGAGGTAAGTGCCTTTTCTCTTTACCACCAACATGGCTGTGCTAAGAGTAGGGTGTCTAAATGCGCGTGGCCTGGGCTCGTCTTGGAAGCAAGCAATGCTTCTAAATGACCTCAGGTCACAATCTATAAATGTGATGGTTATCTGCGAGGCCCGGATCAGCAGCATGCGACAGCTAGCCCCCACCTTTGACGACTTTGAGATGCACGCATCTCTCTGTCAGCCCGGAGGTGGGGGTGGGGTTGTCGTTCTGCTGCAAAAACATATGGGCCTTGCAACACAGATAGTTCACTTGGACCCAGGGGGTCGACTGGTGGTGCTGGACCTTGGCAGTGGTGAAGGTAGAGCCCTTAGGCTGATAGCCGCATATGCCCCTTTTGGGACAGAGCGGCCCGACTTTTTCCAGCGTCTGGAGTCTTTTCTAGGGACGCCCCGTTCCCTGCTTTTAGTGGGGGATTGGAATGGTATCCTGGATGCACGTTGGGACTATGCAGGGGCATGTCCCGATAGAGAGGGGTGCAACAGCCTCAAGGGGTTACTCGGCCGATTTGACCTGGCCGATAGATTTCGACTAGATTTTCCGACGGTGCCAACCTGGTCTTGGTCAAATCGCAGCGGATCATCTAGATCGTACCTAGACAGATTTTTAGTTAGAAATAAGGACAGGGACTTTTTAAGTTGTCCAGAAATGCTCATGGTTGGCTATTCAGACCACAAGTTGGTGACCTGCATGGTCAACCTTGATAGAACGCATAGACAGGGCCCCGGTTACTGGAAGCTCAACTTGTCCTTGCCGGCAAGTAAAGCCTACAGGAATCGGATTAGTACGTTAGTTAAGGAACGGTTGACTGGAGCGATCGTCAACAGCAGGTGGTGGGTATCTCTAAAGAGAGAGATTAGAGTAGTCTCCATTGAATTTAGTAAGGTTCTAGCTGCGGATAGGAATAGGAAGGAAAGGGAGCTAATAGATAGAGTAGAAGAGGCAATTAGAAGCGGCGACGTGGCCAGAGTGCTAGCGTCGAGAACGGCTTTGAGTCAGTTTTTCGACGCGAAGCACGAAGGCTGCGTTGTCCGAAGTAAAATACGTGCTCTAGGGAACGAGGGGGCCAAAGCTGTTAGCTGGGCCCGCGTGACAGAGGCCAACAGTGGAACTAAATCCACCATCCGGTCTTTGCGAGATCTGGATGGACGGGCGATTCTTGAGCCTAAGCAGATGTGTGAGGCCTTTCAAAGGCACTTTACCCGACTGTTCGGGAGGGGCGGGGAGCCGGTTGGAAACGTGGACTTCGGTCCATACCTCGACGGCCTGCCGCGCCTCTCGGACAGGGAGGCGAAGTCTTGCGAGGAGCCGATTTCGGCCGCTGAGATAGAGGACGTGCTGGGCCAATGCGGCAAACGCAAATCCCCGGGTCTCGATGGTCTTCCTTACGAATTATATCTAGCTATGCCGGACTTGTTCCCCGATCTCCTCGAGGCGGTCTACTGCAACTGGCAACAGAACGGGAGAATTCCCTGTACTGTGACC
>OZ024746.1:75208131-75210631 GCA_964016885.1 Eledone cirrhosa | reverse complement strand
TAAATTTGCTTGATAATTTCTTTTTCTTCTCTGTGTTTGTACCATTTATTCAGAGAGGAAACGGTAGTACCTACGGCCATCTATATTTTTACGGCCTTCCAGATCTTAAGAAGAAAAGGAAATTGTCTTCAAACCGGAGACCTAGCCCAAAATGTTTGTCATTTCCAATAAAAAGTTTGCTAAAGACAAAAAAAAACCCCCAAAAAACCACAACAAAAAACCAAACAAAAATAAAACAGGTGGTGGTGTTAAACCAGGTGACGAATTACATCTACTACACCCAGAATGTTACAAGATTGGCAGCTGAGATTTAATTACAAAGGTGATGTAAGCAAACCTTGATGAAACTTTAATAAGAGACACGACAAGGCGCCTGTACTTTATACATGTGTGACTAAATATGTGTATTTAAACTTTTATCTAATTTCGTTAAATTTGCACTGTTTTTTAAAATCCCTTACAGTACTACTGCGGCATTTCCTATACACACACTCACACATACACAAGCAAACACGTGTAAGTGTGTGTGTGTGTGTGTGTGTGTGTGTGTGTGTGTGTGTGTGTGTGTGTGTGTGTGTGTGTGTGTGTGTGTGTACAACTACCCTGACTAAAATGTTATTTACTGTTCTTAAGTAAAATTTCTATCTGTAGGTATATCTGTAAATCATATTAAACAAATAGTTTCCTACGCCACATTGGCTAAGTGGCTAATTGGAATCAGCTCAAAATCTTAAAGTTGTGAGCTCGATTCCCAGCGGAGTAGTGTGTCTTTGAGCTAGACACTTTATTACATATTGCTCTTGTCCACTCAGCTATATATAAATATATATATATATGGGAAAATGTGTGACCCCGACGGCAGGTCCATTTGGTTCCTTACCACACCTCCTTCGTTATATATATATATATATATATATATATATATATATATATATATATATATATATATATATATATATATGGACACACACATATATACATGTATGTATATTGTATGTATATATGGATATATGTATACATGTTTATATGTATGTATATGTGTCCGTATCTACGTTTGCTGTTTGTTTATGTCCTGTAACTTTGCAGTTTAACAAATAGACATCGATATAATAAGTACCAGATTTTAACGAAAACAAATACGACTAAATTCCACGAAGACTATGCTCCAGTATATCCACTGTCCTGTTACTGAAACCTTTATGAGAATATCTAAGAGGGTGCTTCAAAAAGTTCGGGGAAAAAAGGGCAGTTGGAAAAAAAACGGTTTAACTTATGTTTATTTTTCAAAATATGCTCCATCTAGGTCAATATACTTCTGCAGGCGTTGAGACCAGCCTGTAAGTCAACTTGTGTAAAATCGAGGGCCATGCGATTTAAACCATGTCAAAGCAGCTTTTTTTTTTACATCTTCAACCTCATCTCTTCCACTTCTAAAGCGACTTATCCACTTGTCGGTTGTTGATTTCTTTGAGGCATTGTCCTCATAAACGTGATCCAGAGCGTCAATGATTTAGTTGCTCTTCCACCCTAGCTTCACCATGAATTTGATGTTTCGATGGAAGCCATGTTGCTCGAGCGGGTGCTGACTTCCGACTGGTGGCGACGCGTTATAACATGCATTTAAGGTTTCATGTTAGAACCGAGGTTAACTTTGCCTTTCATCCTTACGGGGTCGATAAAATAAAGTACCAGTAATATACTGGAATAATTGCTGGCCTTGTGCCAAAAGTAGAAACAGTTATGACACGTTAGTAATAGAATATTACAGGTACATTGAGATCAAAATCCCAGCATATGATGTTTAGCTATGTACTGTTTCCACAAACTTTTTGGATCCCCCTCGTATATATTTGGTAGGTGGCGAATTGGCAGAGTCGTTAGAGCATCTGATAGAATGCTTTATGGTATTCGTTCCGCCTATCTGCTGTCTGAGTTCAAATCCCACCGAGGTCAACTTTGCCTTTCATCCTTTCGAGGTCGATAAAAAAAGTACCAGTCTAATACTGGGGTCAATTCTTCCTCTATATCTCTTTCTCATTTCCAATTTCTCACTTTCTATCTTTCTCTGGAAGAAATCTTCTGTATTCAGACCCGGAGAGGGATGGGCTCTGCTAAGTTTAAAATGCCCAAGAAATGTCGTATGTCACTACGGCACCCCTACGGACACCATCAGGAGTTATTGGACCATACCATACCATATTTTTAAGTATAATAGATATTTAGTTATAAGCGTGATCAGAAATATATATATATGTGTGTACGGTAAATTTATTTCGGTGCATTGTAAAAGTAGGTATGCCGAAGTTTTTATATTCTTTCAAATGCGTGAGTTTGACAAAACTAGAAAATGTTTTGAAATCTCATTGTATTTCAAGCGATTATGCAAAGAATATCCTATTGACTTGTTTCGAGTTTATCTGAGTATATATACTTAATATGAGAATAAAATTTCTTTTGTATACTTGAATAACTTTAAGTGGATTATTCTTTATCTTTCATA
>OZ024746.1:75198131-75205631 GCA_964016885.1 Eledone cirrhosa | reverse complement strand
TAATATATTTTTTCATTGTTTGCTTTGATGTTACCGTTTATTTTTCGCATACAAAAACACTCATAGATTTGTCTGTCTATTCAAACCGCCACCCTCCTTCAAAAGCGAAGGAGAGGCGGTTTTCCTTTGTGCGATAGCTATGGCGAAAGAGGTTGTATGGTGGACGAGGTTAAAAGGGCTGAGGTCAGACACCTTTGTCTCCGGCGAACAACTGATTCTTTTTTTCAAATACCTCTTTGGATGAAGAATCAGGATGGAGAGAGAGGTGCTGTACCCCAGCAAGTTTTATGAAAGGTGGGTGAAAGTGGCGAGAATGGCCCGAGTGAATGGGCCTTCTCTCTATATCAGCCTGTAGGTTGAGGAAAAAGAGGAGGAGAGGAAGGGACTACAAACTCTTCGTACTCCTGGAGATGAGGGTTGCACATTTTTTTTCGGGGGTATGTGTTAGCCATATGAAATGTCTCCCCCTATTAGGGAAAATCGATTAATTTTTAAATTGCATTTATGATAATATTTTACACGTTTTTATTGTATGTAAACTTCCTCTTTTGTATTTGGCCCCTTCTTTTGTGCCCCTCTGGCTAATAAAGAAACATATCTATCTATCTATCTATCTATCTATCTATCTATACCATTTTGGAAGAAGAATCAGGATGGAGAGAGAGAGGTGCTGTACCCCAGCAAGTTTTATGAAAGGTGGGTGAAAGTGGCGAGAATGGCCCGAGTGAATGGGCCTTCTCTCTATATCAGCCTGTAAGTTGAGGAAAAAGAGGAAGAGAGGAAAGGGGTACAAACTCTTCGTACTCTTGGAGATGAGGGTTGCACATTTTTTCGGGGGTACGTGTTACCCATATGAACTGTCTCCCCCTATTGTGGAAAATCGATTAATTTTTTAAATTGCATTTGTGATAATATTTCACACGTTTTTATTGTATGTAAACTTCCCCCTTTGTATTTGTCCCCTTCTTTTGTGCCCCTGTGGCTAATAAAGAAACATATCTATCTATCTATCTATCTATCTATCTATCTATCTATCTATAACTATTTATCTATTTATCTATCTATCTATCTATCTATCTATCTATCTATCTATCTATCTATCTATCTATCTATCTATCTATCTATCGTTTTTTTCTTCTGGACCTGGAGGATGACATGCTGGTGTCCATGGGAAAGGCATCGGGTGACGCGTTCAGTGGAACGAGCCTCGAACTTGTAGTTCAAATGAGGCCCGAAAGGATCGCCCAGATTCCTGAACGCGTCATACTGGATGATCTAACCTTCATCAACATTACCGTTGAGGGTAGACGGCCCTCGTGTTACCTCTGCGGAACCAGAGGTCACCTGAGGGCTGTCTGTCCCCAACTTAATAAGAAAACCCCAATCCTGCCTACACCACCAACAACTGCACAACCAACACAATAACCACAACTACCACTACAAAAACAACCACCACAGCTCAAACCAAAACAAAACAATGTCCAACCCATCCCCTCCACTCAAAAAACAAAAACAATTTCCAAAACACCCGTACCGCAAACACAACCCGAAAATATACCCCTCCCCTCCAACGCGGAAGATGACCCTAGTTCGTCGTCAGACGAGGAGGAGCACTTCCATACAATCAAAAGAAAAAAAAGAAAACACACCCCAGACACACAAATGAAAAAAACCCCTCCCCAAAACAAACACTGACACCAACACAAAAGAGCTCACAACAACAGCAAACAAAAAACACCACACAAAAACAAAAACATGCATACACATACATAAATACAAGAAACAAAAAACTGTTAAACATTGTGTACAACAACAATCTAATAAAAACACAAGGGCCTAACTTCACCCAGGCAGGGGATTTCCCCCACCTCAAAATGATTAAGGCCCCACAGGACACCTATAAAACTTTAAAAAACAATTTTAAAGAGGACGTGGGTCCCCCCCCCTGCGTCGGGCCCATTAACCGCGTCCTCCTAAAAAACTATCCCACCCCCTCCCCAAACACCCACACAACTCCAAGCTCCCCAACCACACAACACACTGATGCCCCCACACTTCCACAAACCACCACCCCACCCAACAACCCATCCCCCACCCTAATGGAAATTGTGCAGCCCGATACCCGGGACGCAGAGAGGTAAGTGCCTTTTCTCTTCACCACCAACATGGCTATGCTAAGAGTAGGCTGTTTAAATGCGCGTGGCCTGGGCTCAACTTGGAAGCAAGCAATGCTTCTAAATGACCTCAGGTCACAACGTATAGATGTGATGGTTATTTGCGAGGCCCGGATCAGCAACGTGCGACAGCTGGCCCCCACCTTTGATGACTTTGAGATGCACGCATCTCTCTGTCAGCCCGGAGGTGGGGGTGGAGTTGTCGTTCTGCTGCAAAAACATCTGGGTCTCGCAACACAGATGGTACATTTGGACCCGGAGGGTCGACTAGTGGTTCTGGACCTTAGCAGTGGTAAAGGCGGAGCGTTTAGGTTGGTAGCCGCCTACGGCCCTTTCGGGTCAATGCGGCCGGACTTCTTCCATCGTCTGGAGACTTTTCTAGGGACGTCCCGCTCCTTGCTATTAGTGGGGGACTGGAATGGTATCCTAGATGCACGCTGGGACTACGTAGGGGCCTGCCCCGATAGAGAGGGGTGTAATAGCCTCAAAGGGTTAATCGGTCGATTTGACCTGGCCGATAGATATCGACTAGATTTTCCGACTGCGCCAACCTGGACTTGGGCAAATCGTCGAGAACGGCTTTGAGCCAGTTTTTCGACGCGAAGCACGAAGGCTGCGTTGTCCGAAGTAAAATACGTGCTCTAGGGAACGAGGGGACCAAAGCTGTTAGCTGGGCCCGCGTGACAGAGGCCAACAGTGGAACTAAATCCACCATCCGGTCTTTGCGAGACCTGGATGGACGGGCGATTCTTGAGCCTAAGCAGATGTGTGAGGCCTTTCAAAGGCACTTTGCCCGACTGTTCGGCAGGGGCGGGTAGCCGGTTGGGAACGTGGACTTCGGTCCATACCTCGACGGCCTGCCGCGCCTCTCGGACAGGGAGGCGAAGTCCTGCGAGGAGCCGATTTCGGCCGCTGAGATAGAGGACGTGCTGAGCCAATGCGGCAAACGCAAATCCCCGGGTCTCGATGGTCTTCCTTACGAATTATATCTATCTATGCCGGACTTGTTCCCCGATCTCCTCGAAGCGGTCTACTGCAACTGGCAACAGAACGGGAGAATTCCCTGTACTGTGACCAAGGGCGTAGTCACGCTAGTGAGAAAGGACGAGAACAAGGGGGACGAAATAAATAACTTCAGGCCCATAACTCTGCTAAATACAGAGTTACAGATTTTGGCCAAGGTGCTAGCAAAGAGGTTGGCGCTTGTCGTGGGCAACCTGGTGGGAGATGCGCAGACATGCGCTATCCCGTCCAGGTCCATCCATGACAACCTCCACCTCATGCGATACATCATAGAGAGGGTTGGGAACGAACCCGGCTTTGGTGGGGCTCTGATCAACTTGGATCAATCTAAGGCGTTCGATAGGGTCGACCATGGTTACCTGGATGCGGTGCTAGCGGCGGCAGGCTTCGGACCCGTTTTCAGGGGCTGGATCACTGCTATGCACAGCAGCCGCATCTGCTCTAGGGTCATGGTGAACGGCTACCTCTCGGAGCCGTTCAAAATCGCGCGGTCCATCCGACAAGGGTGCCCTCTCTCCTCCCTTCTGTATGTGTTGACTCTCGAGCCACTACTGCGGAAGTTGGAGTTGTTGCAGGGCATCCCTTTGGAACCGGAATTGCGGAAAGCGGTGTCGGCCTACGCCGATGACGTGACAGTAATGGTGTCGACGGCCTCCGAAATCGAGGCGTTCGGCACCTTACTGGAGGAGTACGAAAAGCTCACAGGGGCTAAGCTGAACCGGGACAAGTCGATCGGTTTGCAACTCGGCACGTGGAGGGGCAGACCGATGCCCTCCGATGGCGTCGTCGGACGCTGGACGGAGGGCCCGGTAAAGTTGCTCGGGGTCTGGTTCGGACCGGACCTCCAGGTGGAGAAAAACTGGGCGGAGGTTACGAACAGGGTGTTTGCACTGACCCAGAAGTGGGCCAGTTGCAAACTATCCCTGAAAGGTCGGGTGGAGGTGGCGAACACCTACATAGTGTCCGTCATCTACTACCGCCTGACCGTAGTGCCCTGCCCAAGGGGAACCCTCACCAAGATGGAGCGCGCGCTCTTCCAATTCCTTTGGAAGAGGCGGGCTCCTATGGTGAGGAGATCCATCTGCTGTCAACACCCTTCGAAAGGAGGGCTGGGGATGCCTTGGCTAATGATGCGTAAACACGCATTAAGGCTACGGCACCTCTACGTATTCCTCACCGGACAACCGGTGTGGGCCTCGTTTGTGAGACGAACCTTTCCCAGACTCGTCTCACTCACCGAGCTGCAATCCTGGGTCAAGCAAAGACCGAGAAAACTGGGCGCCTGGCACACTGAGTGTGCCCAGGCGCTCACCGCCCTCTGGCAGGCGGATCCGGTTATCAGTGGAGACTCCACCGCAACATTCTATAGAGGGCTGGTACGCAGCAGGTGCGACGACGCCCTCGGAGAAGCCCTAGACATGGAGGAGGACGAACTGGCCAGCCTGTTCGGTAGGACATTCAGCCCGGGACCTATGGACAACTTCCAGAAGTCCCTGGCCTGGCAGTGCTACCGAGGAGCTTTACCCGTTCGAGAAAGGCTCTACAGACACGGGCGCCCGGGTAGGGACCCCGCCAAAAAGATCTGTCCCAGATGCGTGTGCGACGAGGAAACCGTTGCACACGCATTGGTACACTGCTCGGGCGTAGCCGATCTGTGGGGCTATGTCGAACAACTGCTGTCAAGGGTGGGACCGATCCGGTTGACCACCGAGTCTATTGTAATGATCAAGCCGCCTCCCCCCTTCAAAGATGAAGCAGAGGCGGTGTTTCTGTGCGTAATAGCCATGGCGAAAGAGGTTGTATGGTGAACGCGTCTGAAAGGACTGAGGTCAGGCACCTTTCTCTCTGGCCAACAACTGGTCCGTTTCTTCCGATATCATTTCGGAAGAAGGATCAGGATGGAGAGAGAGGTGCTGCACCCCAGTCGTTTTTATGAAAGGTGGGTGAAAGTGGCGAGAATGGCCCGTGTGAATGGGCCTTCACTCTACATCAGACTATAGGTGAGGAAGATGAAAGACCAAGGGAGCACCCCTTCTCTGTGCTCCTGAGGAAAAGTGTTGCACACTTTTTCGGGGGTGTGTGCGATCCCCCAAGGCGCCTCCTCTCTATTGAGGATTTTGTTATAAATTTTATTTTTTGTTATATTTTATAACAAAATCCTCTATTGAGGATTTTGTTATAATTCTATTTTTTGTTATATTTTATTTTATTTTTATATATTGTTATTGCCTCCTCCCTATTGAGGACGCCTTGTTTTGTAAACTCCCCCCATTGTACTTGTCCCACTTTTGATGCCCTTGTGGCAAATAAAAGAAACATATCTATCTATCTATATATCTATCTATCTATATATCTATCTATCTACCTATCTATCTATATCCAAATCTATGTCTATATATATATACGTAGGTCCCGGGTTGAGTCGGGGATAACCACAGTAAGTAAGGTACTCAATACATGGCAGAGTAAACATTTTTTATTTCATAGAAGGAGCTTCTACAGGACTAGTACTGTTTCATTCAGATGAAATCTTCAGGAAGCTGGGTGTCATATTAAGTTCTGGTATTTATACATTTAGGTAGTGGTAAGGGAGGGGTGGTGGATGGGGGTGGGGGGTGGGGGGGGTTTATCTTTTGGGGTGGGATGGTATTTAGATACACAGGACCACTTCATGGCACAGGCCGTTTTTTCTTTGGGGAGTGGTCAATTAGCCAGAGTGCTTTTTTGAAATAAATAAATAAGTAAATAAATAAATAAATGAATAAATCGATAAATGAATATATATATATATATTTGTCCGTTCCCTTGCACCTGGGTCTGGATTGCCTCGGAAACGTAACCTGTTTACTTAATGTGACTGTCTGATGAGATCAGGTGGACGGTTACGTCAATTGAAGTGGCCACGATCGTCATTGAAATATATATCACAGCTTCATTAATAAAAGACCCTTTAACATCTACAACTTCGCATTTTCCTCTCTCTCTCTCTCTCTCTCTCTCTCTCTCTCTCTCTCTCTTTATATATATCTATATCTATACATACATATATATATATATAACAAAGAAAGTGTGGTAAGATACCAGGTGGACCGTAACGCACTTAGGGTAATTGAGTGGGTAATATGAAAAGAGTTAGGATCCCGACCGTTTCAGCTGTCGAAACGGTCGGCGCTCTTCCGCCGGGGTCTTGACTCTTTTCATATATATATATATATATATATATATATATATATATATATATATATATATATATATATATATATATATTAGTAAAAGGAAAAGAAAATGCTGACAAATTTTTCCCAGTGAAAAATTTGTCAGCATTTTCTTTTACTTTTACTAATATATCACAACTCGTGTGTTACACCTCTATTTTTTTAAATATATATATATATATATATATATATATATATATAGCTTATATATTTTATATAGTATATATATAGTTTATATAGTTTATATAGTATATATATATATAGTTTATATGAAGTAACATCTGATCCTTGACTTTCCTTTCTGTTCCAGCAACGGCAAGTCCGACAATCGACAAACCTTGTGCAGGCACAGAATTCGGTGATGTTCCGGATAACAACAATTGCGGACGTTTTTACAAATGCAACCACGGTCGTGTTGTGGCACGAATCAAGTGTCCGACTGGGAGTGCTTTCTCTATGGATAACCTTCGATGTGATTGGCGCGCCAGTGTCGACTGTGCAGGTCGAGGACCCCAGTCCGGTTGAGCCAAACGAAACATTCTTTCTGTTGTTGTTGTTGTTGTTGTTATTGTCGTCGTCGTCGTCGTCGTTGTTGTTGTTGTCGTTGCTCTTCTTCTTCTTCTTCTTCTTCTTCTTCTTCTTCTTCTTCTTCTTCTTCTTCTTCTTCTTCTTCTTCAATGTATTGGTAGAATCGTTATAGCGTTGGGAAACATGCTTCATTGCATTTAGTTACGGCCCGTTACGTTCTGAGTTCGAATTCCATCGATCTCAACTATGTCTTTCATCTTTCTGTTGTCGTTAAAATAGAATAGCAGTGGAGTACAGAGGTTAATATAATTGATTGTTCTTAACAATAACTTGCGTACACCATGTAGTGTTGTGGATTGGAATAGTCGATACAGTGGCGTTCCGTGTCGTTTCTTGTAGCATGGAGCTACATCTGAATTCAAAAGAAAGTTCCATTGAAGTCATCTTCGTCTGTAATCGTTAAAGCTTGGAGTATGATTGGCTTTCTCGAACTTTCTGTTGAGTTTCCTACTCTTTCTGACATTGCAGAGTCTGACATTCATCGACAACGAACGTGTCAG
>OZ024746.1:75178131-75193131 GCA_964016885.1 Eledone cirrhosa | reverse complement strand
CCTTAGAGCAAATATTTATTAAAATAACAGATTAAAATTTAAGCAAAGAATCGCTGCTTTCACTCTTAACGGGATCTTCTGAAATGAAAAAAAATCAATCTGTGAACGCGCATCTATATACGCACATACTCGTGCAAACGCGAAAACACATGCCATGCATGAAAATACATGCACATACACATAAACACGCGCACACATACGAACGTATACACCAAATACACATATAAAATATATATGTGTGTGTGTGTGTGTGTGTATTTAAAACATACTTCATTCTTTTTCTTTTTTCAAATGTACCTAACTGTACCAAGGATTTCACACATTTTCCAATATATATATATATATATATATAGTACCTTACTGTACCAAGAATGAATTATGACGTAGACTTAACCCCATAAACACTTTCCGAGCAATGTAAGGAACACTTTTGGTTATTTATGCCCTTGACAAGCCCAACTGGGCGAAACGTACGTAGGTGCTGTTTTAAATAAACATGTATTAACGGTCTGTTCTCCGATTTCTTTCTTTTCGACGTATATATATATATATATATATATATATATATATATATATATATATTGGAAAATGTATATATATATATATATATGTATATATATATATATATATATATATATATATATATATATATATATATATATATATATATATATATATATATATATATATATATATATATATATATATATATATATAGTGAAAGTGAAGAATAACATGGTCAGCTGTACAAAAAGAGTTTTATTTACAGTATTAACAATTGTTTCATTGATCAGGTGAGTCTAAAGGCCGCTGGTCACTCGAAATTGCGTCACTCGACCTTAAATACTGTAACTAAAACCATTTTTGTCCAGCCGACCATGACATTCTTCCCTCTTTCACTACTATTACTCCAAGAATGACCCGCAAGGGAATTCTCACAAACTCACTACCTAACTATGGAAACCTCTTGTTGAGTCAAACAACGCCGTACGTTAAAACTATCCATAGTACCAAGTACTCACAACCTCTAACTGGATTACCTAAAACGATAACTTGTTATCCCATATATATATATATATATATATATATATATATATATATATATATATATATATATATATATATATATATATATATATATATATATATATATATATATATGTATATATATATATATATATATATATATATATATATATAAATATATATATATTTATATATATATATATATATATATATATATATTTATATATATGTATATATATATATATATATATATATATATAAATATATATATATTTATATATATATATATATATATATATATATATATATATATATATATATATATTTATATATATGTATATATATATATATATATATATATATATATAAATATATATATATATATATATATTTATATATATATATATATATTTATATATATGTATATACATATTTATATATATATATATATATTTATATATATGTATATATATATATATATATATATATATATATATATATTTATATATATATATATATATATATATATATATATATATATATATATATATATATACATATATACAGGTCCGACGAGCTTTTGATTCCAGAATCGGGCAGATCGATACGGATCAAACCTTGAGCTGATCAATAGCGAAACGCGCTTCACCAATCAATAAACGCAATGAAGATATAACAAATCGTTCTTTTATTATTATTAGGGGCGGTCGATTGGCAGTATCGGTAGAGGGTCGGACGCCATGCTTTGACGCATAGAATTACGGCCCTTTCCATTCTGAGTTCAAATCCCGCCGAGGTTAACTTTGCCTTTCAACCGTCCTGCACGCACTCGTTCAGTGTCCGAGCATTGCAGAACTGATCCCGCCATGAGCTGAGCCCATCGTGAGGATTTCCCCACCCTCTTCCTTTAGCAGGGAAGGGCAGGCAGTTTTTACCTATTCGCTGAAGCCCTGATTAACTTTTTCAAATTTCATTTGAAAAGGAAAAATAAGGGTAGAGAGGGAAGTGTTCTCTTCCCAGCATTTTGTTGAAAGATGGGTGAGAGAGGCAAGAATGGCCCGAGTGAATGGGCCTACTCTGAGTATGTAAATTGAAGGTGGAAAACTGGGAGAGGGCACTTGCCCTGGTGGTCAGGGTCACCGTGGCTTTTTTTAATGGGCTATCTCCACGATGGCCCTCAGAAGTCTCCCCCCATTGGGGAATTTTTCATTGTTCCTTTTTTTGTTACATCCTCTGTTTTTTTTTTTTTACACGCAGAAATGCCCATTTGTACCGTCCTGTACTGTCCTGTACTGTCCTTAATGTCTACTTAGTGTAAACCCTTGTGGTTAATAAAGAAATCATTATTATTATTATTATTATTATTATTATTATTGTGGATTGGCAGTATCGGTAGAGAGTCAGACACCATGCTTTGCAGCATAGAGTTACGGCCCTTTATGATCTGAGTTCAAATCCCGCCAAGGTTAACTTTGCCTTTTATCCTTACGGGGTCGATAAAATAAAGCACCAGTAACGCACTGGGGTCGATTTAATCGACTTTCCCCTTGCCCAAAATTGCTGGCCTTGTGCCTAAATCAAAAGCCATTATTATTATTATTATTATTATTATTATTATTATTATTATTATTATTATTATTATTATTATTATTATATATATTTATATATATATGCATATATATATATATTACGCCCACCCACACATACACACGCACAGACACACACACACACACACACACACACACACATATATATATATATTATATATATATATAAATAAAAGAAAGAACTGTCGTAATGAGAATATGTCCCGTTTGTTCAAATATTACAAAAGTGAAAACATTCAAAATACGCTGTCAAATTTGGGTTCCTGCTTTCAACTTTCTAATGAAAGCCTGATAGACCTGTTTAACGACTGATATTTGTATATTTAGCATCTTAATATCAAAACAAATACATCCCACGCCAGTAATAGCGTGTGTGCACAACTAGGATTGAGTTTTACATATATGTTTGTATATATATGTATATATTTCTGTCTGTATATCTGTGTTGTTATTTGTATTCTTTATGTCACGACAAATATCCAGCCACAATTTTGTGTACATGTATGGATAATAATTGTTTCTACTTTTGGCACAACGCCAGCAATTAACCCCAGTGAATTACTGGTACTTTATTTTATCGATGAAAGGCAAAGTTAACCTTTGCGGGATTTGAACTCAGATCATAAAGGGCCGTAACTCTATGCTGCGAAGCATGGCGTCCGACCCTCTAACGATACTGCCAATCCACCGCTTGGATAATATGGATAATGATATTGTATAATATGTTTATATACGATTGATTATTGTATGTATATGGTGGTATACATGGATGTAATCTGTCTCTTTCATAGAATTAACTATACGACTCATCGCCTATCGCTGTAAATGTGCATTTTATATAGGTATGTAGTTTTATATTAATGTATGCGTATTTATCTTTAAAAGTATGCGTATATGTATAAATGTACATTTATGTTAATTTAATTGTGCCAGTGTGTATTACATTATTTTTATGCATAAAATATTCATTTATATTTGGAGCTTATTAAGTTTGCTAGATGTATGATGACTTTAGATTCAATCAAGAACCACATTTTCTTTCAAATACTCAGTAAACTTCCTCGGCTATACCTCTATACTCAAATTCGTGGCTGGTTTAGGTGGATTGGCAGTATCAGTAGAGAGTCGGACACCATTCTTTGCAACATGGTGTTACGGTCCTTTACGGTCTGAGTTCAAATCCCGCCAAGGTTAACTTTGCCTTTCATCCTTACGGGGTCGATAAAATAAAGTACCAGTAATGTACTGGGGTCGATTTAATCGACTTTCCTCCACCCGAAATTACTGGCTTTGTGCCTATACGAGAAATCATTATCGGTAGAGGGTCGGACGCCATGCTTTCCAGCATAGTTATGTCCCTTTACGATCTGAGTTCAAATCTCGCCGAGGTTGACTTTGCCTTTCATCCTTACGGGGTCGATAAAATAAAGTACCAGTAATGCACTGGGTATTTGCTGCCTTGTGCCTAAAGTAGAAAAAATTATTACAATTATTGATATGCTGGTATATGGTAGTGACGGTAGAGTGGTGAATAAAATATATTGCTTATGTTCTTCTGTTGACTGTCATATTTTTTGTGTGGCACATCATGCCAGACGTATTACTTATACAGTTAATTCTAGGATTCCCCTGGAATTTCCTTTTTACTCTTTTAGTCAGAGATAGAAGGGTAATACATATGACATTCGTAGAGCTTCTGAGACTGATGGGAGACAAGAAGGTACCCCCATATTGGAATCCTAGAATGAATACTGATAAAGGCATCCACGAGCTATATGGTGATGTTAAATGGGGACGATGGTTTACGTCTACCAGCTAGCTATGCCACATCAGAATTTGAACTATGAACAAAAAGAGCCGGAGTAAATACAGCAAGGCATCTCGCCAGACCCTCTAATAATACCACTAAGCCATTGCTATGGCCTGGTACGTTTTTCATCGATCACGAAAGAAACATATCAGTGGGATTTGAACTCAGAAAAAATACCACACGGTATCTTGTTTTTACGCTCTAATAATCCAGTGTTTTGGTCCAAAGGTCTGCAACAGTGAACACTGGAAACATCACCAAGGCACCCAATGGTGGTGTTAAACCGGGTGATGTTTTATGTCTACCCAAAAACTCAGAATGAAAAGAGTCCGAGTAAATACAGTAAGACAATTCTCCCGACATTTTTTTTTTTTATGTGGGATTTTCTGTTTGGACGTATTTGAAATAATTATGCCCTCTTAAGTTGTATGGGAGACAGAATCGTTAGTGCGTCGGTATATGCGTTGGTATATTTGTCCTGCTCTTTATGTCTGATTTTATATCTCAACAAGGTCAACTTAACATTTCATCCTCCCGGGAACGATAAAATAAAGTAGCAGTTTAGTATTGGGGCAATATTATAGACGTTTATCTTGACTAATGTATGAGGTCTTGCGTCTATGAACAAAGTGAAGTTTACCAGCTGAAGAAAAGACTATGTTTACAATTTCAATGTGTATTTTGTCATATATTTTAGAATATTCGATATTTTCAAGGTGAATATAGCATCAATGTCACATCGTTTGGGAAACAATCACCGTCGATGCTCTCTCGTAGTATTATCGTATGAGAAGAGTATCAACTTGTCTTTCTGTTGGGAATGGAGGAGAGATGACACTTTTTCTCGTTGCTATATATATATATATATATATATATATATATATATATATATATGAATGTATATATAGTGTATTTTTCAATACACTGTATGCTTAATTAAAAGCATTTTGAAGACCTTACGCTATTGTTTTAAAGTAGTGACAATGTCACTTACTTCAATTTTCAGCAAACAGGGGAGATAAGCTGACAGGGCTCTGTTTCGTACTTGTTCGTACTTATCAAAGCTCACCACTCCTTCTGTTTGCCGAAAATTATGAATGTTGGATTCTTATAGAATTCCAGTAATAATCAGGAACTGATTATACAGAGCGGTTGCCGGTCCAGCAAAAATTGAAAATTAGAATTGGTGCTCTGAAATAGCGATATATATATAAATGTATATACAGTGTATTTTGCAATACACTATATGCTTAATTAAAAGAACTTTGAAGACCTTACGCTATTTTATATATATATATATATATATATATATATATATGCAGCCCAATAACAGTAACCGGCTTCGATGCGTATAGAATTTCATCTTCATCTACCATTTCGAAGCAGCACCCTTTCCAATTCAATTTCATTTCCTGGCGAAATAAAGGACAGATAGGCTAGGCGAGAGCTAAAAGTAGTGATATAAACTTATCAGCAACCGTATCTCATGGATGAGTTCATGAATCTTTGCATATTTTCTGGTGTTTGGCTCTAAACAATTCGTCGCTCTGAACTATGGATTGATTGGCCATGAAACGTACATTATACCTCATAGCGTGTACCTGACCTAATGCATTTGCTACGAGCAAAATCTAATGGCAGTACGTTGTTCGAAAACCTCGCTTAATACATGAACAAGAGTAGGTAGCATGAGGTTTATTTTTACATTGATTCAGAAGACTAGCTACTACTCATCGTAAGCTGCTCACGCATTTCTGTGCAACTGTAGCATCATTTCATGTGCACATCAGAAGCATTTAGAAACGCCTCGTATATATATCTGGTTTTGTAATATGCGGAACATGGAAGAGGGGCAGTGCCTGTAGTTTTTATGGTCCTTCATATACTAGTAGGTAGAATTACCTTTTGAGGAGCGTCTGAGCGTTGATATTAGTAACTGAAACGTGGGTTGGTGTTATATAAATTATCTATATATATTTAGTTATCACATTGGATTAACACATGCATTCATACACACGCAAATACATAGACACATATATTCGCAACCACTAAGTCAAACGTACAATTTCTGTATTAAACCACGTACTGTTAAATTAAACACAGATGTCTAATGTCTACATCAGTCTGTGGCATTCTAACAGATCATACAGTCTTGGTTCATTTATATGTTAAGATGAGATGTAATAGTTTGATTGTCTGAGACATTCCTGATGTTCTTGTTAATGTAACCTTTACACTCCATAGGACAGCCACACCACCTCTAACCTTGTATTTTAACTACTTTTTACCTTTCTCTCATCTCTTTCATGTCCGAAGATGTTAATGTCAAACCTTAACACAACAACCACACCATCAATAATAATAAAAATAATAATCATACATCATCACATGCAATGATGATGGCAATAATACGTAATATTTTACACATACATACAGACACACATACGCATGCATATACATACACTTACCATATATATATGCATGGACGTACAAATATGCACACACACACACACACACACACACACACACACACACACACACACACACACACACACACACACACACACACACACACACACATATATATATATATATATATATATGTATGTATAAGCGTTCAAGCACATTCATAAACAGGTGCATTATTATATGACGCATCCACACATACATACATACGCACGTACATACAAACATACATAATATTATGGTTACATTTGTACACACCAAGCTATCATTCCCTACATATAGTAGCAAGAAACGGCTTCCTAGTTAGATCAGAAGCAAGCCAGACAATCCACATCATTGGCAGACAGAAGAAATATAGAGTACCAATGTTGTCCTGCCATTATGGACGTTTTCTAGACATCCGCAGTATCTGTTTGGCTTTTGTGGTCACCCTAGTGAGTCTGAGCAATTACTGTTGCCATGGGCAGTTCAATGACTTCAAATGTTCACCGCGAGGATTCAGCTGGCAGGCCGACACTCGTAACTGCAGTGTCTCTCATCTGTGTGTATTCGGAAAACATGTGCAGACCATTACATGTCCAAAGAAAGGTTTGGTAATAGGGCAGGACAATTACTCTTGCGTACCGAAAGGTAGCCATTTTGACAATTGTGGACAAAGAATCAAGCTTTTTGTTGTCCGTGAGTAAACTTTTGTAACGAATTCTATACAGATTATTTTCGATTCATGCTTTGTAATGTTATACTGTTTTCTAATGTGTCTCTCTCTCTGTGTATAAATATGTGTTTTATATAGCCCATTCAGTGAGTATTGAAGTTGCAGTGATGTTACAATGATTGACAGAATGACTTGCAGTGATTACGTACGTCCTTTGCGTTCTGAGTTTATATTTTGCGGGGATTAGTTTTTGTTTTTACTTTTGTTTTTTTTCTGTGACTGTTATATGGACTCCGTGACAGATGGGAGGAAGCGAGAAAGTTAAACCGGAAACGTGGCCAGAATGCTTAAAACAAAATGGACTCTATAATATGATATAGTCCGTGACCCAGTGAGTTTTTATCGCCTTTTCTTGTAACACAGTGTGTTGCTATTTATACCTCAGTGAATACGTAGGTATCATTTCTTACCTTGACACAATACTTTACTATTTATGCTTCAGAGCCCTTGAGCAAGATAATGTAACGATAATCTGGGCTACGGATGAAGCATACCACTGTCTTCTATAGCGGTGAAAGCGACAATAAAATAAATAGCAATTTTGCATTTGGACGATTTATGGTAGACTTATTCTGTCGCCTAGTTTAAGACCAGAATCTGGTCCTTGGCTGCCTTTATTGGGCCCCACTTTCTTGCAAGCATTCAGGCCAGACCTCCTGTCACAACATGTTTATATTCTTACATGTTCCTCCAGTCAGGTATGTCTTACAAACATATCGTGTGCATTGCTCTCCAAGCCCTGATAAAGTCATGAAGCCAATCCTTAAAAATGTATATTCTTGTGACAACATAAGACGTTGTTATATTGCTTTGATTTAAGGTCATTTTTATTAATAATCTATTTTTATGTTTTTACAACAGAAAAGACGTTCCATGTTCTAATGTATTCGATTTATTTATATCTGCCAATTTTGTTGGTTTCTCTGTGTTAATTTCATATACCAAATAAGGATTCCTAATAAAGCATGGGAAAAACGATAGTCGATTAATATTACTTCAGTACTTATTTTATTATTCCCAGAAAGACGAAAGACAAAGTTTTATATTCCGAATAATATATTTTTATTCTTTACAGCAGCTTTTCTAAAACATGATATTGTCCATACAGTTAGTTTGTACAGTCTCTTCTTTTAATATAACATGGTATTGTCCATACCCCAGTGAGTTTGTACAGTCTCTTGTTTTAACATAACATGATATTGCCCATACAGTGAATCTGTGCAGTCTCTTGTTTTAACATAACATGGTATTGTCCATACAGTGAATCTGTACAGTCTCTTGTTTTAACATAACATGGTATTGTCCATACAGTGAATCTGTACAGTCTCTTGTTTTAACATAACATGGTATTGTCCATACAGTGAATCTGTACAGTCTCTTGTTTTAACATAACTTGATATTGTCCATACAGTGAATCTGTGCAGTCTCTTGTTTTAACATAACATGGTATTGTCCATACAGTGAATCTGTACAGTCTCTTGTTTTAACATAACATGGTATTGTCCATACGCAAGTGAGTATGTAGTGTCTTTTATATTAACACAGCATGTTGCTATTTATACCTCAGTAAATATGTCTTACTTTAACACACCACATAGCTATTTATACTTCAGAGAGACCGTAGAATTCTTGCTCTACTCTGTTTTCTTTATAATCCCATCCTGTTTCCTATTAACTTCTACAAATAAAAAGACCACACACACTAAACATTTCAACATCGTTATTAATTGTTTTGAGAGTTATGCACAAAATCTGATTACTTTGTATTTGGGATAATTGCTGGCCTTGTGCCCAAAGTAGAAACAATTATTTTTAATCTCCCACCGAGGTTAACTTTGCCTTTCATCCTTACGGGGTCGATAAAATAAAGCACCAGTAATACACTGTGATAATTGCTGGCCTTGTGCCAAAAGTAGAAACAATCATTTTTAACCTCCAGTAGAGTTAATAGTTAATGTGGCGTATATATTGAAATCTCATTTAGATATTTATTATTATATCTGTATGTATAAGTCTGTATTTAACAAAATAGTAATGAAAGTAATTCGTTCATAGATTGGAGTTTCATGCAGATATCTGTTTTAATATCGATACATATAAGGGTGGTGTCTAGATAGAATAGGTAGAGCGTCGAAGAAAATGCCACTACGTTATTTACTCTGGCTCTTTACATTCTGAGTTCGCATCTCACCAAGGTTAACTTTACCTTTCACCTTTCCGTAGCCGATAAAATATAGTACCACACAAGTACTAAGGTTGGTTTAATCAACATTTCCCTTCCCTCAAATGTGCTGGTCTTGTGCCTAAATTAGAAAAAAATATCATATCTCTACATATATAGTTAACGTCTAAATGTACATTTAATTCAGCTCTAACCTAAAATATCAAGCATTATCATGACATAAACAAAAACATATCAATACGATTTAATATTGTATATATGGTAGAATTCCAGCTGATATGTCGCTGTTCTCACCAAAATCAGAATATTTTATAATGTTATTTCGTTTAGATTCATTCTCTGATAGATGTTGGAAGTATACATATATTGTATGTAGTTTTGTCTGTTCTGCTTGTATCTTTGCGTTTCGTTAGTGGTTTTTCTATCGTACTCGCATTTTCTCCTAGAAATGTACGCTGTCTGTCATCCTGGTAGCAATAAAAGATCAATTATTATAATTTTTGAAGAGACCTAAAGATGAAAGACACGATAGAGAAAAGTGATAAAGTGCCTTGCATATATTTACATATATACATAGACGGAGTTTGGTCAGGATCAATGCTCATATTTGATAGCTAACCGAAGGAAGATTGCTAACCAGACAAAATATATGGAAATCAATGACCTGTCTATCTCTTCTGTCTCTAAAAACGAATGACACACGTAATGTGGAATTGAATGTCGCATTGTGTCACTCTGACAGCTCCAACTGAACAGTAAAGGGAAAATGATTAGCCCACTTGTATACTCAATAAGGAAAACATCTTGAGAATAGGTGAAAACTTTCTAAATAGGCATTCTTGGCTTTCAAATGTTCCATATGGCTCAAACGTATTTAAATTACATAAATAGAAACTTGTATTGGTGTGTGTGCCTGATTAAATAAACTTCTGTTGTTTCATTGAACCTTTTGGCTTTCAGTTCGAGGTGACGCTGCATTTCTTCACAAAACCTTTTGTGGTACTGCTAGAATTAATCGAATCTTAGTAGAGTTGTGGGTAATAGTGTTTTGATTCTTATTGCTATTTTGTCGGTACGTGGTCTGTTGTAATGGAAGTAATAATAATAATTATAGTAGTATATATGTTGTGTTTCTTCTCAAAGATGATCCACGATGTACAACAAACCCGAATGGCAACAACCCAGATGAACAAAATTGTGCTCAGTTTATAAACTGTTTCAATGCCACGTCAATGGGACTCCAGAAATGTCCTCAAGGTCTCTTCTTCTCGACAACTAACTTTACCTGTGAATATCCTGAAAACGTCATCTGTGGTAAAAGACCCACATCTTCTGAATTCCGTAAGTACAGAAAAATCTGTAGTAAACTTTAAAGAATATATTTTAATAGAACAATGAAAGCCCTTAACATTACATAAATCTGTTTAGGCTCTCCTTGTCTGTTCTGTTTCTACTATACTGACCACTGTGCCTGTGCACCAGATATCTTATTATCCAGTGAACCTTAGCCTAGATGTCTCACCCTGTTCTTCTCCCCGTACTACAGTAATTCCCACCCTACCTACATTTTCTCTGTTAACGTTCACGAACTATTGAAAGTGAATATCAACTGTAGCGTAATCACATCTTTAGAAAGGCTGGCAAAATCTATAATTTGGAATGTAATGGATCTTCGTCGGTTTCGACGATGAATTTTTCAACTGTTCGATCAACAGAACAACCTGCTAATGAAATTAACGTGTAAATGGTTGAGCATGGGTTGACCCAAGACTATAGCATGTGGCACTTGCACAAGATGCTAGGCAGTGGAATCGAACACAAGGCTTAATGAATGCGAAACTAACTTTTTGAACATTCGGCCATGTTGCGTCCACTAGTCTTGGTTTAAACTTGAGAAAACCAGTTTCGTCAAAACGACGAGCTGTGACATGATGTGTAATAAAAATAGTGACCAAGAATCCCTGCATGTCACAACCTTAGCACATGCCAGCTTACCATCAGCTACGACATATCACGCATAGAATATTGGCAGCATATGGACCTTCTTAGTAAGGTTTTTGTTTATAATTATTTGAAGTCTGCCTAGTTTTAAAAAAAATAATTTTCGTTTATTCGAAATTTATTTCATTATTTGTTGGATTGGCAGTATCGGTAGAGGGTCGGACGCCATGCTTTGACGCATTGAGTTACGGCCCTTGCCATTCTGAGTTCAAATCCCGCCGAGGTTAACTTTGCCTTTCATCCTTACGGGGTCGATAAAATAAAGTACCAGTAATGTACTGGGTTATTGCTGGCCTTGTACCAAAAGTAGAAACAATTATTTGTTTAGGGCGGTAGATTAGCAGTATCGGTAGAGGGTTGGACGCCATGCTTTCCAGCATAGAGTTACGTCCCTTTAGGGTCTGAGTTCAAATCCTGTTATGTATATACCATTATTACAAAGGAACATTATAAAGAGTGGTGGATTGGCAGAATCAGTAGAGCATCGGGCATTTTCAGCGACATAGAGTTACGGCCCTTTACGATCTGTGTTCAAATCCCGCTACAGTTAACTTTGCAGTTCATCCTTCATCCAGTAATGCATTGGGATAATTGCTGGCCTTGTGCCAAAAGTAGAAACAATTATTTGTTTATCTTGGGCGAATACAATTCTACTCTCTTTCTTGATAACACTTCAACGTACGCGCTCATCAGGGCCATACTGAAAAATGTAAACACTAGAAAATAGAAAAGTTTTTCAGAAAACTAAAATAATTGTTTCTACTTTTGGCACAAGGCTTGTAATTATCCCAGTGCATTACTGGTGCTTTATTTTATCGACTCCGTAAGGATGAAAGTCAAAGCTAACCTCGGGGGGATTTGAACTCAGAACATAAAGGGCCTTAACTCTATGCTGCAAAGCATGGTGTTTGACGCTCCACTGATACTACCAATCCACCGCCTTGAGAAAACTAAAATAATGTCTAAACCTTGGACCAAGTAGGGTGGACAGCATCCATGGCCTTTAAATAACTTTCCAAATTTGGTCAAACTGATGCAGGTAATTTTCAGTTTGAACAACTACAGGTTTAGGAATTGGAGTTACTTGATGTTCTTCGTGGAAAGGAATGGATGATGTCATTTATACGTCTCTGAGAAGTGAGACAACGTAAATGTGATGGGAAGTCGTTAATTCGGTTGTGCTAAGTGTAGAGGCTTTATAATAATTGTTTCTACTTTTGGCACAAGGTCAGGAATTACCCAGTACATTACTGGTACTTTATTTTATCGACCCTGTAAGGATGAAAGGCAAAGTTAACCTCGGCGGGATTTGAACTCAGTTCGTACATGACTGCGAGTTAATAGTTATATATTATTAGTGAGTGAAACGATGCTACACATTCAGATAATCTATGTTGAATAACATGTTTACATGTGTAAGCATAGTTGCACATAGATGAAATTTATTAAAATGAAAGAAATTCCTGAATAATGAAATATAGAATATGTAAAGCTCGTGTATATTCCTTTCAGAAAAAAATATTATAAAAATGTTATACAAACAATTTCTTATTCCTTAAATTTTCAGGTGATCTGCTTAAAATTGGAGAAAGATGTCGGAAAGAAGGAACACATCTGATTCCTAATCCCACAGATTGCCATAAATACTATGAATGCCAAGGGGGCCTGAATTCGCCAAAAGCTTGCGCGCCAGACCTAGTTTTCTCAAGAAAGGACCAGGCCTGTATGCAAGCATGGGAAGCTCCGGACGTACGATGTTGATGGAAATATATATTTCCAGTTTTTGGTGTATTTACAATGAATGGAAACGATAGTATACAGCTGTAAACAAAATTTTCCAGGCAACAAGAGCCTGAGATTCGGTTTCCATCTCAAGTCAGAATCATTTAATTTTAATTACGTTGATAAATTCTTGAAAATAGGATCAGAAACTTTAGAAATCCACCATTATTAAACCGAGTAAGATATAAGAGACAGTTGGAAATTACTAAAATCAAAGTATCGATTCACTTTCTGAATAAAAACTTCATAAATTCGATAAAATACAATGAAAAGTCCCAGAGTTGTCTTTTAATTATAAATCTCTCTCTTTGTTTCACCCCCACACATACACACACACTCTCTCTCTCTCTCTCTCTCTCTCTATATATATATATATATATATATATATATATAAACTGTATATATATATATATAATTATATATATATATATATATACACACACACATATATATATATATATATATATATATACACACACACATATATATATATATATATATATATACACACACACACATATATATATATATATATATATATATATATATATATATATATATATATATATATACATACACACATATATATATATATATATATATATATATACAGTGCCAAGAGTTTCCGAAGAATAGATCAAGAATTGTATTTGTGTTGAGATCTTATTATTTTCTACACCACTCATATACCAGTCAACACCTGCGATCACTGCAAATATTTCCTTTGGAAGGTTTCTGCAAATCTAAACTATAATAAAGTAAGGAGCGCGTGACTGCGTACGGTTTATAATTTTTTTTATCCCATTAGTAAAATAAGTTGGATTACTTTGAATAAATAATGAATGAATATTACATAATTTATCTACTAAATTTCGTGGCTGTTGATTAAATATTTTTGTTTATTTAACGATTCACTTCTTTAAAATTTCTGAAATGTCAACACTTCCGGTTGGCCATCGCTTAAATAAACATACTAATTTTCTCCTAATGCAGTTTATATATAATATCGTCTTTTTTAATGTATCATGGATTACGTTACTGATTAAATAAGACAGTGTAACGTAGTCTTCGTTCAATTTCTATGTATATTGTCAATTACGATTTTATTTGATGTATCATATCTACATGCATATATACCTGCGTATAATACCTACACATGCTAGCAGAAAACCACCCGAAGGGTGGGTTTTTTGCTAGTATCTTCTAATGAAGAGACGACAGTCTCTGAAACTCACAAATGGTTTTATAGTTCCTTCCTTTCACAGCGGAGCTTCTAATTCAAAAGGTGGAGGGATATCTACATTAAATTTACCTATATTTTCTAATATATGCTTATTATTATATAACACACACATGCGCGCGGACATTTACATGCATATATATCCATACATATAAATGCATATATTTTATA
>OZ024746.1:75163131-75168131 GCA_964016885.1 Eledone cirrhosa | reverse complement strand
TGCCTCTCATCCTTACCGGGTCGATAAAATAAAGTACCAGTAATGCACTGGGTGATTGCTGGCCTTGTGCCTAAAGTAGAAACAATTATTTGGAGCGGTGACAAACAATTACACGCAAAGACGCAAAGACAGAACCACGTTTATGGTATAAAAGAAGTTGTAGACTAATATTCTCTTAGGTGGTTCATAGAGACGTTCTCTGGCAATGAACGAAAAAACCGAAGATAATACGTCATATGTGGAGCGTGGAGAACAATTGCACGCAAAGACAACGCCACGTAAATGGTATAACTGAAGTCGTAGACTAAAATTCTAACTAGGAAACCGAATGATTCTCCGCTTCAGAGTTAAGATTAAAGTAAATAAAATACAGAGGTAATTGAAATTAAATAAATACATACACGCATCCAAATATGTACATACACAAGCATACGCGAAAACACTCGCCATAGGTATACAAATACACGCACATATAAATATGTGTGTGTGTTTGTGTGCGTGTATACAAATAATTAAGTAAACGTATATAAATAAATAATTACGTATATAACAAGCGCACACAGATACCTACATGTAAATACACAAATGTTCGGAGACACACGTCAACCAAAACACGAAGTACACATATACACACACCCTACATACGTACGAACTCGCATACTCACACAGACGCAAAACTCATGTAAAATCAAAAGCATATGTACCAGAATATATAAAATATACGCCATAACATATACTATCAAATATACGTACGAGAAAGTATACGTACCTTCACAAAACATACAGGTAATATATACTTACCTATGCAAATAAGTAATGGTATAAACATAACATATACTTAGCTACCACATCAAGACTTAAAATATCCGCGTATAGATCGTACTATCCGTTAGGGTATAATCTGGGGCTGTAATACAGGAAAGTTTTGTGCAATTTATGTTTACAAGCCGAAATTGCCTCAGATTTTTTGTTTAAGATGTGGTCTGTGGCGTAGAGTATTTCCAGGCCCTCAGCGACGCAGAGGTCACATGGTCTTTTATTTCCATTATACGATCTAGCCCTAGCTAGGATCTTCCAGTGTAACTTATATTGGGTGTGGTTGTCTTTTAGACTCCAGATATAAGCTGAAAGTGACGTCATATTCCTTTTTAGAGGGTAACGAAAAGAATGGGTATGCATGTAAAGACGCTGCTTGAATCTATTGGCGGTTAACCCTACTTAGGCCCTACGGGACGTGGGTGTTTCAACCTTACACAACGTTTTTTTAAATAATCACTTCTGCGTTCACAGATTGACTTTGTTAGTTTCAGAAGATCCCGTTAAGGGTGAAAGCAGCGATTCTTTGCTTAAACTTTAATCTGTTATTTTAATAAATATATATATATATATATATATATATATATATATATATATATATATATATATATATATATATATATATATATATATACACATACATATATGTTGTGGGTTCGTGTCTCATGTACGTAAATACTCATCTTTTTTTTTCATTCAGAGTTTTTTTTAAATCCCAACTAACAGACTAATTCTATTTAGTCAAATACGGCGTAAGCACATGTCACTACCTAATTTTCAAATTAGCTAGCCGTTTGTAAACAAAGCCTGCATTGTGTTTCCCTATTTATATACATATATATATACCTGCTAGTGTGTCCATGTAGGGGATCCCACAGGAGCACTGAGTGCAATGTCAACTCTGGATGTCGGTGAGCATGTCCAGCCAACCTCAGTCTCCTCTGTGTCACTTTTGAGCTGACTTTTGGGATGCTCCCATACAGCTCTGAGTTTTTCATCCTCAGTGTATACTGATTAATGTTTAGAGCCATCCTCAGCATTCTCGTGTAGCACCCATCCACCATCAAACCCATACAGTAGCACAGACTCCACTACAGCAATGAAGAGGATGGACACACTAGAAGAGGAAGACCAAGGTTAACGTATGTTGATGCCCTAAGGACAGACACTGGTCTGTTGGAGATGCAGGACATGGCAGCGATAATGAGGGACAGAGACCGCTGGAGAGGACTCGTCCATGGATCTCGGGAATTTTACCCGCCTTAGATAGATAGATATACCTGCTATGGTTATATAGCTTGTAATTGAATAAAAGCAGGCATAGGTGGCGTGGTGGTATAATGCTAACACATAGGTCCGGCAAACCACAGATGTGGGTTCGTTTCCCATGTACGTCAATACTTATCCGTTTTTTATTTTGCATTCAGAGGGGTTTTAAAATCCCAAATAACAGACTAATTGTATTAAGTCAAATACTGCGTACCACATGTTACTACCTAATTTTCAAGTTGGCTGGCCGTTTGTAAACAAATCCTACCTTGTGTCTCTCTATATATTGTTTTTGTTTTATATACGCCTTCTTGTCTGTCTATGGTGGTGTCTGTGTGTGCGAAGACCACATTTCAAATTCTTCCAATACTTAAATTAACGGTTATATATATATATATATATATATATATATATATATATATATATATAGGAGTAAGTAAGACCCCGACGGCTGAGCTCAAGCCGTTTCGACGGCTAATTCTGTACTGAATCAATTAGCCGTCGAAACGGCTTGAGCTCAGCCGTCGGGGTCTTACTTACTCCTATTACCCACTCTACTACCCTAAGTATTGAGTACTTTGGTGCGTTATGGTCCACCTGGTTCCTTACCACTTTTCATTCGCTATATATATATATATATATATATATTAATAAAAGGAATTCCAGCTTGTCTGATTTACTCGTTTTATTTACAATCCTTTAAAATTATAATGGTATTAGAATGAAATATTATGGTAGAATATTAAATGTTAAGTGTTAATTGAACAAGCACTTTCATGCTTTCGCAATCTTCAGGTTCATATTCTGTGGTGACAGTCAAGTTTGCAATTTTCAGTTGAAAATTGCAAACTTGACTGTCACTTAACATTTAATATTCTACCATAATATTTCATTCTAATACCATTATAATTTTAAAGGATTGTAAATAAAACGAGTAAATCAGACAAGCTGGAATTCCTTTTATTAATATATATATATATATATATATATATAACCGTTAATTTAAGTATTGGAAGAATTTGAAATGTGGTTTCGCACACACAGACACCATAGACAGACAAGAAGGCGTATATAAAACAAAAACAATATCTAGAGAGACACAAGGTAGGATTTGTTTACAAACGGCCAGCGAACTTGAAAATTAGGTAGTAACATGTGGTACGCAGTATTTGACTTAATACAATTAGTCT
Organism: Eledone cirrhosa; assembly: GCA_964016885.1. Lineage (NCBI taxonomy): Eukaryota > Metazoa > Mollusca > Cephalopoda > Octopoda > Eledonidae > Eledone > Eledone cirrhosa. Next base: position 75,164,856 of record OZ024746.1, on the reverse strand, counting down.
GTTATTTGGGAATTTAAAACCCCTCTGAATTAAAGGATTGTAAATAAAACGAGTAAATCAGACAAGCTGGAATTCCTTTTATTAATATAATCTTCTATACACAATCATACACACCCGTGTATATATATATATATATATATATATATATATATATATATATACGCTCCAAATTAGTCATGAAACTTTCAACGTTAATAAGTGCAATGAAAATGACTAAATCTAGAGGTGTTTTTCCCTTCAAATTTCACATTATCAACCTCAAATTCATCAACGTCAATCTGAAATTCGTCATCGTCATCCTAAATATCGTCATTTCCATGACGGATTGGAGATTGACAATAACGAAACTGAATTTGAAGGTGGAAACTTTTCATTTAATGGTCTCTAGTAACATTTCTCACAATAACATTTATACTCATTATTAGAAACCTGATTCCAAATACTGAAACAAAATCTCGCCGTAAATGATCAATTAGCTTAGAGAAGTCTTACTACAAGCTACATCTTTCGAGGTCATCATGTAACTTCAGGTGGTCCACCATCTTCCCCCTTACTCATCTAATGACGTATCACCCCACTCTACTATCTGGCCTTTCTACACCTCTTTTGCCGTGTATTCATCCTTGCATTACTAATTTCGCTAGAGTTTCTTGTTTAGAGCCAGATCTGCTCTGTTATTAAAGGTATTTTAGACATGAACAACCAGTCTTTACGTGTATCTAGGATAATATTGAGCAATGTTGCCATTCTTCTTTAAGAGGATAGCATATGATTTGAGAGAATTTGGTTGCCAATTCTAACAGGTCAAAGTTGCGAAGATTAGTGTCGTATTACAAAATAAAATTTCCTCTTTCCCTTTTTGCCAATTAACAAAAGTTTAATGGCTTCCTGTCTTTCTTAACCCTTTCGTTAGTTTGATGTTTCGTGTAGGGAAATGGAGTAATTTTATTCAACGTTTCATTTAAAAAATCAGAACCTAGCATTCATGTTTCACATCAATGAAATGTAGTTAGAATAGGTTTCATCTTAAAAAAGAACATTTTTAGTTATTGTTTAGTTATTGTAATATATATATATTTCACGAATTCATCCTAATTTTGCAGAAGTCACTGTAGTTGCTGCAACCTAGGGTTTTATTTTTTTCCTTTGACCTCAAGCCTTGCTATTTCAATTGGATTGATTTATTTTTTAATAGTTATTATTATTTTGATTTTCTCGAGGTCATCTTTGCCTTTTACCCTTACGGGGTCGATACAATAAAGCACTAATAACGCACTGGGGGTGGATATAATCGACTTCCCATCCCCCAAAATTGCAGACCTTGTCCAGATTAGAACTCTTTATTATTTTGATTATTCATCTCATATTTATATTCGATATCTTGTGTTGTTACATCTCTAAATTCTTTATTATGTCCTACAATATGCCCTACAATATGTCCTACAATATGTCCTACAATATCAAATTTACAGAAATGATTGCATGTTGACTTAGCGAAAGTCCAAAAGGTATATAGCATATGTTTTAGAACCCAGCAAGGTTTCAACTCCGATTTTTAGAAAGAATACAATATTTCCCAAGTATATTCTAGAGGTAATTAGCAAGCGCAAGCGGGAAGCTCGAAATTCCTTTTGTATCAAAGATTACATAATCCTGTTTAAAGGACATGTGATTCGGGTCCAGATTTCAAAGCAAATAACTTACAAAAGATCGCAAAATGTTATT
>OZ024746.1:75153131-75160631 GCA_964016885.1 Eledone cirrhosa | reverse complement strand
GTGGCACCTTTTGAATATGACTGGGATAGTTGCAAAGATCTCATGAGAGTCAGTAAGTATATTTTCTCCCTTTTCTCTATTATAGCTTATTATTATTATTATTGTTGTTGTTGTTGTTGTTGTTGTTGTTGTTATTATTATTAATACGCCGTTAATCTTATGCGAGAATCATGCGTAATTAACTATCTGTCACTTATCGCATATATACATGCGTTCTTTGTATGTTTTTATCTAAGATTAATTTAAGTCGATCGCATATTTGATCCTCCAAGTTTCTCAAACGAATACCCATATTAACAAATGAGATGGAATTGAGTGAGTCCTTAGGAAATGAACTTTAAGAGAAAGCATTCTTTGGATTGAGCATATTGAAGAGTTCTGTCACTGCTATAGGTTTGTCCCAGGTCTAGTGTTCCATTGAATACTCTTAACAAAATCTCGCCAAGGTTAAATTTGCCTTTCATCCTTATGGGGTAGATAAAATAAAGTACCAGTAATGCACTGGGTAATTTCTGGCCTTGTGCCAAATGTAGAAACAATTATTAATATTGCTATAAGGATGTTGGATTGGCAAAATTAGTGGGGTATTGGTAAAATGCCATTGCGGTATTTTCTTCTGGCATTTCACATTCTGAGTTCAGATCAACCAGAGGTCAACTTTGCTTTTCATAAAATAAAGTACCAGCCAAGTACTGGGGTCGATATAATCGATTTACCATCCCTAATAAATGCATGCCTTGTGTCTAGATTAGAAATCAACATTGCTATTATTTGACTACAATCACACTCTTCTACTGTTTAAATCTATTTCAATGTGGTGTTTGGTAATTTATCAGTTAAAACTGATTTCATGTGTTGACATTTCACTGCTGCTATAACGATATTTTGTGACATTCACACCTTTCATAAGATCACAGGTGAAATACCTGTACTCCAGTTTCGTTTCGTAGGGAAGGATTTGGACTATCAGCTCATTAATATTGAGTTCAAAAGCATTACAGCTGCTTCGTGTGCTAGGAATCACATTTGATTATATATTATTAATCTCACATGTTAATAGGTAATAAATACAAATCATGAAAAAATGTTACTTAAAAGAAATTTCGTGATGAATTGGCAGACTCGTTAGAGTATTGCACAACATGAATTACGGAATTTGTTCTGGATCCCAGCACTTCGAGTACAAATTTCACCAAGGTGAACTTTGCTTTTCAACCTTTCGGGGCTGGTAAAATAAACTACCAATCCACGTAGGTGAATCGGTGAAATTGTTACAGAGGTAGATGAGATATCTTGCAGTATTTGTTCCTGCTTTTTGTGTTGTAAGTTCATAGATAGTACACACGCGGTTTAACACTACCCTTTTGTCGTTAGGTTCATTCAGTTACAAGCATTTGAGCGAGATCTTTGGTTTAAGGCAAGCTTCTTCTACGTTGTGTTTTAACAATAATATCGTTATTAGCATTGAATTTGAAAATTAAAAAGTCTCGGATTTTGTGCGGAGAAGAAATATAGTCGATTTTATTGACTTCGCCGTTACTATTTTATTGACCCCTGAAAGAATACGATTAAAATATCCCGAGACGTGATTTGAATTCAAAATGCTAGTCAGCTGATTCTACTAAACCACTGCCGTCATATTGTTAGTTGTATTACCAACGAAAATATAATTTAAGGCAGCGAAAAGACGATCTTATGGATAAAGGTGAAATGTTTTCTATATAAGATTTGTATGAAAAGATTTCTTTTTTGTCAGTTATAAAAATCGAAATATCTTTATGAAAATAATTCTTTATTTCAATTGTGAAAGCTGGATTTTGAAAAACAATCAGTGATGAAAGATTTGTTTCTTAGTTTAAAAATCTAATAGATTTCGATGACTTGAATAAATTAAAAAACAGTAAATTTAAATATCTTTCAGATATTGAGAAGGATGCCCGTTGCTTACATAAAAACGGAAGTAACCCTGAACCATCTGATTGTGCAAGATTTGTTGAATGCTGGGAAGGAACGTCACTCTCTGTTAAATGGTGCCCTCAAGGTCTTCTCTACAACGCCACGAACAGAATGTGTATGTGGCCAACCAGAGTGGACTGTGGTAATCGACCAAATAAGATGGCAGATAGCGGTAAACCTTACTTTCTTCTCTTTTCTTTTTTTACGTCAATAACAACGTAAAACTTAAGGTATATAAGCGGCTTAAAGGGCTACATTACTCATTTACTCATTTATTTGCGTTAGGCAAACGATATTCTATTACCAAGACAGTTCTAATGCTCATTACATACTACCATCAATACAGGCCAGGCCTAAACTTACTTTGCCGGGCCAGCGAGGAAGTCTGTTTGCGATAGTCTTCCTATATGCTAGAAAAAAACAGCTAAATCTTCTTTCAATCATATAGCTTTGACAATTAAAAAGAATACTCGCGAATGCAGTCATATATACATTATGTCTAGAAAGGAAGACGAATTAGTTACGACTGTTATATCTTTAATCATTTATCTATTCAGACAAAAACAATATACATATCAATGCTTTAAACATATAATCGTGGACATACGGATGTGAGTAAATGTTTAATTTGTGGTGCTAAACTGGATCTTAATTATAGATTGTGTTGGCATTCAGCAGTAGAAATATTATTCACTTTCCTGCATAGAAGAACGTAAAACTACTGCATAATTTCTCCATTAAAGGATTTAATTCTGTCACTGGTAACGTACGATACATACACCAGGTATTTAGTACTTGCGCAGTTACAGAACAGTACTTCACGTAACTATGATAGCTAGGTTGCGATTTCATGTCCTGGGCTTTTAAAAATGAAGTCCTTCTGTCATGGATAACCCGAATAGAATACAGGGCAATAACAATTCCAGCGGTCGGCTGATATTCTAATTACTCGGCAATCTTCAATTCTACCAAAGATTAAAAAGACACAATTCTTCTTATATATTTTAACGTTTTCTTACTTAGATTTGTAGCTTAGTCTTAAGATGAGTAAGTTAACTATATTGTTTGATATTTAATTTAAAAATATATGACACAATCCAATGGGTTGCGAATTAGTCTAGTTTTTACTCAGTTTTAAGATCCAAGAACCAAAACGCGTGGCATAGTGGTAAGACAGTTGGGCTCACGAACTTCGTGTTCTCAAGCACAACACTTTATTTCACGCTGCTCCACTACACCCAGCTGAAAATGAGTACCACTAGCAGCAGCAGCTGGACATTAACTTTATGAATGACTAGCATTTGGTTGTGTACTCTTATTCATTTAACGTCAAGGAAAGAGGCGTAATGTCAGAGGATGAGTTCTAATGTCAATGATGTGACATTAAGTACGGCAACACTCACGATTATGGTTAGTGAACGTTTTCCCTAGTTAGTAGCTCAATTTTGGTTAAAATATTAAAATACCACTCCCATTTGATTCAGGTAAATAATTATGAATTAATCATGCCTAAACGATTTTCTGTTTAGAATAACATTTGGACAATATATTTTTGGTCTTACATGTCTATATATTGAAAACGAGTTTTTGTTGCTTTGCCAAGTAATTTATATTTTCATGTCTATTTACCTTATAAATGTCATTTTCTTCTATTATCTAGAGTACATTACATTACAACTAGAATATTTTTAAGGTGCCTTATTTCAATACAAATACATCCTTCGAACCACTCATAGACATAAACATACACCTACACATATAAGACCCCGCATTATCCATACCCTCATCTCACACACAAAAATACTATATTCTCTATAGATAAGAATATATAATTTTCATTAATATATTTCTAAAGTAGAATCTCAACTTTTATTGCGGCATGTGTTCACGATAAATCGAAGAGGTTTTGTATGTAAACAACAGTTAATGCTACGTATCGAAATATTGAAGCGCTGCGTAGTTATGAAATACCTAGGTAATGTGGGAGGTTCAGACACAGAAAATAACTGTAAATAGAATCAATTGTTATAAATAATAGAGTAGAAATTCGGGTAAAATACTCCTATGGACAGACAAAAGTGGGCATATAATTTTGAGGGAAATAGTTGTCGGAATTTGAGATACAGAGTTCGATTCGTCTTAGCGTCAGCTAGCCACTTCTTATCGTCCATAGGGGTATTTTATTCGATTTTCTAAGCTATTATTTACAGCAATCGACTGTGTTTACGGTCTTTCTCTGTGTCTGAGACTCATATATATATATATATATATATATATATATATATATATATATATATATATATATATATATGTATGTATATAGGAGTCTCAGACTATATATATATGTATATATGTTCATATAGAATTATTGCAAGGATGGTGTAACTAGGAGGGCCAAGGGGCCATACCTCCCCCAAATAATTTTTCTCCCCAAACTACCAAAAACACATCTATTTGTATATGCGTTACAATTTATGTACATGTTACTATACAGAGATAGATGGGAGAGATAGATATATAATAGATATAGAGAGGGGGAGAGTTTGGTGGTAATTGATATAGAGAGGAAGGTTTGGAGAGTGTGTTGTATATTAGATATAGAGAGGGGGGAGAGTGCGGTAGTGATGGATAGAGTGAGAGGGAATGAGAGAGAGTGTTGTATGGTAGATATTGATTAATAGTTTGCAAAAATCTAAACTTCTATTTCTTGCTTTTTGTCGTTAACAGCGCAACTCAACAAATTCCGATCAGAATGCAATATAGCACGAGGTAAAGGACACATTCTCATCACTTACCCTGGAGATTGTAGCCAGTATATATCCTGTGATTCAAATGATCAGAACGCTCAACGGTGTGCATCGGGAACTGTGTTCAACGCTGATAAACAACAATGCGACTTTCGTTCTAACGTACCTAGCTGCAAACCAGAACACTAAAGAAAGATAAAAATACTATTAAACCTCGACAATGAGAACCACAATAGTCACATCAAAAGCAGCAGCAATAACAGCAACCTAACGAAAAGCTAACAGCAAGAATAAGACACCAGCAACAGTAGCTGCAATAGTAACAGCAAATTATATTTCATAAATAATTACTCTGTAAAGAAAAATATAGAGAGAATATTGAATTTATATAATAAAAAGTAACTGTTAATATCTTTTGACTAGATACTAAATTATTTTTATTAGTGATATGATACAGGGTCTCAAATGGAATCTTGTATATTACAGGTACAGATTATATTGAACATAAATAGAGAAAATATGTAGTGACATAAATATTCATAATTACTTTCGGTGGTGGATTGGCAGTATCGGTAGAGGGTCGGACGCCATGCTTTCCAGCATAGAGTTACGGCTCTTGCCATTCTGAGTTCAAATCCCGCCGAGGTTAACTGTTTGCCTTTCATCCTTATGGGGTCGATAAAATAAAGTACCAGTAATGTACTGGGTAATTGCTGGCCTTGTGCCAAAAGTAGAAACAATTATTTTCGGTGGATTGGCAGTATCGGTAGAGGGTCGAACGCCATGCTTTGACGCATAAAGTCACGGCCCTTGCCATTCTGAGTTCAAATCCTGCTAAGGTTAACTTTGCCTTTCATTCTTGCGGGGTCGATAAAATAAAGTACCAGTAATGCACTGGGTAATTGCTGGCCTTGTGCCAAAAGTAGAAACAATTATTTTCAGGCATGAGAGTCAATTTCTGTACGAGTAAAGCTGGAGAAAGAAGACAATTGTTTGACGCAAACTCACCAGTTTGTATTCGTAGATTACTATAACAATGTTATACTGTATACCTTTCTGAATTAGAAGGAGACAAATGATGATATAGTCTTACATGACTTTCTCAAGCGTATTATGTACTTAAAGCCGGTTAGTTTAGCAACACAGTGTGTTTATTTGGAAATTACAAATGGCCTGGATTTGACAAAGTGTTTCTAGAAAATAATGCATCGGGGTGGTTTCCGAGTATCTTCTACAGCCCCATAGAAAAGCTTAAACACAAAGTTAGAAGACAACACGACATTCGTCAATTGTACATGAGTACATTAATGAACTATATTACTATGTAGTAGTTACTAAGATCTTGGTGTAATCGGCTATTCAGAGCTAAATGTCATTGCAATATATATAATTGTTTCTACTTTAGGCACAAGGCCAGCAATCAACCAGTACATTACTGGTACTTTATTTTATCGACCCCGTAAGGATGAAAGGCAAAGTTAACCTAGGCGGGATTTGAACTCAGACTGTAAAGGGACGTAACTATGCTAGAAAGCATGGTATAGTTACGCAGTTAGGGTAGTTGATGATTGGCAGTATCTGTAGAGTGTCGGACAAAATGCTTTGCTGTATTTAGTCACAACCTTCTATGTTCTACGTTCAAATCTCTCCAAGGTCGACATTTCCTGTCATCATTCCATGTACTTGGATCCATATAATGGATTTCCCTTCCTACTCCAAACTACTGGCATTGTACCTAATTTTGAAATGTAATATAGTTTGGGAATCAGGACACGAACTACTAATCTCCTGGTCTATTTTTCAGTACCCTATCAACTTGGCCATCAGCTCCTCTCCCCTCCTCCTATTATCAAGATCTTTTCACTTGAGGAATATTTCACTCGTAATTATTTTGTTGACCCTCGACTATGAGAGTAAAAGATCAAGGTCAATCATCGTGTTCGGATCTCAAATAATGAACTAAATAGACTTAAACGTATAGTCTTTGTTAAGGCTTCTTTTCCACCGTCATCATGGAAACATATACTTATTACTGATTAATGAAATACTATAGAAGATAGTAAATTAGATAACATTGTATTCATTAATTTTTCATGAGTAATAGCTATGTCGGAGCGAATTTTTCAGGTGTAATAACAACATAAACAAGTAAATTATGTTATGGAATCTGCAGTTCTAAAAAGGCAACAAATATGGAAAATATATTTTTAGTGATATTTATTGCTAATTTAATGGAAAATCTTATGAGGGTTGTTTTCTGCATAAAGTAGATGTTGCTACGTATAGGCTAACTTAATTAAAGTTAGGAGCAAATGAGTATTTTTAATCAATTGAAACTACATTCGCATTGAAAAGAAATAGCCGTCATTACACCACCAAAGTTAAACGATGATTGGTTGTGGGATATTCAGGTATGTCTAAGCTACATTAAATGTGCTAGTAAATGAAATAATACAGAATGTAGATTCGGCTCACCAAGGTTGATCTTTATGTTAATGTATTCATCAACACACTCTACGTTAGTTTATTCACCAATTCACAATGAGTTATAGCTCTATGCTACATTATTCCACATCAAACAATGCAGTTTACCTCTGTGGTAGGCTATTACCTAACTTATAGCGGTGTATAGCTCTATGTTACGTTATTCACTAATACACAGCGCAGTTTAGCTCAAAATGGCGTCACTCACCAGCGCAAGGCGAGGTTTAGCTTAACAACGCCAACAAAAAGTGGTTTGCAGTTCCATACTACGCTAAATCACAGGACGTTTTGCAGTTTACACTTATATAAGGCT
>OZ024746.1:75145631-75148131 GCA_964016885.1 Eledone cirrhosa | reverse complement strand
TCAAGGCAGAATTCTAGGAGAAGGAAAACTCTGATATAACACCTGCAACTCTGATGGTATCCAATGATGTTGACTTGTTCTTCTTTTTGGTAAATATCATCTTGGTTAAGAGAGTGGGACTGGCTTTGTGCAGTGCCTTTACTCACTATAAAAGCATCACGGCACAGGCATTGCTTTATATCTGGAGATCTCTCTGCACTTGTCGTCACATGGTACCATGGGTCCAGCATTATGTGTCAATAATTGTCACAAGTGTAGTGTTTGTACCAGAGTTTTCAAGTCGCTGGCTGGACTAAAAAGTCACACTCGTTCAGCGCATCGGTAGGGGTTCTCCTACATGGATATAAAGTAGTGGCCGTACTCGAAAACGAGTTGGCAGCCACCATGTATGTATGTATGTATGTATGTATGTATGTATGTATGTATGTATGTATGTATGTATGTATGTATGTATGTATGTATGTTTCTCTTTCTCTTAATTTCGAGTACATTTTTGACCGGCCACCTTCCTGGTGGCAAGGTTGTAAAAGAAAAGAAATTGTTATCCCTTGAATCGCAAGAATGTTTTGAGAGAATGTTTTGGTATCGCAGCCATTGTAATCTATGAATTAGGGAGCTGCGTTTTTTGTCCACAAATCCAAGTATGTATGTATGTATGTATGTATGTATGTATGCATGCATGTATGTATGTATGTATGTATGTATGTATGTATGTATGTATGTATGTATGTATGTCCGTGTGTATGTGTGGTGGTAGTGGGGCGTGGGGGGGGGGGGGGGGGGGGCGTGTGTGTGTGTGCGCGTGCGTGTTTGTGGGCATACATAAAAATACAGACACAGAAGTTATGATGTCAAGCTTATGATCGTTATATCATGATTTTAGTTTCTGAACTGAGAGGCACGTTGTACTATTGAGCAAGGAATTGGCGTGCCTCTAGTACATTTATCTGAAAGTCAGCAGCAGCAGCAGCAGCAGCGATAGCTGGAGTCAACTCTGCCATGGACTGGGGTCCTTTCCAGATGAGTGGGGCGATTAATACTAAAAAAACTTGGGACAGATTTTAACAAAGGAGTGACAAAGGGTGACCGGTATGTGTGTAGGCTTACAATTTGAGTGTATGTGTATATTCACACGCACATATATATGAGCACAGTTAATCTTGAATATATACCTATGCGTACTTATAAAAGTACACATAGAGGTGGGGTGGGGGGTGGGGGGGGGAATCATTAGGTGTGTACAGGAAAAGGAAACCGGTGCGACATGCATCCACGTTAACACCTCCCATGTCATTGGTATGACCGGAAAAGATACAACAAGGCATCACGAACGAGGCTATGACAGTACAACTGAGAACTGTGGAACTTCAAAGTATGAAGTCACTGTGTAGGTGCAGAGGAATAGAGCAAGGATGTGGAGGTAGTGGCCAGAATAAATGTTGGAGAGTATTTTTAGCCTAGCCCAGGCAATGGAATCCATGCAAACGCAGTACCACACGCAGCCGGGATGTACGTGCAGCTGCAACCTCAAGTGAGCGCCATCAAGTGTTGGTTGTCGCTGGTGTGTGATGTATAAGGATGAGCATATGCGTACGCATATACGCACGCACTTACGCATAAATTATCGTTATTTATATGGAATCTCGTTAGGAAAAAGGGTATAATTTTGAATGTAATTATAATTATAATGATATATCACGCCATTCAGACCCCAGCAAAGGAAACCGAGTATGGAAACGGAAAGATAAAGGGACATCATACACGATTAAATGAAATGCCATAAACAAGTCAGGCCCTTATATTAAAGGTACTAAGAAGTGTCCACTTTTCCTAAATGAAACATTCAGAATGTTACAGGGTTTGAAATCCTCCAACAAATGCCTTAACACAAAAAATAAGATTTTTAGAGGCTGCCCACCCCGAGAATCACATCTCCTACCAACATGAAGGTATACATGCCCAGACACACAAAACGCTACTAATTTACACCCACTTTACTCCACTAACTAGATCTCTTCCAGAACCTTCAGATGTTTACAATAAGTTATATAAATATTAAACACTTAAATCCATATACAAATACAAATATATATATATTATACACTTACACGCACTTACATACACAAATACAGAAGACATACAATGTTATGCTATCACTAGTCTATAAGCATCACCTGCGTTATTGCTCACGTCCAGCACTGCCAACTTAACGGCTGGGTCCAGGTAGATCATCATAACCTCGAGATCCAGAACTTTACTGAACAGCAGTGCCACCCCACCTCTCATTTCCAAACGACTAAGAGATGCGAAAATATGATCCTTTACTGCCAATGGGCTAACCCTGCTCTCAAACGCGAAACTAAGTATTACCGTGTTAGTGAGCGCATACATATGTTTATATATAAATATATATATATATATATATATGCACACTAACATGGAAATACTCGGTTTGGTGTCTGAGAGCATATATATATATATATATATATATATATATATA
>OZ024746.1:75128131-75140631 GCA_964016885.1 Eledone cirrhosa | reverse complement strand
AATATAGACCACATGAATATTGAACCCACCTCACACCACAAATATTACTATCCTCACTACAATGATAAATATTTCATCTGTCAGATAATAAATAATTCTTACGGTCACCAGACCTACATTGTTTAAAGCCACCGGCTTATCTTTACACTATATATAATACACCCCATGACAACTTTTACGTGTCAATTTCATACATCTGCCTCATGTCAGCTAGTTTTACACGCTAAAGTCGTAGATATACTATGTTTCTTACTTAGATTGATGTTGTGATTATTTCAAATAATTTATTGCTAGCATTGTTAGTATTGTTGTTATTGTTCTGATTGAATGCCATTACTATATATAGAAGCCATGCCTGTATATTCCTTTCATTCTCACAAGCTCTGATGAATTGACTGGTATTGGTGATCGAATGACGCGAAAACAAGCGGGTAGCGATCTCTAGACCTACCAGTTCAGAGAAACAATTGTCAGCAATGAGATTAAAAACCTTTTTTGTATAGCAAACCGTGTCACTCTTCTTTCCTGATTTATCATTACTCCAAGTGTTAACAACATAGAAATCACCGCGTACTCGCAGCATCACTATGGAAACGCCTTGTTGAGTCAAACTTAGCCAAGCGTTGATATCATCCACTACTTGGAGTACCCTAACTGGACTACACTTAAGTGGACTACCTATAACAATAATCTGTTATCCCGTATATATATATATATATATATATATATATATATATATATATATATATATATATATATATATATATATATATATATATATATATAAAATATATATATATAATATACATACATATATATATATATATATATATATATATATATATATATATATACATATATGTATTACGATTTATCGAGGTGATTGAATGATTGAAATTTGAAATGTTGAAATCCAAACGCAGATCCTCTACACTGATAATAGCGTTAGAAAATTGAGTTAAATGCCCTTAGGACAGAAAATAAATGGCAAGCAGGGCATTTTACCTGATTTTCAAACGCTAATATCATTGTAGCGTATCTTTGTTTGGATTTCAACATTTCAAATATATAATGAAGGAAATCTGTGTTGTATGTCACCTGAAGCACAACTATTTTAATTTTGGTTTGCCTCTTGTTATATGATACATTTCACTATGGATACGTTGCTGTTCCCTTGCTGAATGTCTGCATTGATGGTGTACGATTCCTTGAATTGTTAATGGAGTACAGGTATGACACCTCGACAAAAATATTCCCTGATGAAAATGTGCCAGGACAGAATAAAAAGGAGCGAAGGAGTAATTTGACAATTGCTCTGATCCGTGAAAGTCAATCAAAAACCGTTTGAACAGAACAAGTAAACTAAGAAAACGAATGTCAGCAAATTAAGAAAATTTACCAGAAATATTTCCACATAACACGCATTTAAAAATACACACAAACAGTAAAATCAACATACCTGCAACACCAACAAATAACAACTCACATTAAAAGGTATATTTAAAAGGTTTGTAAAACACAAATGGAATAACTATGATTCTTTCTGCAACAATACTTTAAAAAGAACCTATAATTTATTTTCCTTGTTTACTGTAAATGTACTTATATAGGTGTGTGTGGACATATACTTGCACTCATGTCATACGTCAACATATCACTTTTTATGTACTTGTTTTATATAGACATAAACATATGCCTTTCAGTTGATATACACATACTTTAAATCATTTTGTGTTTATATTCATCATAGACATATTTATATGTGATGACACATTAGCGATGGATAACAAATTATAATTGTTTCTACTTTTGGCACAAGGCCAGCAATTTTCCAGTTCATTACTGGTACTTTATTTTATCGACCCCGTAAGGATGAAAGGCAAAGTGAACCTCGACGGGATTTGAACTCAGACAGTAAAGAGACGTAACTGTGCTGGAAAGCATGGCGTCCGACCCTCTACCGATAATATTAGTTAGGACTCTCTATTCTTTTATCTATACAGTTGCATTCACTTGCCAGTGTACGGCCATACATATTTAATTCAATGTAGATTCTAGAATGTTACTCTTTTTGCAACCATATCTATCGCTACATCCATCACTTAATTTATAATTCTACAATTCTGCTCACATAACCTAACTAGTATTAGTAAGGCAATGTTTATATTTATCTGGAAAACTATATATTTACAAGTTTATTATAGAAAGATTGTTATTAATAATGACAAATACCCTTTGAACAAATTCTAACCATATATATATATATATATATATATATATATATAAGGCAGTGTGGGATATATATATATATATCCCACACTGCCTTAATTGAACTGTTTTTATGGATGTTAACTTGTATTTTTACCGTGATATCTTAATGAGTGGTTTACGTTTTATATGGTTTTATGTTTTATTTGGTCTAAATATTATTTTGAGTGGACTATATAAGCATTTTAATAAACTCTGAAGACACCCGTGTTGTTAATACTAATAGTGATTATTAAACAAAATAGTTCACTATATTTGACTCAATGCGGGTAGAAATAATTGTCAGTGTAAAAAATGGCTTAATTCTTTGTTTTTTTTTAAAATATATGAACTACTAAAATAGAGCTAAAATACCCTGTAAAGGAGTATACTTACTCCCATTAATATTATAATTTTAACTATATTATAATATTAGTATTATTATATATAAATATATAAATATATATATGTACGTATAACATGGTTATAGAAGAAAACATGCGTAAAAGAAGAACATTTCTTGACACTTTCAAAATACTAACAAAAGTGATCAGCCTTTATGTTGCTGTAATAGACACACCCAAATAAATAGCCAGAATTATACATTTCTACTCATAAGCATACCCAAACATATCAATTGATGATAGAGTGGATCAAATACACAGATAAAGGAATGGAAGTTTGCGTAGGTTAGTATAAATATCTTGTTCATAATGAGCACAAAGATCACGTAATAGTTATATAATATAAAGTCTCTGTCCTTTTGTATGTTACTATACAGCAAAAGAAAAGCAATATTCATATATCGCAAAATAAACATTTAAAGACCTTATTGATAAGTACCACAATAAAGGAATGGCGTCATAAATTTCATCACGTGATTTTACAAATTTTGTTTTTCCGAATTTTTAAAAGCCAAAGGAAAAAAATTAAATAATTTTCTTTATCAGTATATAATTTTCCCCATCTCTTACTGTACAATTTTCCATTATGCTTCACTAGTTTCCACACATTCATTCTTTTAAATTATTACGCCGTTTGCTATTGATTCACAACAGTTCTGTATCCCCTTCAGTCATTATAAAATCTGTAGCAATGGTTAGACTAGACTTCGCTGATTATAAGGCCGAAACATATCGGAAATGTTCACTGTATCGATAAAAATCAGACAGCATTTTTTATTTAATTTTAATTAATTGGAATTACGGAAACGTTTCCCTACTTTTCCTGACCATAATTAGCCATTTACACAATTGCTTCTTTTTTCATCAGTAAAGTTTTAATCTTAATTGATACATACTTTTTGTATCACTAAATAAACCATTCTAGCACTCAATTTGCAATTAATTATCATTTTCTGTTGACTTCAATATCACTATCGCCATCGTAGTCATTATTAGTGGACAGCAGAATTAATTTTTCGGCGGTAGGCGTAATTCTTCGCCCAGTTTAACTCTACTATTTGACTCTTGGGTTCTTTGTATTAGAATCTTGAATAGAACACATCAATAATTTAAAGGAAGAACAAGTTATTATTTCGTAAGTATTTTGGATGTTCGAATCGAATATCTCATCACTATTCCCTGTTCTTGTTAAAAATCAGTCGTTAAAAACTCAACGTTGATGGGTCAGTCCTACGATCAAAGCCAATACAGCTGTGAAAATGTCACTTCGTACATCAATGTGCCATTTGTTAAGACGACAAGGTATGATTTCCGTGAGATTTAACTCCTATTTCTTATATGAGGGGATATTGAAAATGTAATTTGGAAATAGGTCAATCCGAGAATTTTCAACACCGCCTTATGTTAGCTTCACATTCTTGAAAGTAGGATTTGACGGACTGTTGTAGACGTGTTTGTCTCCTACTCATACCATTCCATTTTAGCTTGGCCGAATCTGTCAGCATGCTGCATTCGGTGATTTGGACGTGGTTTGGATGCAACCGGTTTTCTATCGCTACTAGAGTCAATGTGGCTAGATCGGCGGAAAGGCAAAATATCAGAAGTCTCACAATCTTCCCGTTTCAAAACGAAAACTTTTAACCTAGAATGCAATCTACAGTGATATTTCCTCCGGTAGCACCCTGGTGAAATAACCATTGAATGCAAGATTCTTCGCTTGACAGGTCGAAGGTTAATGATGAAAAATTTAGTGAAAGAGATCTCGACCGAGAAGTCTATTAAAACACATTACTAGCTGTTCTTCAGGGTAATGAATTCATCAATTTTTCTGCCGAGACTAAGAAACATCTTGTTAACCATTGTTTTTACCAATTATCGGGTTTAATAAGGATGTATACTTTAGAAAGAATATCAGCAATTTAAGAGAAAGGGACACTCGATTGAATCGATCCCAGTAATTAACTAGTATTTTATTTTATCAACTCACAGAAAGATGAAAGGCGAAATTGACCCCAACAGGATTTGAACTCAGAAAGTAAAAGGCGGTAATTATATAACGATATAATCAGAGGGAGATTTCATCGCTGTGTCGAATAAGTGAAACGGCCACATATGCTTAACTTGTGTAAATTCATTAAAATGTGTAAATACATTAAATGTGTAAATTAATTAAAAGTGTAAATTCATTAAAAAGAAATGATGAGTGCTGCAAATAAAGACGAAAAAAAAAAAAGCAAAAGAACCAATCATCAAATCATAAAAGACAACCGATGTTTCCATTAATTTTCCCATTGTGGATACACTGTCGGTTCCAATCATTGACAGAGGGATGCGAGATTTTAATTCAAAACAAATAGCCTGAAAATATACTCGAAAACATCTCCTCGGACTCTTTATCAATTCCATGAATCCGACGCCCCTGGGAATTTATTTTTAGGCACTGATATTAATGAATGGCAAAGTTGAAAACTACGGGACTTGAACCCGAAGCGAAGATAGTCAGAACAGATGCCGAGGCATTTAATCGTGTGCTCTGACGAGTCTGCCAAATGGCCGTCAATGACGTTCATTGGACACAATTTCATCCCACTTACGTAACTAATGTCCTTGAAAGGGTTTTATATATATTTATATATATATATATCACAAACTCCCTAAACATCTGGAGTTGGTGAGACAAAATAAATATTTACCGATTCCTGGCATATTTCCACTATACATACAAGTAATCTCTGTAATCCCGTGAATATATATATATATATATATATATATATATATATATATATGCATTTATATATATATATATAATAAAAGAGAAAACACAGTTAAGCATTAAAAAAATGATTTTATCCAGGTATTTACGACCGTTTCATATATATATACCTATATATGTGTGTATATATATACCTATATATATATGTGTATATAAATACATATATATATATATATAAATATGTATACATACATATATATATACATATATATATATATATATATTTATTAAAATAACAATATTTACTCTACGGTTCTTATATATTTGATATATCTTTATCCTTATCGAGCCCTCTTTGGATTTTAGTCTTCAAATTTATTATTATTACTATATATATATATATATATATATATATATATATATATACATACATATAGAATAAAAGATACCTGATATTTAGTTTACATTATAGTTTTGTCCTATATATATATCTATGTGTGTGTGTTTGAGTGTTTGAATGTTTGAGTGCGTGTGTACGTGTATGTGTATGTATACGTCTGAATATGTGTGTAATTGCGTGTTTATTTGATTGTTTTCGTATTTATGTTCTATAGATATTATTGTAAAGTAAATGCAAGTTTGTAAGAGATTCTAATATTACAGTCTAGTTATAACAAAACTTCTTTTATGAAATATGATTCAGTATAAACTAGTTACATAAACTTAATCTGTAATCCCTTGATCTGGATTATGTTTGACTTTTTACTTCTTTCAATTCCATTAAGTATTTAAATGGATTTATTTGAGCTTGCATATATGGATGTTTGTATGTATGTATGTATGTATGTATGAATGTATGTGTGTATGTATGTACATATATATATATATATATATATATATATATATATATATATATATATATATATATATACGTGTGTGTGTGTGTATATATATATATATATACGTGTGTGTGTGTGTGTGTATATATATATATATATACATATATGTATATATATATATATATATATATATATATGTATGTATATATATATATATATATAGACACAAGTTTGTGTAGATGCATGCATATATACACACATATATACACACATACACATTCATACATACATACATACATACATACATACAAATTCCACGAATATACTTCATTTCAGTTGTAAATTGTTTTTCTCGCATATGTCATTCTTTCTCAAATTTCAGCATTATATAAGAACGGTAATTTGCCAATATCTTGGATATTTCTTTGGAAGACATTTAGTTCAGTATACTTTCCGGAGCTATCTGAAAACCTGCGAAAAAAATAAACAAAACAAAAGAACTAAGCGAAGAAAGTCCTGTAAGAATAATAACATTCTTTGAAGGAAAAAAAGAAGTACACAATACAATTAACATTATATAGAGAGATAAAAAGAGACACATATATCTTGGTCGAGTATCAACCAAAATCATGCGGATCTTATGCTTTGTTTTACTTTTAGTAAGCATCTCCATAGTGTTCTCTCAGGATTTGTGGGAACTCTGCCTGAACTTGAGAAAAAATACATATAACACACTAGTGCGCTCACCTCGAAATTGCAGTATATTCTTCAATTGTTATGCTGGTTTAGCGATTCCATTTCCAATGACCTGTAATGAGGGTCTTGTATTTTCCCAAGCAAACCAGGTATGTGTATCGAAAAACAGTCCTCTAAATGATTGTGACCAAAAAGTATATGGAGGGCGCTACAGTAAGTAATGGGTGATTTTTCTTGGTTTTCTGTTGATTCTTGTTACCTTGCTTTCCAAAATATGTAGAATGATGAAACACATTAATTATTCATCTTGTCTTTGCACTATGAGTTCAAATCCAGACAGGTTCGAATTTAACTTTCGTCCTTTTAGAGCAGGAATGGGCAACCTTTTTCGAGAAGCGGGTCGCATTAGATATGGCTCATCATCAGGCGGGCCGCAAGCGCTAATTTATATTCGCGCCCACATTAAAAAAGGGCGGTAACTCAGGCTGTTTTGATTTGTTTCTTCAGAATTCGAACACGTTATTTTCCTCTTTATCATAAAAATGATATAAATTACGACTGAAAAGTTGGGGTAAAAAAATCAGAAAGATTTCACTTAGGTGACTTAGGCGAGCCATTCAGAAAGCTTCGCTGGCTGCAGCGTGTCCATGACTGTTCTAGAGTGAAATAAAAATGAGTTAATTTGTTTTGGTTGTTTCGATCTATTATTCTCCCTTGTCATTCATTTTGTTATTGTGTAACCATCATTGAAATTCTTCATACTATTTTGTTTTGTAATTATTTTCTTTAAAATATGTATGGTGAACACGTAGAAACAATGTGACACAACATAATTCATTCTACATTGGTGTAGCAGATTTTAGTATTGGTTGAGCATCGGATAATATGCCATTGCAGTTCTGGCTCTTTACATTCTGAGTCAAAATTCAGTCGAGCTCAACTTTGCTTTTCATTGTTCCTGGATCAATGAAATACAATACCAGTAAAGTACTGGGGCTGATTTTTCAACTTTGCCTTTCCTTCAAATTTGCTCGCTTTGTGCCTAAGTTAGAAATAAATATTTAATTCTACTTTCTGGTTTCAAATCTTTAAATAATTTCAATTTTATCATTTTTAGTTCATGAGAATAAGTACTCATAATATAACCGATTGGGCAATACCATCGTATAAAATTCCTGTATCCACATTGTGTAATCAGGTAGCAACTTTGTTAGCTTGATCAAAAATGTAGTGCGTCAATTCTGTACTTCCTCTAAAGAAAATCTGGTCTTCTTTATATTTATCATGAAACTGAAGTGTTTATAGAAATGGTGGATCCCCAGACATCATGTATTACTGCTTAGCTTAACGACCAAATCTCTTTGAAATCGTATATTACCGTCGACAAAAAGGAAGGACGCTTTGAATAAGGTAGCACTAAATACGATATTTATAAAGCCAGCACGGTGTGGTCACGACTGGAAAGGTTTGATCTCAGGTCCTCCCAATGGGGACACACCTAGGACTAAACAATAATGGTCACAGTAACTACGTTAGTGATGTCATTTGTACTGAGATATGATAAATAATAGTCAAGTAGCTATTATAGTTTACTCCTTCTTTACATCGAGTAGTGGTTTAATAGACTTAGTAGGAATGAAGCAAAGTAATTACTCAGAAAGGGATGGTCTTCTTTTCTTCTTCGGCCACTTATTTCTGAAAGGGTCCTCAAACACTCCCTCCAGCGGGTACTGTCAGAAGCAATCATCTCCAACTGATCCGGCTAGATCTCCAAGCATGACCAGCCAAGTTCATGGATTTTATCCAACCATCTTGTTCGAGGTCTAACCCTGGGTCTCCTGTCGGTTGGTTTTGTCCGTAAAAGCTGTCCATTAATTCTTTCCTGAGTATCGGAGCTGTGATCTTTCAATTCGGAGAAAGTAGCGGCTCTACATGAAGTGACTCTGATCTTCGAGATACGCACTCTATCGAGTAATGTTAATCCAAAGACTCTTCGGGGGAATCCTGTTTCTGCCGCTTGTATTCGCAATCGTATTGTTTCGGTCATTACCCAAGATTCATGACCATAGGTAAGGGTTGGTACGAATACCGAATTGAAAATATCGAGTTTGGCTTTTATGCCTACGTCTCTTCTGACTACCGAATGCTGAAGCTGGCGCATTACTGCACCAGCTCCTGCAATTCTTGCACTTAACTCAGCCTCGTGCCTTCCATCACCCGTGAACACGACCCCGAGATACTTAAACTTCTCCACCCGCTTCAGTGGAACTACATTCGCATGTAGAGTTAACGGCGCAGGCTTCTTAAGAGGACGAGTGTCTCAGTTTTCGCAGTACTGATTACCATTCCAACCATGCAGCACTCAGCATCAAACCTATCAAATGAAAGTCGAAGATAGCCTTCTATCGAAAATCTGGCCATATGTAAAAATATAACATTACTATTTCATTTACTATTAATTTCGAGGTATATATAAACCTACTTTGATTTTTTACTTTCTTGGACCGATAAATTAGCAGCCAGTGATTTACCGTCAACTATAGCTCCCCTAATCAATCGATATATCAATTTCTAATGTATGTCACAAATCTTTATATAGCCTCTGTCTACAAAATCATTTTTGATGCGAGAAAATTAACAGTTGATTAGTAAAATCAATAAATCGTTAAGGTACTTGGTGTTTTGTGATATTGATTTCGTTCCTTTACAGCCTGAGTTCAAATCCTGTCGAAGTGAAACTTTACTACTTATGAAGTCGATTAAATAAAAATAAGTATCGGCCAAGTACTATTTTCTATACGACCAACACCGAATCTCTCTCTCTCTCTCTCTCTCTCTCTCTCTCTCTCTCTCTCTCTCTCTCTCTCTCTCTCTCTCTCTCTCTCTCTCTCTCTCTCTCTCTATTTATATATATATATATATATATATATATATATATACAAATATAAATTAGCGAGAATCGTATTTCAGCTTAGGAATTAACGAAATACAACTTCCGAGATGTGTGGCAAGCGCTCGATGATTCAGATGAATCAGAGCTACAACATACGTTAGAGGCCAAACACACTGAGACGATGGTTAAACAAACATCCGCACAGTCAAAGAAACGACCAAGTAATTCGGGTCAAACAATAAAAATATATGTGATTGAAAATTTATATATATATATATATATATTATATTTAGGAACATGTGTCTATGTTAGAATCATTGTATTGAAAAAAAAAACGATCTGTTTAGTGTCAGAGTAGATAGGGCACAAGTCCATATAGCTTACAGTATTTAGTTGTCTGGATCTTAGCCTGCCGGGATTCTCTTTACCCTTTATATTTCAGGAGGCGATAATATAAGTAGTGGCAAAATAAAGTCATCAATCTCTTCAATTGTGTGTCTGCATCCGATTTTGTAGCCTTGTGTCTACATTTAAAATAGTCATTAATGTAAAATATATCAATTTCACTGGTGTGTTACATATGTGGTCTTTGGTTTGAGAGTAAAGTATTGTTTGTACTTTTCGAATAGTTCAATTTGAGGAGAATACTGTTTGTGCTTTTTGAACAATTTAATTTGAAGAAAATACTCAATTGTACTTATAGGTATTCCATATATTCCATTATAGCAATACACACCATACAGGTATAAATATACAGAAAAAAGGTTTTCACACACATAAGCACACATGTACATACATTTATTTAATAGTCGAATAGGTGATCTGGTTTTGTTAGGATCTTCCATTTAAATTTTCCAACATTCATGACATATCCTATTACTATAAGTGTTTCTCATATATTTTCATCGATATTCTCTGTATAATAGGAACACCAATGCCATGGATATTTAGGATTAAAGGAGTGATACAGTTTACTTAATGAGAGAAATTCTTATCCAGGTTTGTTTAGCCCTCCACTAATAATTAAGTTATATCGGTAGAAAGGATATATAAGCCCAAGTATTTATCGATTCTTGACCTTACTTTATTTCCAGCTTTTGATATTTTTGAATTTTTGATTTTTGATTTGTTGCCTCCCTTATACTGCATTCTTCAGCAAAACAAAGTGCAGTGTGCATACTCCCCAAAATATTATAGATTCCTTAAATTAATAAGTTTATATATCTTTAGATTCACCGTTCCCTAACTCCATGTAACTGAACCAGTGAAACTTCTATCTCCTTTTCAGATGATCCGTTGTGCAATACCCGCCCGTTCGGTCTTAACCGTGATCCTACCAACTGCAGAAGGTTCATTCCATGCTTCAATCATACATCATTCCCGGCTATGAACTGTCAGGATAACTTATTCTTCAATATGCAGTTGCAACGCTGTACAGTTCAGGGCAGCGTCTCGTGTAATGGAAATAACAATAACAATATTTCCTAAACGTAAGTATTGTTTGTAATTTATAAAGAAAGAAGTAATAAAAAAGAAAGATATGACGTAATGTCACATAAAGTATTGTGAAAATTACTCCAAAATTTTGAAATCGAAGCTGATAAGACTCAACATGTTCGAAATCATGACATTTCTGTAAAGCACGCATATTCTGTCAAGCACGTACTTTCTTCGACTAGAGGTTTAGTCCTTTAATGACGTTGGAGTAAAGTTTGATACGAAAATCAATAAATTAGAAAAAAGATTAAAACTAGATTTAAAAATGCAAAGGATCATGAACATTTTACCTTTGAAAATTTCATAACAAAAGTTAGTTCTGTTAGATAAAAAGGTTTTAGACAAGAAGTGCTTTTTCCATGATATTATAGCATAAATAAGGCGGCAAATTGACAGAATCCGTAGAACGTCGGATAGAGTGATTTATGGTATTTATTCTTGATCTCTGCTCTCTGAGTTCAAACCCCATCGAGGTCAACTTCGCCTTTCAACCTTTCAAGGTCGATAAAAAAAGTAGTAGTTTATTTCTTCTTACAAAACTAGAAATTAAATCTAAACAAACACACATACGCCTACACACACACACACACACACACACACACACACACACACACACACACATATATATGTTTTAATACATTTATCGTAGTTTGTATGCACTACAGCCGTCTTAACTCTAGAATACAACCCAAACGAGACAGACATCGTAATAACATTGAAATATCATTTGCTTTCGAAATATATCGCCTTGAGAAGACTTCCATTCTGTCCAGCATGTTTCCAAAAAAGGATGAATATTTCAAAAGAGTTGATTTCATCATGCATACCTTAAATATACGATGATCATTATCATTGCGCATACCTTAAAGAGAGAATGACATTATACGTATATGTGGATTGGTAATATCGGTAGAGCGTCAGACACATGCTTTGCAGCAGAGTTGTGGCCCCTTACGTTCTGAGTTCAAATCCCGCCGAGATTAACTTTGCCTTTCATCCTTACAGGGTCGATAAAATAAAGTACCAGTAATGCACTGGGAAATTGCTGGCCTTGTGCCAAAAGTAGAAACAATTATACGTATATTGAAATTCCAATATATATATAATATTCGATAATTATGATTTGGCAATTATTGTAAAACATTTTCTTTTTTATTTTAATTACAGATTATTAAAAATGAGCAGAGAATTATACAGAGAATACAAAATGA
>OZ024746.1:75115631-75118131 GCA_964016885.1 Eledone cirrhosa | reverse complement strand
ATCAGTGATACAATTAATTTATTTGTATACAGGCATACACACACACACATATTTATATGTGCCTGGTTTTGTATACCTATGGTAAGTGTTTTGCGTATGCTTGTGTATGTACGTATCTGTTTGCGTGTATGTATTTATTTATTTCTGTTACTTCTGTATTGTATTTATTTACTTTGTTCTTAACTCTGTAGCGGAGATTCATTCGGTCTCCTAGTTAGAATTTTAGTCTACGACTTCTGCTATACCATTTACGTGGTTTTGTCTTTGCGTGCTATTGTTCTCCACGCTCCACATATGACGTATTATCTTCGTCTTTGCGCGTAATTGTTTTTCACCGCTCCTATTAATGACGTATCTTATTCGTTTTTTCCCGTTCTTTGCCAGGGAACGTTTCCACGAACCAAAGTATCGTCTTCCTGTCTTCCTCCGGTTGCAACGTTTTTTGAAATATCCACTTCTGCGTTTACAGATTGACTTTGTTAGTTTCAGAAGATCCCGTTAAGGGTGAAAGCAGCGATTCTTTGCTTAAACTTTAATCTGTTATTTTAATAAATATATATATATATATGTGTGTGTGTATATATATATATATATATATATATATATATATATATATATATATATATATATATATATATATATATGTATGTATGTATGTATGTATGTATGTATGTATGTATGTATGTATGTATATGTTATGTGTACCTGTTATGGTTTAATTGGTATAAGTTATTGTTTTGTCTTGTCTTTTACCATACGGACAGCGCCTTGGCTTATGTCAGACGCTGTGACCCCGGTTGGGCAGCAGTATTGTCCCCTAGTGCCCCCTATTGTTCCCCTTATGGCCAATAAAGAAATTGAGTGAACGGGCCCTCTCTGAGTATGAACCTGTAGACTGAGAAGTGGGAAAACTGAGAGATGGTCTCTGCCCTGGTGGGCAGGGTGGCCGTGGTCTTTTGTGTGGTTTTCTCCACGAGTGACCCTCGGAAGTTTTCCCCCCTATTGGGGGAATTTTTATTGTTTGAGTTTGTTTAATTTGTTTTTACACAGGCCTATTGTGTTCTAATTTCTTGTCCGTCTGTATCCTAAAATTCCACAGCACCTTCACCTGATCATTTTCTATCACCGACTCTAGCTTATGCTCATACCACTTCTCAGAATGTGGCAAATTGTTTACTTTGCATAGGTGCCAGTGGATCACCCTGCCCATCACATCATGTCTCCAGCCTTTATAATGAGTCTGGGCTAGGTGTTTACACTCGGATACAATGTGAGCCACAGTCTCCTCTCTCTCTCTCCACATTATTATTCTTCTTCTTCTTCTTATTATTGTTATTATTATTATTATTATTGTTGGGCGGTGGATTAGCAGTATTGGGAGAGGGTCGGACGCCATGCTTTGACGTATAGAGTTACGGCCCTTGCCATTCTGAGTTCAAATCCCGCCGAATTTAACTTTGTCTTTCATCCTTACGGGGTCGATAAAATAAAGTACCAGTAATGCACTGGGTAATTGCTGGCCTTGTGCCTAACGTAGAAACAATTATTATTATTATTATTATTACTATTATTATTATTATTATTAGGGAGGTGAATTTGTAATACCGGTAGAGAGTCGAACCACATGCTTTGTGGCATATAGTTACGTCACTTTATTTTCTGATTTCAAATCCCGCTGAGGTTAGCTTTATCTTTCTTCCTTACGAGGTCGATAAATTAAAGTACCAGTAACGCACTGGGGTCGAATTAAAATTGTTAGCCTTGTGCCTGAATTGTACCATTATTATTGTTGTTATTGTTGTAATTAAACTAGATAGCGAAAACACAGAAATAAAGAAGTACTGCTGGTTTGGGTTGATACAGAATATATCAGTTGTCTATATTCTTGTTAAATAATAAGGAATTTCATCATCAAGCAACTTTACGTTTGGTTATTCTCATTAGGTATTAACTGCTCTGCATATTTTCAATACCATGCATCACCATATTGGCCTTCTTGGTGTTGTCTTTATAAACTCACTGTATTTTTAGCGTTTCCTCTATTTTCTATCCACACAATTCTTGGTTTTCCTCTTCCTTCTAATATGGTTGTCTTTTATTACACCTTGTAAACTATTAAAAAAATATAAAGCCACAAAATATAATTTTCTCTCTTTAATGGTTTTGGAAAACAATTTCTTAGTTTTTGTCATTTTTCTTATGTACTTCATCCTGCACACCATTGTTAGTTAGTTATTTCTGTCAGACTAAAATCCTACACTAATTCCATGTGACCCAACTCTTTCTCTTTTGTGTTTATTTATTGGTCAAATTTATTTTCAGGTATCATTATGGTTCCGTTCTTGTCTATCAGTCCAACAAATAATTATTTTATTTTTTATTTTTTTTAAAAGCAAGCCACAATAATTATTTATTTACAATAGTTTATAACTTTGCCTATTGACCTCCCCATAGCCCTGGTGGACAGGATGGAGAAGGCGTTTCCCCGGAGGATGGTAAG
>OZ024746.1:75093131-75110631 GCA_964016885.1 Eledone cirrhosa | reverse complement strand
AACAGACCCTGAAAAATAATTTCCGTGCTATTTCCAACTTCACCTTTTCTCTATATCCACTTCCTTTTTCTAATATATACTCCTCTTATTGAGTAAGCATGAGTCAACCAAGATTAATTCAACTTGTGTTGCAACATGACAAAACAACATTGGTTAATTTCAGTTAAGAGTATTGCAATTGCTTGTCAGATTACAGAAAATGGTACACTTTAAGGCTACAGCCAGCCACACGAACCTGTAAGGGACCCTGAACAAGCCATGCCTGTGCTTTGAAGGTTTTTTTAAGTGGGGAAAGACTTTGCACTCGACTAATCCCACTCTCTGAGCATCGAAAACACTACCCGAAAAGGAGAACTGGTCAACATCATCGGATGCTTCCGAAGCCGCAGGTTTTTTTTTTTCCTAGTTTCCCTCTCTTAGAAAGGTGTTGTGACAGCAACTGAAGAGCCTTTCACTTCAAACTAAAAAAAAAAAGAAAAGTACTATTTGGATGACCGTTGAATCTGCTGAGTTCCTTCGCCCTTTGCCGGGTCTTGTATTTAATCCTGCAGGGTGTCCGAACGTCACCCTCCTCACCAAACAAGCTACGTGGGGTTGCCGGTTTAGTCACCAACGACCCGACCATGAGACAGGTTGTACTGGGTTACATGTTACCAGTAGCACTCGAGAGTGACCTGACATAATTTCATATATATATATATAACTTTGATAAGTTTCGGCCAGTATTGGCCCAGATATATATATATGTATATATATAGCGAAGAATGTGTGGTAAGGAACCAGGTGGACCATAACGCACCAGATACTTAGGGTAGTAGAGTGGGTAATAGGAAAAGAGTCAGAACCCCGACGGCTGAGCTCCGGCCGTTTCGACAGCTAGGTTCAGACCTAGCTGTCGAAACGGTCGGAGCTCAGCCGTCCGGGTCCTGACTCTTTTCCTATATATATATATATATATATAAGTAAATAATCGAGAATCAGAATCTCGGCACACGAAATAACGATAAACAATCTTCGACATGTGTGGCAGAGGGCTCAATAGTTTGGAAGAACCAGAGCTATAACTATCGTTAAAGTACCAACACATAGAGACGATGCCTAAAATCATTCGCACAGCCGAAAAAAACGACCAGGAAAATTCGGGTCACTCAAATAATAAATTAATAAATTAATAAATTAAATGAATGTAAAAACTCACCCGGACCCGCTAGAAGGATATATATATATATATATATATATATATATATATATATATATATATATATTCACTTAGGTCAGGTAGGCAAATCAGAGAAGCAACTGAGATAGAACTAAGAAAACCTAAGTTAAACAGAAACAACGAATGGAATAACAACAATCATACCTAAACAAACAATGCTGACATAAGGGAAATATAAATAAAGTAATATATACACAAGTACAATAACAACAAACACATATAAATACACACCAGTGAACAAAGATAGAATACAAAAAACAAAAACACATATACTGAAACACGAACACACACAGCAAACATGGAACACACAAGCAAACGCATGCGCAAACAGAGACAGAGGCAAGAATAAATAAATAAATAAATAAATAAATAAATAATATCAAAATGGCGTAGGCATTACAATACAACGGGAGGAAACATAATAGTACCACTGATGATGTCACAGATGTGTGACGAAAGAACTTTGATAGACTATATATATATTTATATCTGTATTTCTAACTGTTGGTCAATCAATGATAAACATTGATTGCCAGATAAATTAACTATGGCGATATAAAAGATACAGAAGCGAAAACCAACCCAAACCAAACAGTGAGTGTATTCTGGTATTATTTCTGGCAATATTATAACAATATGACCCTCCCCAAGTATAACAATATTTGATTCGACACACGATTTCATATAAAGAATTGCAAAACAACATATATATATATATATATATATATATATATATATATATATATATATATATATATATATATATATATATATATATAATAATAAGGGTTGACGGACCCAGCATATTTATCAATGCCAGTACCGGTTGTATCTCAGCGCACTCAATGGACAATGTAAGATGCATTACCAGAGTATACACATAGTTATTTGCCTCAACACAACACACGTTAAACAGGTGCCTATAAGGTTCCCGGACTCGAGTTTCTGCAGCACTAATGCAGCAGTAAGGTGCACTGCACCATCTGTCTGCATATATTATGCAACAATGCACAATTGGCTTATGCGGCTTCATCAGCGGGTATCGCCTAATCAATAACCAATCGATCGACATAATCCAAATACCGGCCCATGCCGGTCATGACTGTTTGTGACAACCGACACGGTAAAGCGATTAACTGGCACCCGATAGGACTCTATCTCTCAACTAGCCACTGATTTATAAATTTGACGTGGGACGGGAAGCTAAAAAAATCAATCTATTAGTTCCTGTCAGAAGCGCTCAGCCAACGTGTCTCACACACAAATTATCAAGGGGTGAAAAGATGGCTATTAGAAAAAATATATATATATATACCTACCACTTGGCCACCGAGACAATAGGTATAGATATGTGTGTGTGTGTGTGTGTGTATATATATATATATATATATATATACACACACACACACACATATATATATATATATATATATATATATATATATATATATATACACACACACACACACACATATATATATATATATATATATATATATATATACCTATTGTCTCGGTGGCCAAGTGGTAGGTATTAGAGATGGTGAAGATCATCGGGTGTTCAATCTCGGTCAAGGTCTATTGATAAAGCGTCTTACAAATATATTCATTTTTAGGACGGTGGATTGTCAGAATCGGTAGAGCGTCGGACACAATGCTTTGCGGCATAGTTACGTCCCTTTATGCTCAAATTCCGCCGAGTTTAGCTTTACCTTTCATCCTTACGGCGTCGACAAAATAAAGCACCAGTAATGCATTGGGTCGATTTAATCGACTTTCGTCTCCCGCCAAAATTGCTGGCCTTGTGACTATAGTAGAAATCATTATGGGTGCTGCTGAAATTCCTCTAAGTCTTAAGAAAATTAACTTCCAATGCTCGCCTATATTCAATGTTAACGCATATTTTCCTGTTATATGTTGATATATGTGAAGGCGTGTGGCCGAGTGGTTAGAGAATTGGATTCGCAATCATGAAGTTGTGAGTTCATGGACCGAGCGATGCGTTATGTCCTTGAGCAAGACATATAATTTCACGTTGCTCCTTCTACCTGGACTTGCGACCGATAGATAGTACTAGCATTTGGAAAGACCAACGGAAACATTATTCCCTTGGTCCGATTTGACGAAAGTCGATCGACTGTATATATATGTTGATATATGTTGATATATATTATCGGTAACACTGATATTCAATTTATTAATTTAAGACTAATTTTCTTTGTCACAATAATATACAGATTTTTCAGTCTCAGCTTGGATTACAAAATCCAAGAATTACACAAATTAAAGAAAGAAAGAAACAATCAATCAAATACATTCTCCTCTCCTCTTCTGTTTCTTTTAATTACCCATCCCGATTAGAATGTTAGGCTTACAGGAGTGAATTATAATAGGAAAACGTGATAAGCAACCAAAAAGACATCCTGTTGATGTAAATATACGTCTTTCGAATTATTTAAAGATGGCGTGCTTTTCTTAGGATTTAACTTTATATGTTTATATATATATTTTATGTTAATAAGGTGTTCTTTTCAGTGTTTTGATTTGATGTTTATCTATGTCTACTTCTCTGTATGTGTTCGTAAATATGTTTCCAACTGTTTTTTTTTAAACTGAATTTGTGTAGGTCTATTTATCTGTTTGTTTTCATGCATGTGCAAGGATGTTCTGCATACAAATTCAAATTTTCATATGTAAAACGGATTTTGTGGGTGTTGTAAATCAATAAACGTATACAGTATATACGTTTATTTGTTTGTTCATATACATACATACATGTGTACATACAAGCAGACATATGCACGTATATATGTTTTATATATTTATGTTGTATATATGCATGATGTGTATATATATGATGTATATAAGTATGATGTATATATGTATGATATATATATATGTATGTATGTATGTATGTATGAATGTATCTATGTGTGAGTGTGTATATATATGTATGTCTGTATGTATGTATTTATGTATGTTGTATATATGTGTGATGATATGTATAGAAGAAGAAGAAGAAGAAGAAGAAGAAGAAGGTTGTCTAACGAGGTTGTTCCGGTGGAAGTCGCTTAGCTTAAAGAATAGAGACCAAATTCTGAGTCACTTGACGAATTGCCATTTCCCTTAACCCAAACCCTACCTCAACACTGTTGTTAATCTATATAAAAAGGTTACTTTGAAACATCAGAGTCACACATACCAAGGTTACAACTGAATCGTGATAGATTCATTGCAAGTAATTTGAATTAACTTTAATTCGAAAATTGATAAAAAAACTAACAAAGATGGAGTTTCGTGTTGCAGCCTTCGTTCTGTTTCTTGCAGTGACAGCAGTCTATAGTCAAGATATCATGACTCTGTGTAGAACTATTGATATAAGACCTGGATCATCTTTTATGCGATCACCAAGAAATTGCAGTGAATACTATTTATGTAACCCCGTGTTTCCAAGGCCAATGGCTTGCGGTAGGGGTACTGTGTTTTCACAGTCACAACAAGTTTGTGTTACACCAAACAGTGAATATGATGATTGCAAACGCCAAATCTATGGAGGAAAATACAGTAAGTTTCTTGAATAACATTATTATTATGTCTTCATTATTATGTCTTCAAGGGTGGTGGATTGGCAGTATCGGTAGAGGGTCAGACGCCATGCTTTCCAGCATAGTTACCTCCCTTTACGATCTGAGTTCAAATCCCGCCGAGGTTGACTTTGCCTTTCATCCTTACGGGGTCGATAAAATAAAGTACCAGTAATGCACTGGGTAATTGCTGGCCTTGTGCCTAAAGTAGAAACAATTATTATTATGTCTTCAAAATTTATTCGAGAGGGTCATCAAAGTTTTTGCCAAAATATTCTTGCATTATTTAATTACCACTCTTTACTCTCTAAGATCAAATCTTGCCGAAGTCAACTTTGCCTTTTCTCAATCCCGGATCGATAACACAGGCATTAATCAAATACTATAGTCGATTTAATCGGTTATATACCTCTCCAAAAATGTGTTGCCTTGTACTTGTGTTAGAAATCATTTTTAGAGTATCAAGCTGTGAAACGATAGTCTTCATGTCAGAAACAATTTTCCAGACTTTCCACATCTTCATATTTAATTTTCCTTCTATCTTTATCTACCCTATTAATAGTCAAGAAGCTACTCTCCGTCTCTCTCCCCACTCTCTCCTCTCACAAACACACACACACGCATTCTCTCTCTCTCTCTCTCTCTCTCTCTCTCTCTCTCTCTCTCTCTCTCTCACCTCCGCCCCAGGTGCCTCTCAACATTTGTTTTTACTTTACGACTTCCCTTTCTGTTTGAGTTCACATCTTACCTAGGCCTACTTGCCTTTTCATCATTTCGCAGATTGAAATGTGCCGGTCACATGCTGGAGTCAATTAAAATGGAATGTGATATTCCATTATGAACCTCTACTTTTATTGTGAGCAACTAACAGTAATACAAAGAAATGTTTTTAAATCAAAGATCATAAGCAGAAAACTTCTGTCTACATGTATAAGGAATTTTGAAATGGGTGAACGTAGCTCCCCACAAAATTTATATTTGACATTCAGACTGAGAAATCTACAAATTAATCGTTTTCCATGCTTATTTTCAGTATTCATGCATTTTATACAATTTTCTGAAATGAGAGGATTAGTTCGTAGAGGATTAATATAGCTAAGGTTTTAATTAAGAAGTGACTAGAATGTTTTTCCTTTTTAAATTGTTTTATACAGGCATACTATTTTGTTTTGAAAGGTATAATATATTGAATGAATTCATTTCTTATTTTTTATTTTTGCATTTTGTCTACAATTATTTGTTTGGTTGTGTAGCTATGATATAATGTTTAAATGGTTATTTTAGATGATTAAATAATTACGTTAAACGCTGTGTGTTTGCAGCTGTGTGTAGTTGTATTTGGGTAGTGGTTATTAGTTTCTTTGAGTTTGTTGTATTCCTTTACTTAAATTTCATGTTGGGTGAGGTATGAGGGAAGACACACACACACACACACACACATATATATATATATACATACACACACACACACACACACACACTCACACATATATATATATATATAGTAAATATATTTTGAAACAGTGAGCAGGTTTGAAATTAGGAAATAGAATAGCTTTCACAGTATTTTTTTACTAAATAAATTTTAGTCTGATAATGGGGTTTAGAACCCTCAGTTAAATGGAAAAAGATGAGTATTGACGTACATGTACGTCAATACTCATCTTTTTCCATTTAACTGAGGGTTCTAAACCCCATTATCAGACTAAAATTTATTTAGTAAAAAAATACAGTGAATACTATTCTATTTTCTAATATATATATATATATCTTTATTTATATATATATATATGTTTCAAATATTTCCGTCTGAGAATAGACTCACAAACGTTAAAATCTAATAGAATGAAAAACCCTGTGTAATAGACACAAATAAAAATTATTCAAGACAAACACAAGCGTATATAAATTCCGTAAAGGCAACATATCAAATGTATGAAACAGGATAAATACAACATCGAAGTATTCAATTCATAAGTGTACACATTAATATTTCCGAATTATATCAAAATTTGTAAAGTGTTCATAATCATATAATTACCCTTCCATTATTTTATAAAAATACGGGTGATACATAATATAAGTATTGATAACCATTCCTAGTTTATATAAGTATGCAAACTGTTAGACATAAACTTATTCTCACCTAAAGACAGAATAGTACAATAAAAAATAACCTAGAATTATAAATATATATGAATATATACTCTAACAGAAGAAAGAAAAATAGTATTTCAGGGTTGGGATAATCACATTAAAGCTAAATGTGTATGATGAAGTAATAACTGTATGATTGACTGTGCATTTATTAACATTAAAATATTTCCTTTTCAGATGATCCTCTCTGTAACCAATTCCCATTCGGAAGTAACCGTGACCCCAATGATTGCACAAGATATATTCCTTGCTACAACCGAACATCATTCCCGTCCATGCCATGCCAATTCGGTCTTTACTTTAACGTCCGAGAGCAAAGATGTACTGAACAATCTAGATCAGATTGCAGGAACTAATGTGATTAATTTTTAAATTCATTTTATGACATTTTTTTTTTTTATTAAATCTAAATTTCCAAGTATGAAAAGTGAAAAGTTCTAGATTCACGTTTCACCAACAGTAAAAGAAAACTGAGAAAATGTTTCAAATTAGAAAAATTAAAAAGTTCTTTCAACTTTTAAATGAGGTCAAAATAGAAACTTTGACAGTTCGGTTTTCCTCAGGTTATCAGAGTAATAATCTTCTTCTTCTTCTTCTTCTTCTTCTTCTTCTTCTTCTTCTTCTTCTTCTTCTTCTTCTTCTTCTTCTTCTTCTTCTTCTTCTTCTTCTTCTTCTTCTTCTTCTTGAGAAGGCCGTGTGAGTAGAGTCTTCAAACACTTCTTCCAGTGGGCCCTGTCAGAAACAACCGTCTCCAACTGATCTAGCTGGTTCCCCGAGCGAGACCATTAACATATAGATTTAGACCATTAATATATAGTTATGGCAACACTGATGTTCGTTTCAGCCATGCAGCACTCGGCATCAAACCTATCGAGTGCAATTCGGAGATCACCTACCGTCGAGTTAAGTAACTTTAAAATGCTGATTGAAATATTTCTAAGGAAAGAATAACTTAATGATCATTCAGCCTCTTAAGCTATCTTTACAATTTTCTTCATATTTTCTCTTTTTCTATAAAAGTGAATGTATCTGCTGGAAAAGGTAGTGTACTTATATAAATTCTGAGGTTTTGTATTCTAATCAATTGGGATCCTGATTTCCCATGCACCTACATTTTAATTTCTCTTTCATTTGTCCTGTGTCGATTATGTACCAGGCATACATTTATGATGAATGCATCTCATGTTACGATATTTATATTAAAAGGACACAAAAACGGCAAGCAAGAAGTAATATCTTTACCTGATTCAAGTCTGAACGGATTGAAATTCATGTCACTTACTGCACTAATCTGTTTCATAATCTTACACTGTACCCCAGTAAAAGAATATGCAATGGATATATGAAAGAAATTGTTTTACTTCAGATAATAGATACATCAAATTATCTTGAAGACACATGTTTAATCTTTGATATATTTTTCATATTTCAGAAATGGTTTTTGATTTCACCAAGGATCACCTAATACAGACTTCGAAGTAGTAATGATTAGAATTGCATTTTTCTGAAAAAATATATAAAAATAAATAAAAATGTCTTAAAGCTGCATATATGATTTCGTGTGTTATTTTGGTTGTCGTTAATAAATCTTTTAATTCGTAAACTTATTGGTTTGCTTTCACTTCTAGTCATCTGCTAAGACTTTTAATTAGACGTTGAAAGGTTAGCCAGGTCACTTTAGTGTAAAGTTTACCGCAGTCGCCCGGTATTCGGCAGATGTGTGATTCGATCTCCGCAAGTGTTCACATTATTGTTACCAAGAATAATTTACCTCATTCTGTGGTTAATGTATGAAATGGGGGTAGTTATTCATAATAAAGATAAATAAATGACGTATATATTTACATATATATTATATATGAATTGTGTGTACGTATTTATATATATATATATATGTGTGCATTCATATATATATATATATATATATATATATATATATATATATATATATATATATATATATATATTCATAAAAACAATGAATAAAAACAAAGAACAAGTTCCTTCTATTAAAAAATTCATCATTTTACGATCGTTTCTAGGATATATATGTGTGTTGGTATGTATATCATATAGATCTATGTAAAAATTTTACAAACTATCAGAGGAAATATACATACCTTCACATATATATGCTGTCTTCAGAAATAATTGTTTCCACTTTTGGCACAATTACCCAGTACATTACAGAAATAATTGTTTCTACTTTTGGCACAAGGCCAGCAATTACACAGTACATTACTGGTACTTTATTTTATCGACCCCGTAAGGATGAAAGGCAAAGTAAACCTCGGCGGGATTTGAACTCAGAATGGCAAGGAGCGTAACTCTATGCGTCAAAGCATGGCGTCCAACCCTCTACCGATACTGCCAATCCACCGCCTGTACATTACATAAATAATTGTTTCTACATTTAGGCACAAGGCCAGCAATTACCCTGTACATTACTGGTACTTTATTTTATCGACCCCGTAAGGATGAAAGGCAAAGTTAACCTCGGAGGGATTTGAACTCAGAATGGCAAGGGCCGTAACTCTATGCGTCAAAGCATGGCGACCGACCCTCTACCGCTACTGTCATTACAGAAATAATGATATTTGTTTATTGAAAAAAAAACAACAAAGATTAAATATAATAGGTCTGTTTGGGAACAGGTTTTGAATTGACCAATAGAAAAGTAGTAAGATGTCAAGTTGATAGAATAGTAGTAGTAGAAATTTAATTTATGGGTAGAGGAATGCAGGCTTAAGTTTTGAATGGAAAAAATACTTTGAATGAAAAGAATACTTTGGGGATGAAAAGAGGTCAAGCTGGTGAAGGGTACACGAATATATATATATATTCGTGAGTTGGAATTTGGCCGGAGTATCGCTAAAAAGCTTTCTCCGATATTGTATTTATTTATTTACTCTTGGCGCAGCAGAATTGAAATTTTCCCAGTATCAGGTTAGAATTTCTGTGTTTATTTTTTATATATGAATATTGATTGTTCCTTATATCTCATTCTGTTATTTTGCCCGAGAAAATATCTGTGTGTGTCATCAAATTTTGTACACACATAGATATTTTTCAATTTCCAATTGAGTTCTTAGCACGTGGCCTGAATTCCTTTTAGAGTTCATTGCCATGCGCATGTATTGTTTTTTTTGCGGTAATTTACTTCCTCATTTTTGAATCAGTTTAAGCATTTCTTTAGAACTGCTGGACTGGCAACCTGATAGATACCCCAGGCACAGATGATGGTTATCGCTAAATACTGATGTTGGTTAGATTAACAATATTAGTATTATTGGGGCACCCACTGATGAATTATAGGAGCCCACTTGAATATACATCTATTGATGCTATACAAGCTCCTACATAAATTGGTATAATTTAACCCAAACTGTAGGAATCCTATAATGAAACGAGACGTCCGTCTGAGAAGAGATATATTCGATATATCTCATATGAAATAATACAGCCAATTTTCCACGCAATACTTTTAGTTAGCACCCCGAACGCATAATTGGGAATATAATCACTTATTTCTTAATGTTTGTTGAGTGAGTTGGAATTTGGCCGGAGTATCGCTAAAAAGCTTTCTCCGATATTGTATTTATTTATATATATATATATATATATATATATATATATATATATATATATATATATATATATATATATATATATATAACCAGGCCCTTTCCCTAGTCAGCCATTTCATCCGCAGAGGTTACCCTCTCCCTCCCCCCTCGTCCTCACTCGCGCCCGTGCTGTCCACCGCTCCACTACCCTCACCCCACACCACCGCACACCCACCCACCGTCTCCCCTTCCCCATCACCTACCACCCCTCCACCCTACCCCTCCACTGCACCATCCTCCGCCTCTTCCGACGCCTCCAGTCCGACCCCTCCACCTCCCATATTTTCCCATCCCCACCACTCCCCTCCTTCAAACGCGCACGCAATCTCCGCACCCTCCTCGTCCGCAGCTCCCTACCCCCAACCCCCCGGCTCCCTTTCCTGTTCCAGGCCTCGTTGCAACACCTGCCCCCACATCACCAACACCACCACCTTCCAGGGTCCCAACGGCCACTCTCTCTCTGTCCGGCACGCCTTCCGCTGCACCTCCTCCAATCTAGTCTATGGACTTCGCTGCACGGAGTTCAGCGCAATCTACGTCGGACAGACTGGACGTCGCCTGGCGGACCGTTTCACCGAACACCTTCGGGATATTCGTCTCGGCGGGAGTTCCCCCATCGCCAGCCATTTTGGCTCCCCTGGACATTCCGCGCACCACCTAACAGTCTGTGGCCTACTCTAATGCCACGGAACACCCGCCACCCGTCTCAGGGTCGAACAACGCACCATCTTCACCCTACAGACCCACACTCCCCCCGGCTTGAACTCCCCAGCCTATTCCTTTAGCCTTCGACCGCCTTTCCCCCCCATATCCCCCACTAACACCACTAACACACTCCTCCTTTTCACCGCCCACCCCACAACTAACAATACTAACCCCCCACCCCCAACTAATAATACTAACATCCCCCTCCCCTTATCACGCACACACCCACCGGTACATATATACACGTACTCACACTATCGACACACCCTACTACCACCACTAACCCTCACCCACACATCCACTCCCACCACCCCACAACTAATACCACTATTATCCCCCGACCCCACGCACACAACCCCCCCCTCCACACCCACTTACACCATCACTCTACACACCCTACCACCACTGACCCTCACTAAGACACCCGCATTAAACCCTTTCCCCACCACCAGTAGTCTATGGACTTCCACTAACACCCCCTTCACCACACACACACACCAGTACACTACACTCCCTCACCGTCCCCCACACCTATCTATCCCTCTCCCTGCTCCACCCACACCCCTTCACACACACACACACACACATCCCACTAACACCTCTACTAATACACACCCCGTTCCCCCGCGCGACCCCCTCCTCACTCCACCTTTCACACCTACCCATCCTCACCCCTGTTCTCCGCACACACTGACACACTGACTTTCTCCACCTGCCATTCTCCTCTACTGCTGCTATGCCTTGACCCTCTGACGACATCTCCGCACACACAGACACACAGCCCTCTCCACCTGTCATTCTCCTCTACCCTCCACCTGCCTTTACCCTCTGACCACTTCCTGTTGCGCGCGCACCCCACATCTCCCCTCTTCCGACCAACACAACCACGGATTACACACCATTGGCCATCGTTCCCACCATCAAGTCCATCACAAGGAAAATATCCGGCAGCTCACTACACCTTCTACGGAACTACCTTAGGAACTTACCCACGGACATACACTCACAAACATTTTTTTTCGAACCACGCCACCTACATCTACAATACGTATAAACACCACACACACGTGCGTACCCCCACATATATACACACTCAGCCTCCGGAATCCTCTCCCCTCCTCCCCCATCCCTCTGACCCCTCCTCATCCACACGCGCACACACAAACCGACCTACACCCTTACACACACGCACACACACACACACACACACACGCACGCACACACACACACGCACGCGCACACACACACGCACCCACACACACGCACGCACACACACACACACACACACACACACACACACACACACACACACACACACACACACACATATATATATATATGTGTGTGTGTGTGTACATGATAGGCTTCTGTAGTTTTCGTTTATCAAACTTCACTCACACGGCATTGGTCAAACCTAGAGGATAAAACACACAGCACACGCGAGCCAGAGATCCCATGGCTATGAAGTGAACAACTTAACCATACAGCTACGCTTGATAAAATAATTGTTTCTACTTTTGGCACAAGGCCAGCAATTACCCCGGGCATTACTGGTACTATATTGTATCGACCCCGCAAGGATGAAAGGCAAAGTTAACCTCGGCGGGATTTGAACTCAGAATGGCAAGCGCCGTAAATCTATACGTCAAAGCATGGCGTCCGACCCACTACGCTTGATAAAATAATATCAAATAGGTTTGATATATATGAAGGTGGTGGCAGATTGAGTGAAAATGTTCCCCAGTTGTTTAAAATATTTATTGCTATAACAATATTGATTACATTTATTTAAAATAATTTTAGCTAAAGTCAAATAAGTTATTAATGTGGATATTTATCAATAGCTGAATAATTTCTAATATTTTAATTCACGTTGGAATCACAATGCAGTGTTAATATGAATAAACTCAAATGTGTTAAAGAAGGTATTGCTGGTCAGGAAGAATAAGTAGCCGAGAAGTCAGGATAGCCAACAATTTAATGTCGATGTATCCCTCAACTTGGAGTAGCTAGAGAGAGAGAGAGAGACGTGTGGTACGTCTCTCATCCTCAGCATTGCCAGCAACGATTTTAAAACCAAGAGATTATTCCAATTGTGACTGCGGAATGTGACATATATCATGGTCTGTTGAAGTGATATAATATTTATAACACAAGAAAAGTCAAACCAACCGACGTTGAAGAATCCACTTCTTCTTCTTGTAAATTTGATGTAAATAAATTATGTATACGTATATATGTACATATATGTATATGAATGAAAAATAGAGCAAGAAACCAGGACTATCCGTCATCAGTGATCTTCTGACTATCATCGGTATTTCTTCGCATTAAAGACTAGATACCTCAAGTCAGTGCGAGCAATAACTAAAATAAGTTATTGGGATAAAAAGAATTGGATGGAGAAAGAGAGACATGTAAACAAACAAAAATGGTAAGGCAACGTAAAGAGAGGAAAATGAGAAAACAAGCCAATGATACATGTGAACTTAAGTTCTAGCAAATCAATTATTGCTCGCACTGACTTTGAGGTATCTGATCTTTAATATCGATGATAGTCAGCAGATCACTGATGACGGATAGTCCTGGTTTCTTGCTCTATTTTTCATTCATATGTATCACATTCGCAACAGATTCGAAGCACTCTACAGTTTTTCTGGAGTATAATATCACTAATATTAATAAATGGAAACTATATTTATAAAACCATATTTATTTTATTATATATATTTCAAGGGTACCAACATTTTGGTACGCACTCATCAGATATACCCAAGAAACCAGACCTTATCGGTTTAGGATCAGTTTGGATATTCAAACTGAACCTGAACCGATAAGGTCTGGTTTTGGGGGTATGTCACCATTTATAAAACAAATTTTGTATTTTATCTGATGAGGGCGTACCCTTGAAATATATATAATAAAATAAATATGGTTTTATAAATATAGTTTCCATTTATTAATATCATTGATATATATATATATATATATATATATATATACAATATATTAATAAATGGAAACTATATTTATAAAACCATAATTATTTTATTATATACTAGCATTAAAGCCCGGCGTTGCTCGGGGTCAGTAAGTTACCAAAGTTAGGTTGCACCACCCATTTTATGGCACCACCTTTTTGTCTGCCAGGCACTGGGTGAATGAATTGCAGACCTGGACTGCTGAAGCAGGAGCTGCGCCAGCAGTGACAATTGTAGTTTCGCCTATGGATATTATCTCTGTGCAAAGAAGTGTTGAAATTTATTGTTTCACAGTACTTGCGCAACACGCGCGTAGACGATGCCAGCCGAACAACAGAGCTGCGATGGAGTTGTTCTGCATGGTTGTCTAATGTGTGTTTTCTAAATTTAAGACAGTAGGGAGGGGCGTGATATGGGGGAGAGTTAGCTGCTGTTTCTAGCAGGTTTAGTGACCTCATAGAAGATATGTGTTTTCTAAATTTAAGACAGTAGGGAGTGGTGTGATGTGGGGGAGAGTTAGCTGCTGTTTCTAGCAGGTTTAGTGACCTCATAGAGGATATGTTTTTTGTTGTTGAATAAATGTATCTGTTGCTTTTGTTGAATAAATTTATCTGTTGCTTTTGTTGAATAAATTTATCTGTTGCTTTTGAATAATTGTTGTTTCGTATGAAGTGTAATAAGTTCTCTTTGTCATTGAAGTAAATAAATGTTTGACCGTTCCACACTCATAAACAAACGTTCTCTCTCTCTCCCTCTCACTCTCTTCTCTCTCACTCCCTCTCACTCTCTTCTCTCTCTCTTCGGCATTCCTAAAGGAAGTTTCTAAGCATGTATGTAGTTTTATCGAATTTTAAGGGGAGTAGTGAGTTTGAACGAAATAAATAGTCGTTGAGCTAAGTTAGACCATTTACAACATTCTTACAGACTTTGAGTCGAATCGGTTTGAAATTGTGCAAATGTATAAACATGGAACATGCACACACACACAACAACAACAACAATCTGCCTTTTATAGATAATGATATTTCAAGGTCAACCAAGTGCGCAGATAAAATACAGATTTGTTTTATAAATAAATATTGTCATACCCGGAAAAAAGACAACCTTAACGGTTGAAGTTCCCTGGATAAAGTTCCAGTTATAAAAATGTTTAAGCTTGTTGAATCCCAACAAATTAAATATAACCTCTGCATATATATATATATATATATATATATATATTTCGTTTCTGAATTTGTTTAGCAAGATTCTTTATCTGAAATCGTGTGTTGAAACCGATATTGTTATACTTTGGGAGGGTCATGTTGCCAATAAGAAACACACGCACCAGTTGCTTTCACTTCAATTTATTATATACTTATAAATTTACAAATTTATAAATTTCTGGTTGGTTGGTTGGTTCCACAACCAGATAGTTGTTTATATATAGTCATAGTCCTTTCGTCACACACTCTGTGACCTCTTCAGTGACTGGGGATTCCTTTCTTTGTTTCTGTGCCTTTCCTTTGTTCTGTCTTACGCCATTTTGTTTCTGTCCTACGCCATTTTGCCTCTGAATGGAGGCCCAGCAACTGGGAGAAAAATCTGCAAATGGCTTGCGTAAGCTCATGCAGCGCTCACGTAATGGAGAGATAGCATGCTTTCCAACAGACAAGTCTGGCAGAATGTCGGTTGACAGCCTGCCAAACTACATCCAGGCAATGCAACCCCACATCACTAACACAAGAGAGGTAACACCACAAGAGCATGAGGATAGAGAAAAAGCCCTCAATGCCCATATGGTGATGTGGACGAATATAATGCAGCCCAACAAAAGGACTGCCAACAACTTCCAGACATGGAACAATGACGTGCCGGCGTCGTATGGGCTTCGAAAAGACCATAAAACGGGCTGTGACCCTGTCGCGGGACCACCAACACGGCCAGTCTGTGGAGCTAACATTGCTAGTAACTACAGACTGTCCTACTTCCTCTCCCTGATCATACGCCCCATCATTGAAATGTCCCCAGATGTATGTGACAGCACGGAGGACCTCCTCAGCAGAATCGGCGTGAGTAACCGATCTGGGGACCTGACAAACTGCATAATAGGCAGTATGGATGTTGTGTCCCTGTATCCATCTATTGACGTGGATTTTGCTGTGGAGAAATGCGTAGAAATGATCAGCGAGAGCAAGGTTGAGTTCCGTGGGATTGATACCAGTGAGCTGGGACTTCTACTTAAGCTTACCTATAGTAATAGTTACCTAGACACATATGACCTTAGCAACCTGTGCCCTACAAGACCAGCAAGAGGCAGACCACCTACCATTACCTCAATGGCCAAGAAAACCCACACAGATAGATGGAACGGGTGGACCAGAGCCATACGGACACCCGAAAACCACGATGAACTGAAGAAAATGATTGCACATGCGGTAGGGGCCAGCATAAAACTAACCCTTAAGGAACATATGTTCAAATTTAATGAAAAACATATGCCCAAGAGGAAGGAGCAGCCATTGGTGTTAGCATTGCAGGCGACATAGCTAACTTATTCATGGTATGGTGGGACAGTAGACTTAAACTTAAACTTAAAGAACAATTAGATGACAGCTTAACCCTGATAATGTACTCCCGCTACGTAGATGATATAAACATCGTAGTTAAGACACCCCCACTAGAGAACAGTCAGGAACTAGAGAAAAACACAATGGAAAGCATCCAGCAAATAGCAAACTCCATCCACCAGAGCATTAGAGTTACTATAGACTACCCAAGTAGAGACCCCAACCATCGATTACCTGTACTAGACACAGAGCTCTGGTTAGATACCATTAACAACCAAAAACAAATCCTCCATTCCCATTATGCCAAACCCATGACTTCCAAACATCTGATCTACCGAAACTCGGCCATTTCGGACCATACCAAAATCAACATACTGATTGCGGATTTGGTACGGGTGATGAGAAATGTGTCCCGCATGTGCAACCCCGAAGAACTAGAGAGACACATACAACACTTCATCCACCGTATGCAGTTCTCTGGCTACAATCAGACAGATAGAATCAGAGTGTATAGAGGAGCCAGAACCAAATGGGAAAAAATGGTAAATAATGACATAAATGGGACCTGCCCCTTGTATAGGAGCAAATTTTGGAATAGAATAGAAAGAACTAGGAACAAGGCTAATAGAATAAACTCATGGTATGATAGCAATAAATACCAGAGTGTAATGTTCATCGA
>OZ024746.1:75048131-75088131 GCA_964016885.1 Eledone cirrhosa | reverse complement strand
AACCGTGACCCCAATGATTGCACAAGATATATTCCTTGCTACAACCGAACATCATTCCCGTCCATGCCATGCCAATTCGGTCTTTACTTTAACGTCCGAGAGCAAAGATGTGCTGAACGATCTAACGCAGATTGCAGGAACTAATGTGATTAATTTTTTAATTCATTTTATGACATCTTTTCTTTTTATTAGAAGATCTAAATTTTCAAGTATGAAAAGTTATAGATACACGTTTCACCAACAGTAAAAGAAAACTGAGAAAATGTTTCGGGTTAGAAAAATAAAAAAAGTTCTTTTAACTGCCACAGATCATTTATATTTTAAATGAGGACAAAATAGGAACTTTGACAGTTCGGTTTTCCTCAGATTATCAGAGTGAGTGTAATGAGGTTTCTCGAAATTGCCTTCAGAATAGAACACAATCATATGACTTTATTTGGTTTGCCTATTCCTCTACAATGCTTCTTCTTCTTCTTCTTCTTGAGAAAGGCGTGTGAGTAGAGACTTCAAACACTTCT
Source organism: Eledone cirrhosa (assembly GCA_964016885.1). Classification (NCBI taxonomy): domain Eukaryota; kingdom Metazoa; phylum Mollusca; class Cephalopoda; order Octopoda; family Eledonidae; genus Eledone; species Eledone cirrhosa. Next base: position 75,087,613 of record OZ024746.1, on the reverse strand, counting down.
TCCAGTGGGTCCTGTCAGAAACAACCGTCTCCAACTGATCCAGCTGGTTCCCCGAGCGAGACCATTAACATATAGATTTAGACCATTAATATATAGTTATCGCAACACTGATGTTCGTTTCAGCCATGCAGCACTCGGCATCAAACCTATCGAGTGCAATTCGGAGATCACCTACCGTCGAGTTAAGTAACTTTAAAATGCTGATTGAAATATTTCTAAAGAGAGAATAACTTAATGATCATTCAGCCTCTTAAGCTATCTTTACAATTTTCTTCATATTTTCTCTTTTTCGATAAAAGTGAATGTATCTGCTGGAAAAGGTAGTGTACTTATATAAATTCTGAGGTTTCGTATTCTAATCAATTGGGATCCTGATTTCCCATGCACCTACATTTTAATTTCTCTTTCATTTGTCCTGTGTCGATTATGTGCTAGGCATACATTTATGATGAATGCATCTCATGTTACGATATTTATATTAAAAGGACACAAAAACGGCAAGCAAGAAGTAATATCTTTACCTGATTCAAGTCTGAACGGATTGAAATTCATGTCACTTACTGCACTAATCTGTTTCATAATCTTACACTGTACCCCAGTAAAAGAATATGCAATGGATATATGAAAGAAATTGTTTTACTTCAGATAATAGATGCATCAAATTATCTTGAAGACACATGTTTAATCTTTGATATATTTTTCATATTTCAGAAATGGTTTTTAATTTCACCAAGGATCAGACTTCGAAGTAGTAATGATTAGAATTGCATTTTTCTGAAAAAAAATATATAAAAATAAATAGAAATGTTTTAAAGCTGCATATATGATTTCGTGTGTTATTTTGGTTGTCGTTAATAAATCTTTTAATTCGTAAACTTATTGGTTTGCTTTCACTTCTAGTCATCTGCTAAGACTTTTAATTAGACGTTGAAAGGTTAGCCAGGTCACTTTAGTGTAAAGTTTACCGCAGTCGCCCGGTATTCGGCAGATGTGTGATTCGATCTCCGCAAGTGTTCACATTATTGTTACCAAGAATAATTTACCTCATTCTGTGGTTAATGTATGAAATGGGGTAGTTATTCATAATAAAGATAAATAAATGACGTATATATTTACATATATATTATATATGAATTGTGTGTACGTATTTATATATATATATATATATGTGTGCATTCATATATATATATATATATATATATATATATATATATATATATATATATATATATATATATTCATAAAAACAATGAATAAAAACAAAGAACAAGTTCCTTCTATTAAAAAATTCATCATTTTACGATCGTTTCTAGGATATATATGTGTGTTGGTATGTATATCATATAGATCTATGTAAAAATTTTACAAACTATCAGAGGAAATATACATACCTTCACATATATATGCTGTCTTCAGAAATAATTGTTTCCACTTTTGGCACAATTACCCAGTACATTACAGAAATAATTGTTTCTACTTTTGGCACAAGGCCAGCAATTACACAGTACATTACTGGTACTTTATTTTATCGTCCCCGTAAGCATGAAAGGCAAAGTAAACCTCGGATTGACGTATATATTTACATATATATTATATATGAATTGTGTGTACGTATTTATATATATGTGTGTGAGTATCGTTTATTTATCATTGTAGTATTTTCCCGATAGAAATATGATTTAATTTATCAGAATTAGCTCGATTAACTCCACATGATAACTAAAATGAATTAGTTATTTCAATCTCAATTGGTTAATTATGTGTTTTTGAAAAGAGTGCGAAAAGAAAAAAAAAAAGCATAGATAACGCGTGAACTTCATACAGAAGGCAACATGAAGAAAATCCCAGGAAAAATCATAATCTAATGGACTGCAACCGTCTTTAATATATCAGACGGCAGATTTAGTTTAAAATTTAAACATTTGCTGCAATTTCATTATCAATGGTGTTACGGTATTGCCATCAGCAGGCATTTATCTTGATACTGTGAAGATTCTGCTGTTACTGATGCAGTTGAGCAGTCGCGGGCGTCTTGTGGCTAAATAGAAGTTAGACCTTCTAAGACACAAAGAAGATGGTGTAAATAGAACAAGATTAGACTAAAAGAGGAGACACAGAGAAGCAAGAGTAATCATTGAGAAGGTCACAAAATGTGCGATGAAATAACTTTGACAATTAACTGTTGAACAATCACCCAGTTACTAAACTAACCGATAAATCGATTAGTTACTTTAATATTAATAAACTGAAGTAAAACTCAACAGGTGCAAGTGTTTGTATTGGCATTTATAACCTCCTAATATCTCTTTAAACACAGGATTTCCCACCAAGCATCCCGAGAAAAACTTTACGTAACTTTTATATTGTTTCATTTCATATATTCTTTACTGGTTTCTTTTATTAGACTGTGACAATGTCTTTAAGGGATTTAATCGATCATATCGTCCCCAGTACATATCTCTGCAAGCCTGTTACTTACTTCATCAACCTCTTTCTGTGGAACTGCCAGTTTAAAAGATATAAACACAGTCACACACACACACACACACACACACACACACACACACACACACACACACACACACACACACACACACACACACACACATATATATATATATATATAATGATAAACTTAGGAAAATTAACAAAGAGAGGGTAGGAAAATGAACGAAAAACAAGGCAATTTCTTAAGGAGAACCTTAAAAAATGATTTAAAACAAATGAAAGTATAAACGAAAAACACACAACGCCAGGGTGACCGGCCGTTGAGATGGACTTTGGTAGTTTCAACCCCAACAAACGCTACTGCTGATCCACCCGGGGGCACAGCGTCAGACATAAGTGCAAACGCTGACCAGTTGAGTAAGAGATGAGAGACAAAACATTAATTTATAGCAATTAAGCTATAACAAGTACACATAGAATCTTATGTGACGTCATGCAAAAAGTGTGGTACTTCCTATAGCATGAAATCTCAGGACTGAAACAAAGGAAAAGAAAAGAAGGAAAAGGAAAGAAAGAAAAATGGAAGAAGGAAGTATAATATCGTGGTGAAAATGTAAGCCATTGAAATTAATGGGGAGGGTGGAAGAGGTAACACGTTCCTCACAGATCATTAATGATAAACACATTCACACACGCGAATCTATCTATATATCTATCTCCCCCCTCTCTCTTTATATATATATATATATATATATATATATATATATATATATATAAATATAAATTAGCGAGAATCGCATTTCAGCTCAGGAATTAACGAAAAACACTTCCGAGTTGTGTGGCAAGCGCTCGATAATGCCTATGAATTAGAGCTACACGTTAAAGGCCAAACACACTGAGATGGTGGTTAAACTAATCATCCGCACAACCAAAAAGAAATATATATATATAGATATATATTTATATATATATATATATGAGATAATTGTTTCTACTTTTGGCACAAGGCCAGCAATTACCCAGTGCATTATTGGTACTTTATTTTATCGACCCCGTAAGGATGAAAGGCAAAGTAAACCTCGGATTGAGATAATGAAGTTTCACATAAGAATGTTTTTATTGCATACCGAACTTTACATATATTTCGCTGATGATTGGTTCTAGGTCTTAATGGATGTGATAGACCTGACTCGTATATTGATTCGCTTATCAGACGTTTAGATTTAAATACAAACAGATGGACCATAACGCACCAGAGTACTCAATACTTAGAGTAGTAGAGTGGGTAATAGAAAAATGTATGACCCCGACGGCAGAACTCAAGCCGTTTCGACGGCTATTTCTGTCCAGAAATACCCGTCGAAACGGCTTGAGCTCTGCCGTCGGGGTCATACATTTTCCTATATATATATATAATACAAATAGTGAAAACCATGAAATTAAACATTCATAGTAAAACTCATTATTTTACGATCGTTTCTGAGGGCGGGGGGTAGTTCTCCTTATGTTCATTTTATGAGTGGTCTATGTAAAATATATTACAAATTATCAAAGTAAGAAAATATACATACGTCTTCTCCACCCGCCGTCTTCAGAAATCATTAGAGAAGACGTATGTATATTTTCTTACTTTGATAATTTGTAGTATATTTTACATAGATCACCGATAAAATGAACATACGGAGAACTACACCCCCCCCCCCCTCCAGAAACGATCGTAAAATAATGAGTTTTACTATTTTGTTTAATTTCATGGTTTTCACTATTTTAATTATTTTTGACTCTGCTTCCAATGAATTATATCGTTGAAATTTTGTATTTTAAACTTTGCTTCACGACATATTCTACATACGGATTACATTGAGTTCTTTAATAGGCATGGACCCTACCATTAATTGGTAGATTTATCTGTGTGTGTGTGTATATATATATATTTATATACGTACATACATTTATATATATATATATATATACATACATATATATATATATACATATATATATATATATATATATATATATATATATATATATTAGTAAAAGGAAAAGAAAATGCTGATAAATTTTTCCCACTGAAAAATAGTTTAATTAGGAATAAGTAAAAATTAGTAATAAGTATTGGTTAGTATTCAGTTTTAGTTTTAAGTTTTTACCGGTTACGCATTTCTAATGCTTTTCAAAAATAATTTTGAGCTAGAGCGCCCGTGATATATATAAAAGAAAATGTCACTCTACATGGCTGAATACAATAAATGTAACCTGAGTTTTTCCAATATTAATAATAACATTCGATTCGTTTGCAATTATGCAAACAAGCCTCAATTTTATAGCCATGTCAGTAGAATGAACATTTCATTCTTGCTCTTGTGTTGGCATGCGAACAGAACTGCAGACACTAATGTTTCTAATTTGATTTTTTTCGAATATTAATAATAACATTCGATTTGTTGACATGCCAACACAAGAGCAAGAATGAAGGGTTCATTCTACTGACATGGCTATAACATTGAGGCTTGTTTGCATAATTGCAAGCGAATCGAATGTTATTATTAATATTCGAAAAACTCGGGTTACATTTATATATATATATATATATATATATATATATATATATATATGTGTGTGTGTGTCTGTATGTATATATATATATATATATGAATGTATGTCTGTATATATATATGTCTTAGTACATGCGCCTTAGCTCTGACAACGCAACCTTCGGGCTTAGAGTTGAAAAATTGCTCGAGGGCCAATATCGCCGGTTGCACGTCGGTCGCGATGCATTTACTAAGCGCCTCGCCTAGCTTTCTAACTTGTTTTCCCTCTTGTCTATTCTTTTCTATCACTACAGCCTTGCTAAATCTAATGGATTCTAATTTGATCACACTTTTCAGGGTAAACAACCATTCGCTAATTCGGTCTCTGTTTCTTTACGCATTCAGCTTCCATTAGCTCGGTCAACGTATATGTATCCTATCTAGATAGATCACTAATTTGAGAGTGGCCACCTTGCTCGTTACCTCGTCCCAGTTCTTATCTACCTGAGACCTTGTCCGAACCAGACCCCGAGCAACTTCAGCAGTTCGTCCCTCCAGCTTCTGACAACACAGTTTAACAGTATCGATTTGCCTTTCCAGGCGCCAATTTGCAAACCCACCAAGTTTTCCGGGTTCAGTTTTGCTCCCCTCAACCTTTCATATTTCTCTAAGAAGACGCCGACCACCCCGATTTCCGAGGTGTTTGATACCAGCACGGTGTTGTCATCCGCATATTCCATCGCAGCCCTTTCACGTCCTACAACAACTCCAGTTTCCGCAGTAAAGGCTCGAGAGTCAATACGTACAGAAGATGTTACAACTCCTACACTACAGACATATAGTTATGATATCTTAGGAAAGTCGCTGAACAAAGCCAACCTGCACGAGCTCCCAAATAGATCATAAGCAAGATGGTTGGATAATATCGATGAACTTAGTTGGTTTCGCTCCAGATTCCAACTGGATGAATTCGAGGCGGTTGCTTCTGACACGACTAGCTGGAAGGCGTGTGTGGGTCCTCTGCCCCATGAGTCTCCCAGGAATACGTAGTTGAAGAAAAAGAACTTCCAGGTAGAGTCACTACTTTCCCGAATAGAGATATCACAGCGAAGAAGAAGAAGAAATGTTGTTATTATTATTATGCGAGGAGTTGGCGGTATCGGTATAGAGTTGGACACCATGCTTTGCAGCACAGAGTTACGCCCCATTACGGTCTGAGTTCAAAATCCCGCCGAGGTTAGCTTTGCCTTTCGTCCTTATGGGGTCAATAAAATAAAGTACCAGTAATGCACTGGGACCGATTTCATCGACTTTCCCCTCCCCTTAAAAGAATTGCTTGCTTTGTGTCTATAGTAGAAACAATTATTATTATGGCCTTGTAGTGCGGTGGATTGGCAATATCGGTAGAGCGTCGGACACCATGCTTTGCAACATAGAATTACCGTCCTTTATGTTCTGAGTTCAAATCCGCCGAGGTTAACTTTGCCTTTCATCCTTACGGGTTCGATAAAATAAAGTACCAGTAATGTACTGGTGTCGATTTAATCGAATTTCTTCTCACTTTCAAATTGCTGCCCCTCTGCCTAATATAGAAACAATTATTGTTGATAATTCATTGAAATTTCGAATCAATAATTATAATTTACAGCTGAATTTCTATCTACAAATTATACTTTATCTTTAAAGTAAATAGGTTATTACAAAAACTACGAAAGGATAACAGCGAAATAGATTCTCCTCGAGTTTCCTTTCACTCCTTCAATCATACAAATATTCATTCAACCCTATTATTAGGTCGTCAAGTATGAAATTTGTAGAAATTTGTTTTTCTTCTACAAATTTCTACAAATTTCATACTTGACAACCTAATAGAAAGTTATACTTACATGAGTGTGCCAGTATCGGTAGAGAGTCGGACGCCATGCTTTGGCGCATAGAGTTACGGCCCTTGTCATTCTGAGTTCATTTCCCGCCGAAGTTAACTTTGCCTTTCATCCTTACGGGGTCGATAAAATAAAGTACCAGTAATGCACTGGATAATTGCTGGCCTTGTGCCTAAAGTAGAAACAATTATTATAGTTATCCATAGGGCGGTGGATTGGCAGTATCGGTAGAGGGTCGGACGCCATGCTTTGGCGCATAGAGTTACGGCCCTTGCCATTCTGAGTTCATTTCCCGCCGAGGTTAACTTTGCCTTTCATCCTTACGGGGTCGATAAAATAAAGTACCAGTAATGCGCTGGGTGATTGCTGGCACTGTGCCAAAAAGTAGAAACAATTATTATAGTTATGGTGGATTGGCAGTATCGGTAGAGGGTCGGACGCCATGCTTTGCAGCATAGAGTTACGGCCCTTTATGATCTGAGTTCAAATCCCGCCGAGGTTAACTTTGCCTTTCATCCTTACGGGGTCGATAAAATAAAGTACCAGTAATACACTGGGTATTTGCTGGCCTTGTGCCTAACGTAGAAACAATTATATTAGGCACACGTGATAAGAAATCACAAAGACACTGATATAAGTAGATATCGTTCGAACTATTTAAAGATTTCTTAGTTTTCAATATTATCTTTTTTATATTGACTTCTTTGTATGTTGATATATGTTTTTTTATGTATTATTTTGATGTTTATCCATGTTTAAGTGCGTGTGATTTTGTGTGTGTGTTTCTACATATGTTTGTAAATGTCTTTTCTAGCTGTTGTGTTTTCTATCGTGATCTCGGTTATTCTATGTGGGCACTCCCAACACAAATTCCAATATCTATATGTAAAGGAGAACATACATAAGCAAACACGCGCTGGTATGCATGTATGTATGTATGTATGTATGTATGTATGTATGTATGTATGTATGTATGTATGTATGTATGTATGTAATGTATGTATGTATGTATGTATGTGCGTATGTATGTATGTATGTATGTATGTATGTATGTAATGTATGTATGTATGTATGTATGTATGTATGTATGTATGTATGTATGTATGTATGTGCGTATGTATGTATGTATGTATGTGTATTTTCTTTACGGATTACAAACAAATATGAATTTAAAGAACGTGTGACAAAGAGAATGATGATTATCAACAAAATACCACGACCATCCCCATCACCAACATCATCGTAATTCTAATCAAGAAGAAGAAGAAGAAGAAGAAGAAGAAGAAGAAGAAGAAAAAAGGTAGATAGATACATAAATAGATAAATAGATCGATAGATAGATAGATAGATAGTTAGATAGATAGATGAATATATATATATAGATAGAAGCTGTCTAACGAGGTTGTTGGGTGGAGGTCAATTATCCTAAAGAATAGAGACCCTACTTTGAATGAATTAAATATCATCTCTATACATAACACTAACTCTAACCCTAAACCTTACCTTAACCCTATTCATAGACTATATAAGTGACTACTTTAAAGCAACAGAGTCACACATACCAAGGTTACAACTGAGTTGTGGTAGATTCAATGCAAGTAATTTGTTTTAACCCTCCTTTGATTTCACAGTTGATAAAATACAACAAGAATGGAGTTTCGTGTTGCCGCCATCGTTCTATTTCTTGCAGTGACAGCAGTCTATAGTCAAGATATTATGAATCTGTGTAGGAACACAGAAATACGACCAGGATCAAACTATGTACGATCACCAACTAATTGCAGTGAATTCTACTTATGCAACGCCATGTTTCCCAAACCACTGGCTTGTGGTAAAGGCACATTATTTTCCCAGTCTCAACAGATTTGCGTTTGGAAAAACAGCCAATATGATGACTGCAACCGCGTGGTTTATGGAGGAAAATTCAGTAAGTTTAATGAGCAATGTTATTATTATTTCATAAACACCTTATTTATCAGAATTCCAAAATGTTCTGGTCATATTTAATTACAACTTTACTTTCTAGGATAAAATCCTTTTGTGCTGAATTGTGCTATCCCTCTTTCGAGGCACGATAAAATAATTACCCATCGGCTATATCCCCAACCCAGCCAAAGCGTGTTGCTTTGTATCTACGTCAGAAATCATTTGGCAGTATCGGTAGAAGGTCGGACGCCATGCTTTCCAGCATAGTTACGTCCCTTTACGATCTGAGTTCAAATCCCGCCGAGGTTGACTTTGCCTTTCATCCTTACGGGGTCGATAACATAAAGTACCAGTAATGCACTGGGTAATTGCTGGCCTTGTGCCTAAAGTAGAAACAATTATTATTAGTCGTAATGATTTCTGACGTAAATTGGCGGTGGATTGGCAGTATCGGTTGAGGGTCGGACGCCATGCTTTGACGCATAGAGTTACGGTCCTTGCCATTCTGAGTTCAAATCCCGCCGAGGTTTACTTTGCCTTTAATCCTTACGGGGTCGATAAAATAAAGTACCAGTAATGTACTGGTTAATTGCTGGCCTTGTACCAAAAGTAGAAACAATTATTATTAGTAGTAATATTAGAGTGAAACCATAAAATTAGAATATTTGCGAGAGGCTATATTTCAATGCTATATTTTGAGTTGAAATCATTTTACCGAGTTCACTTTAATTTCGCAAAACTTTAGGATACAGATCAAATGATATACTTGTTACATACTGCAATCAACTTAAATTGACTCTGATTTGCTGTTATAAATCTATACATTTCTGTCAATATCAAGATTTATGGTGTTAAGATATTTAATGCATATGTTATTTTTAATAAAAAAGCAGATTCGAAATAATTATATGAAATAAAGTATGAAATACATTCAAGCCTTTCATTTCACGGTTTCAATACATTTTACAAGAGATTGTCTTTGAAAACGAATTACAATCTGTAAGCTTGTGTCCCAAACACCACGAATATTCTGTTCTAAACATTCATTCTACCTTACATTTCAACTATCTGCGTTATCGTTGAAAAAACAGACCATCCAATTCGACCTGTTAAAATTGAAACTTCAATTGTCATTTAAATCACACCAAATCATTTTAAAAAAGGAAGTTCATATTGTATACTGAAGACCTAGGTACATCATGTTAGGGAAAAATAGAGTCATGAATATCAACGAGGATTACATAGGAAAATCGTAAGATTGCCTCATTTTGTAACTAATAACTATTTTGATTACACGTAACTTATTTATTATTATCGATCTGTCTAATTTTCATTCATGTATTCTGAATATTGTATTGGTGCAAAAATAATTGCAGTTTTTAATAATAAAATTTAAAGTAATAAATCTCAATTCAAAATCAAGTTTATAAAACGGAATAATAACAATTAAAATATAGATACTTTTGCACCCCCTCCCCATTTATTTACTCTGTTTCATAGGATTCAGAAGTTTTGGAGCCGAGGAACTCCCCGTGGGTGTATTATGTTGCTACTTGGTTGTTTAAGACCTTCTTTTTCAGGAGGTTATTAATACACTAAAACAAAAGTGTTAGTTGGTCGTATAGATGTGAGGGGAGGTGTTTGATTGAGGTAGGGATTTATGTTTCCAGTTATTTTACGTCAAATAGAATGATTTGCGGTATTCGTTTCGGCTCTTTGCACTCTGAGTTCAAATTCCGCCGAAGTCAACTTTCTTTTCATTCTTTTGAGGTCGATTCATTCTCTATATCTTTTTCTCATTTCGTTTCTCTCACTCTCTCTTCTATTGCAAAAAATTTGCCAGGTTTAAAGTGTCCATGCTGTATGTTATTAGGACGACTCTTCGACTTCACCAGTAGTTACGAGTCCATGCATACATACATATTTCGATTTCTAAAATGCTGTTTGTGAGAGATGTGATTGGTAAATCGTAAACGTAAATATCATATACTTTGGGGGTATTTTCCTCAATTTCCAGGCAAATCCTCTTTGTTGTTGGGGTTTTGTTATAATTCAAGAAAATAATTGTTTCTACTTTAGGCACAAGGCCAGCAATTTACCAGTGCATTACTGGTACTTTATTTTATCGACCCCGCAAGGATGAAAGGCAAAGTCAACCTCGGCGGGATTTTAACTCAGATCGTAAAGGGACTTAACTATGCTGGAAAGCATGGCGTCCGACCCTCTACCGATACTGCCAATCCACCGCGCCAAGAAAATAATAATGTGTGATTTCCCATACCATCCAAGAAATAGTAACCATAACCATTTTAGCCTTAGCTTCTGTTTTGAAAATTGTAGGGATTCAACTTGGACCAGTTACGGTGCAGGAGTCTGTAGATTGTCTAATAGAGTTCGTGTATAATCATCCTTCACAACGTGACAAAGACTTTTTATGTGCAAACTTGTGTGCTACGCATTTGTCGAAGTTTTGTCTTTCCAATGAGAAGATAATGACGGAAATTATTAAATCTCCAACGTTTGGTCCGTCTGTCATCCTTAAGTTATGCCGCGTATATCCGCCTTAATAATTGTTTCTACTTTTGGAACAAGGCCAGCAATTACCCAGTACATTACTGGCACTTTATTTTATCGATCCCCTAAGGATGAAAAGCAAAGTTAACCTCGGCGGGATTTGAACTCAGATCATAAAGGACCGTAACTCTATGCTACAAAACATGGTGTCCGACTCTCTACCGATACTGCCAATATAATAATTGTTTCTACTTTTGGCACAAGGCCAGCAATTACCCAGTGCATTACTCGTGCTTTATTCTATCGACCCCTTAAGGATGAAAGGCAAAGTTAACCTCGGTGGGATTTGAACTCAGACCGTAAAGGGGCGTAACTCTATGCAACAAAGCATGGCGTCCGACCCTCTACCGATACTGCCAATCCAATGGTAATCAATACGCCATTGTTTTCTTCATCTTTAATTTCTCATCCCCGCATCGACATTTTTGGCACAGATTTGAGATGCGCGTTCATTAATGGTTCCATGGCCCAAAACATGGTTGATATTTTCAGCAGTTACTGCTGCTTTGCGTTTCATTTTGAACTAGTACAAAAAAATCGCTAATCGTACCAGTCCGTTGCTATTGCGTTCTTACTACAATCCCTACCCACAAGTGTTATTACTACCTCTATAAACACTACTGTCACTGCCACCACCACCACCACCACCACCACCAACAATAACAAAACTAATATCGCATCCCAACGCCCACCCCGCAACAACATCCGCCGCCACAATTGTGTCATTATCGGTAATTTGACTACAATTGTCCATGTGAATGTTTAGTGTGTCAAAAAAAAAAAAGAAAGAAATTAACAAAATAATCATTGCTGTGCTTTTATTAAAATCTTATTAAAATATTTCTTTTCAGATGATCCTCTCTGTAACCAATTCCCATTTGGAAATAACCGTGATCCAGACGACTGCCATAGATATGTTCCCTGCTACAACCGAACATCGTACCCTTCCATGGAATGCCAAGCTGGTCTTTTCTTTAACGTCCAACAACAAAGATGTACTGAATATGCAGAAGCAGATTGTAGTAACTATTGTAAGGGGTTCCAGTTTATTTCATTTTATCAGCTAACTTTCTAGTACTGAAATTGTAAACTTAGTAGTACGGAAAATTATAGATTCCTCTTGACCCCCGTAAGATAGACATGTAGAAATAGGACAACTGTCTTTATTATTAACTTCAAATTCCGTAGTATGGAAGGTTCTACATTTACGAACTGTCACTTATCGTTTTGTACCAATAGATAAGTCTCACCTTATCTATTTTACATTTTTAAAACATATAGAACCGCTGAAAAATCTGGACTACTTCTCATGTTCCTTGCGAATAGACATCCCCAGCTTGATCGCAATAAGTAGGGAGGTGGTACGGGGACCCAGGATACCAAATATGTTCAATGGTATGTGCTTAATGATAAATGTATCGCAGAGTGGTTGGTACTTATCTAGTGTTAAATTATATTTTCTGTCACTTTACTACAAAGCTTGTATATTTCTGAGGCGAGCAAAATTTGATTTTGGGACTGTTACATTTTCCGTGAAGATATTAGGCTCATCTGTGAAACGAAGATAATCCGAATTTCCACCAGGAATAAAATCCAATCAATTCTCATCACTTGTCTTGTACTTTTATCTTCCACTATGACGTTGATTATCTCAAATACTTCAGAAGATAAAATGACTGAAATTAATTCTACTTTCTCGGCCAATCTTTAATGCCATTGTGCAATCATTCTTTTATGTTTTTGATTTATTTATCTTTCCTTATTTGTTATGCATCTATCGAATATGTACCAGACATGTATATATATATATACGTCACTAGAATTTGTCTCATTTTGTGAACTTCATAATCAAAATGTACATATTACAATCGATGAAAAGCATGAAATAATCTGTAGCTGAGTAGAAACGGCACTTAGGTTTCGATATCTGCTTTAAACTATAGATAAGAAAGTTATTTCCGCAAATATAGAAGATACATTGTAGTAATTATTTTACTTCACATTTTATGTATATCATATTATTTTGACGAGATATTGTTAACTGAGAGCTTGGAAAATTTTATATCTTTGTTATTTTTTTTGTTATTTCAGAAATGGTTTTCGGTTTCAACTATGCTTCCCCAGAAAATGTTCTTAAATCAAAACAACTTTCAAAGTAGTAATGAAAAAGAATTGAATTTTTATTTTATATAAAATAAAAAATAAAGTATTTTAAAGCTGCATACAGTTTTTCGTCTATTTGTGAATGAATTCATTTTTATTATGATAGTTCTTAAATCAAGATGGAGCCGTGGAGTGTGCCGTCGTGACATACGGTGGGCCTTTGAAATTTAAACCTGATGGAGCAGATCTCTCTCCACGTCAGAACTCAGCCGATTTCATTCAGAGAAAGAAATTGAGACGTCAAGAAAATGAGGGGAAGAGAGAGAGAGAGAGAGAGAGAGAGAGTGAGAGAGAGAGGGAGAGGAGAGAGAGAGAGAGAGAGAGAGAGAGAGAGAGAGAGAGAGAGATGACAGTTTACACGAGTGGTCCTATCCAAACCCACCAAACCCATGTAAACTCTCATATCTGATTAAGTGTCGATTAAGAGTCGGGATACGATCGCATGATCAAACTGAGCCGATCGATACAGAAATAATTGTAATATGAAATAAAGTTTACAAAAAGCTGCAACTCTGATTGACACTTCATAGTCACTCTGCAAAATACAGCCACCTTAATCCTGGAGTGCAACCCAACTAAAGACGTACCCAGTAACACCATCGAGTGCTTTGACCAGCCGCTAGTAACCAAAAGTTATTCACATAATAACACATACACACACACACACATATGCACACATATGCACATATATATATATATAGTTGAAAATAAACGAAAAAAACACAGAAGGTAATTGTACACAGTTATATTGGGTCCATGCTTGGTACATATATATAGGAAAAAGTATGACCCCGACGGCAGAGCTCAAGCCGTTTCGACGGCTATTTCTGAACTATTTCTAGTCTAGAAATAGCCGTCGAAACGGCTTGAGCTCTGCCGTCGGGGTCATACTTTTTCCTATTTCCCACTCAATTACCCTAAGTATTGAGTACTCTGGTGCGTTATGGTCCATCTGGTTCCTTACCACAACTCCTTCGTTATATATATATATATATAATAATAATATTACAAAGACGATGTTAAGACTTCATTACGTTTATTGATTGGTGACGCGCGTTTCGCTATTGATCAGCTCATTCTGTATTACAACAGCAGAGGTGAGACGAGCTTTCGATTCCAGAGTCGGGCCAAATCGATACAGATCGAAACTTGAGCTTATCAATATTATTATATTTACACACCTCGCTACAGACGTGAACCTAAACATCGAGTGCTCACCTGGGTGAACCTACAGTAACTTCACGTTACACTCCCTGTGTGTGTATGAGAACTTAATTCGTTTTGTGATATTTTGCAATTTTGCAATAATATACACATACTGAATTCATCCGCCAAAAATAAGGGTTGCCTCCCTTGTCGAGCCCCACGTGGGTATTGGTAACGGTCAATCCTTGGCCTGGCACTTGAACTAAAAGCTTGTTGAGAAAGTGATTTCCTTGTTCAATCATCTTACCAGAAGCCTAACATTATTTGTCTAAGCGGACAGTACTTGATTTAGGAGTCGCAGAAACCCAAATGCTGAATTTTTACCAACCATCCAGGGGTCCGGGTAAATTTTTCAATCATATTTTTTTATTTGTTTGACCCGAATTACTTGGTCGTTTCTATGGCTGTGTGGATAATGGTTTAACCATCGTCTCAGTGTGTTTGGCCTTTTAACGTATGTTGTAGCTCTGGTTCGTTAGAATTATTGAGCGATTGCCACACATCTCGGAAGTTGTTTTTCGCTAATTTCCAAAGCCGAAATACGATTATCGCTAATTTATATATATATATATATATATATATATATATGAATGCATGTATATAGCAAGATAACGAGGATGGTCATAAAGAGTAGGGAAGTAAGTGGTCGAAGAGATAGGATGGACTATAACTTAAATTTATGGTATTTGTGAGGGTTCCATGCCTTCTGCAGTTATTCATAAATATGTCTATATGATAAAACACTAAGCATGCGCATACGCGTACACCAGGTCCAAACACAGAGGAACTCCCACTGTCATCGCCTTTATTCATTGATGTCGCCAGTGAATGAAAAAGAAAGATATATTGATGAGGCTAGGTGTAAAGAAATATGAAGCAGGGGTGGTGTGAAAGAGAATGAATGGGAAAATATCAAAAAGCACACAGCAACGGGATATTGGTTAGAATGTTTTAAATATAGAATGCTGCGGGGGTGTAGAAGTGTTAAAGTAAATGTATAGAAAGAATGTAACGTACACACATCTAAAAGCGTAGAAGCCACTGCATCTATACAAATACTTGCACACAGTATATACAAACACATGATGTCGTTAACGCCTCTACATAGACAAATACGCAGTCGTACATGCTCACACATATAAACAGTGAACATACAAAAGTGGAAGTAACCGTGTAGGGTTGGGCTGGAGAATGTTTCAATCTGATGAACCACAATGAGCTTAAAAAAACAGTTGAGACTATCGGAGCTGCGTAATTTATTATAAAGGAAATGCATTGAAAATAGACACGAATTTGGTTATCTTCTACTAAGTTAGTACGATTCTTGTGCTTTGAATCCTATCAAAAGACTTGTTGTTTCCTTTGATGACAGTAGTGTATGACTATTTTTTTTGTGAATGTGAATGGACAAACGGTTAGAGTGTTTGTCTCACGATCTTAGATTCTTGTGTTCGATCACTGGACCTAGCGAAGAGTTGTGTCCTTGAACAAAGCACTTCTTGATACCCTCCTCCACTCCACTCAGCTGAAAATATAAATATCAACTGCAGCTGTTGGTCAGGCGTTACGACAAACTGGTGGATGGTCTAAACAGTAGTCCAGTACTCTCAAACGTTTAACACTAAATGAAACCAGAATATGTTCTGGCATGATGAACCAATAGGCTTAACCCTTTAGCATTTACATTACTCTATATTTACTACTATATTTACACGGTAAAGGCTTTACCTCACATACGTATCTTACATACTATCAAATCTATGAGATTTTGTTATCATTTATTTTGAGAACAATACCTTAACATCAGTATGTGCGGCCGGTTACAGCCGGTTTAGACAGAAAGGGGTGAGACTATTCTGGCCGAATATGGCCGGTTTAAATGCTAAAGGGTTAATAAAGACTTTCTATATAGTGTATGATTTAGAGGGATTTAACTGCTATTTTTAATAGGTCCAGTGATTACGAAAATTATGAAGAAAAGTATTTTATAGGAATCTGGCTTAGCTCATCACAATATATTGGTTAAAAATGTAGAAATAATATTTTCTAAATAGTCAGAGGAAAACTTCAAATATATCAATACAGCAAGGATGAACGGTAAGTTCGTCTCTGGAGGGCCATAAATGTAATATATTCAAAATTTTAGATAAAGTAGTAGATTTAATGATATGCGATGTTTAGGCAAAACGTGGTATTGTTTCATTATTTTATTTAACTTGCGACAGGGTGATGTTACCAGATTCAGGCAGCATCGACGTTGGTGAGGTCATAACAGCATCGAGAAATTTCGGGAATAGTTTCTTGTACGCACTGATATAATAATAATATTCTGCCTCAAAATACTGTTTGTTCTTCAGCACAACATTATTTCTAGTTGTTTTTTTTTTGTTTCTTTTTCAGATAAATATGTTAAAATGAAATAAAATGATTACTGTTCATTTGAATTACATAAACCATTGCCTACACACACACACACACATATATATATATATATATATATAGGAACCAGTAAGACCCCGACAGCTGAGCTCAAGCCGTTTCGACGGCTAATTCTGGACTCAGAATTAGCCGTCGAAACGGCTTGAGCTCAGCTGTCGGGGTCTTACTGGTTCCTATTACCCACTCTACTACCTCAAGTATTGAGTACTTTGGTGCGTTATGGTCCACCTGGTTCCTTACCACATTTCCTTCGTTATATATATATATATATATATATATGCATACACACACATATATATATATATACACAAATATATATATAAGCAAGTGCTGTACCAAGAAAAATAAAACGTCGGCGTGAAGAGATTATGAATTTATGTGCTTTGACATATGTTTCTGTTTCTATTATAAATTGTTTACATATGCTGACTATAATATATATTGGTCAATCATATGCAATACTTAATTATTTATTACTCTTCATCAGAAATCCTATAGTAGTGGAATTCAACTATATATATATATATATATATATATATATATATATATATATACATGTCGAGAGAGAGAGAGAGAGAGGGGGGGGGGACAGAGTCTGTGGTGTGAGACTGGGAGACCACTAATCAGGAGAGTACTCAATGCATGGGGAGATGCAGAGTGGGTATAGAGATATTTAAAATCCCGAACACACAAGCCGAAACAGCTTGGCGCCGCAGTCGCGATGTTATATATATATATATATATCTCTCTCATACTCTTTCTCTCTCCCCCCCCTCTCTCTCTCTCTCTCTCTCTCTCTCTCTATATATATATATATATATATATATATATATATATATATATATTTTGAGTTTATGTTGGTTGTATACCAACACCTCAGTATGCAGGCTGGAGCACTCGACGAAGTGCGCAGGTTGGTTTGGTTACTCCGGAGTAGTGTAAAATAAAGTTAAATAAAAGTCAAATGATTAAAATTTAGCTTCGTTTATTACTGCTATATATATTTCAGTGACAGCCAGTTGACTCCAGTTCCTCAGTGAATTAACAACCAAACAAGGAACTGGGCATATCAGAGTATTGACAATATTATACACCTAAACAAAGATGGCTGTCACTGAAATATATATAGCAGTAATAAACAAAGCTAAATTTTAATCATTTGACTTTTATTTAACTTTATTTTATATATATATATATATATATATATATATATATATATATATATATATATATATATATATATATATTATATATATTATATATATATATATTATATATATATATATATAGAGAGAGAGAGAGAGATTTATCTTTATTCGGGCTTTGTAATTTTACAACTGGATAATTTATGTAGCGATTGTTATCAACTAGCATGAAATATTTGACTTCATCTTTCAACCACCCTTATTTTGGTAGTCCAAATCGTTTTAGTATGTATCCTTAACAATTGTATAACACATCCACATATTAGACTTCAGTTTTCTCTCTTCATCAGTCCTTTCTTTCTTATGAAGTTAATATATTTTGTTATCTTTTTCTGTTCATTCTTAGTAAATGTGTTGGTGAATAAGAAAATTAAAGACTATTCAGATGTTAGAATCCATTACAATGTTTTCTTGATAAATGCAACAAAATTTTATAATAACCCTGCCATAGGTGGCACTGACATACATACGCCGCTTGATTCTTCGTCAGTTAAATAAAAAAAAATAATACAGGTGACTTGACCACAGAAAATAATTGTCATCTCTGCTAGTTTAGGGCAAGTAAATCGCAAATCATAAAGCTTGTTATCCACTTACATATAAAGCCAATAGTATCCATTTAATATATATGTCGTCTCATATACAGCTCTCGGACAAACCACAAATTCTGGGAGGATTCTTGCTAGGATACTGGATATCATTAGTCATGTTCTGCCCGTATCGGAGAGCGACCGATATTTGGAGAGTTTACCCCCCTCGGCCCGAGAAGGATAATGTATATTTTCTATTTAATTATTATAAATTATATAATATATATTATATGTATATATTAATTCATATTTTACATACGAATAAGACATACAATTCAGTATTTTGATATAAAACTGATACTCAACAGGAATTCATCTTACTTAATATGATACTTTGAGTTAAAATTCCACTATCATATGAATCCAGGAACTTAGAATAGAAGATGTCATATGTATACTGCATGAAGTCAAAATGGAATAATCTCAGCAGGAACTTCTTTGGTCATAAATCAAAGATGATCTGAAGACAAACAAAACAAAACAAAAAACACACACGCCTACGATAACTGCTACGATAAATATGAAAATGAAACGTGAATATTCTGAAATGTTATTCATGCTATTACGACTTTCAGAACACTTGTTACATCGTAAAGTAATAAATAAATAACTAGTTATATATATATAAAAGAGATTTACCATGCGCTGCAATGTGAATTCCAAAATTTTTCTGACTCTGCAATAAATATATTTTCACCCAGTTTGGCTGGTTATATTGACTTTGATAGACATTTGTACTAACAAATATACTTTCTCTGAAGAGCCTGCATTTGGATTGGCAGTATCGGTAGAGAGTCGGACACCATGCTTTGAAGCATAGAGTTACATCCCTTTACGGTCTGAGTTCAAATCCCGCCGAGGTTAACTTTGCCTTTCATCCTTACGGGGTCGATAAAATAAAGTACCAGTAATGCACTGGATAATTGCTGGCCTTGTGCCTAAAGTAGAAACAATTATTATAGTTATCCATAGGGCGGTGGATTGGCAGTATCGGTAGAGGGTCGGACGCCATACTTTGACGCATAGAGTTACGGCCCTTGCCATTCTGAGTTCAAATCGCGCCGATGTTAACTTTGCCTTTCATCCTTACGGGGTCGATAAAATAAAGTACCAGTAATGCACTGGGGTAATTGCTTGTCTTGTGCCAAATGTAGAAATAATTATTATAGTTATGGTGGATTGGCAGTATCGGTAGAGGGTCGGACGCCATGCTTTGCAGCATAGAGTTACGGCCCTTTAGGATATAGAAATAATTATTATAGTTATGGCACAAGGCCAGCAGTTACCCAGTGCATTACTGGTACTTTATTTTATCGACCCCGTAAGGATGAAAGACCGAGGTTAACTTTGCCTTTCATCCTTACGCGGTCGATAAAATAAAGTACCAGTAATACAGTGAGATAATTGCTGGCCTTGTGCCAAAAGTAGAAATAATTATTATTAATTAATGGTTTCTCGTATAGGCACAAGGCCAGCAATTTTGGGGATGGGGAAGTCAATTAAATCCACCCCAGTGCGTGACTGGTACTTTATTTTATCGACCCCGTAAGGATGAAAGGCAAAGTTAACCTCGGCGGGATGATTTGAACTCAGAATGGCAAGGGCCATAACCCCATGCTGCAAAGTATGGTGTCCGACCCTCTACCGATACTGCCAATCCACCGCCTCTTTATTATTATTAATTAATTGTTTATATTATTATTATTAATTAATGTGGGTGAAACATCATGTAAGAATTATATAAATATTTTGTTATAACGACTTGCGACTCCTTCACTTATTCATTTGCTTATATATATACATATATACATATATATAAGTAGAATTTAATATAATATATAAGTAGAATTTAATATAATATATATAGAATTTAATATAATTGTTTCTACTTTAGGCACAAGGCCAGCAAATTACCCAGTGCATTACTGGTACTTTATTTTATCGACCCCGTAAGGATGAAAGGCAAAGTCAACCTCGGCGGGATTTGAACTCAGATCGTAAAGGGACGTAACTATGCTGGAAAGCATGGCGTCCGACCTTCTACCGATACTGCCAATCCACCGCCCTATAGAATTTAATATAATATATTTAATTTGTTGGTAATTCAACAAATATCAAGGAAAACTTGAACCGTTAAGGTATATTCTCCTTGGTTATGTCAAAATTTATAAAACACATTTCGTATTTTATCTGATGATAGCGTACCAAAATGTTGGTACCCTTGAAATATATATAATAGAATAAATATGGTTTTATAAATATAGTTTCCATTTATTTAATATTATTGTATACAGTATATATATATATATATATATATATATATATATGTGTGTGTGTGTGTGTATGTGTGTGTGTGTGGAAATAAAATACATAAATACTGTGTGTGTAGATGATGTAAGCTTAGAAAATCTTACAGATTGGAATTTATATATATGTATATATATATATATATATATATATATATATATATATATATATATATATACATATATATATATATATATACATATATGTATATAAATTCCAATCTGTAAGATTTTCTAAGCTTAAATCATCTACACACACAGTATTTATGTATTTTATTTCCACACACACACACACACACACACACACACACACACATACACACACATACACACACACACATATATATATATAAATATATATATATACATATATATATATATATATATATATATATATATATATATGTACACATACACACACACACACACAGATATATATAGGTGTGTGTGTCTCGTGTATTTATATATGTATTTATCTATGTATAGTTTCTTTACGTCATTTTGTCTACAACAAACACAATTTATATTTGAATTTGAAAAGCGTGTGACGAACTAACGAGAAAGATGAGCATTAACAAAAGACCAGGACCATCCCCCTTATTATTGTAACATGGAAGAAGGAGAAGAAGAAGAAGAAGAAGAAGAAGAAGAAGAAGAAGAAGAAGAAGAAGAAGAAGAAGAAGAAGAAGAAGAAGAAGAAGAAGAAGAAGAAGAAGAAGAAGAAGAAGAAGAAGAAGAAGAGCAATAACAACAAGATGACAAGGGATGAAATAAGTTGTCCAGTGAGATTGTTGGGTGGAGGCCGTTTACCTTAAAGAATAGAAGAATAGTGATCAAATTGTGAGTCACTTAATGAATAACCCTAAGCATTACCCTTACTCTAACCCTAAACCTTACCGTAACCCTATTCATAGACTATATAAGTGACTACTTTAAAGCAACAGAGTCACACATACCAAGGTTACAACTGAGTTGTGGTAGATTCATTGCAAGTAATTTGTTTTAACTCTCCTTTGATTTCACAGTTGATAAAATACAACAAGAATGGAGTTTCGTGTTGCCGCCATCGTTCTATTTCTTGCAGTGACAGCAGCTTATAGTCAAGACATCATGACTCTGTGTAGGAAAACAGCAATAAAACCAGGATCAAGTTTTGTCCGATCACCAAATAATTGCAGTGAATTCTATTTTTGCAACGCCTTGTTTCCAAACCCAATGCCTTGTGGTAAAGGCACAGTGTTTTCTCAGTCACAACAGGTTTGTGTATTAAGGAACAGCCAATATGATGACTGCGACCGTGTTATATATGGAGGAAAATTCAGTAAGTTTTAAGTTTTACTACTACTACTACTACTACTACTACTACTACTACTACTACTACTACTACTACTACAACCACCTTTTTACCTCTCACTTTAAGTCCTGGTATCGGTTAATTTTCTCCCTCTCCTTCTCTTGCACTCTCGTGTCGAATGGGCAGGCCACATCCACAATCAGGCACGATCTTTTTTCCTTGTCCCAAACCAGCAGGTCAGGTCTATTGTGTTCCAGTTTCTTGTCCGTCTGTATCCTAAAATCCCATAGCACCTTCACCTGATCGTTTTCTATCACCGACTCTGGCTTATGCTCATACCACTTCTCAGAATGTGGTAAATTGTTTACTTTGCATAGGTGCCAGTGGATCACCCTGCCCATCATGTCTCCAGCCCTTATAGTGAGTCTGGGCTAGGTGTTTACACTCGGATACAATGTGAGCCACAGTCTCCTCTCTCTCTCCACAGATCCTGCACAGTGGGCTAGCCTCCTCCTTGTAAATATGGTGTTTCAGCCACTTCGTTTCGAGGGCCTGCTCTTGCGCAGCCATTAGCCTTCCTTCTGTAGCCTTTTTAAGGTCTCCTCTTTTCAACCAGTTCCATGTCTGTGGATCTCTGAATTCCGTTTTCTCAAAGAAGGTACTATGAAGGGATTTTTCATGAAGGCTGCTCTTTCTCCTTGTTGTTATTTCCTCCTTGGACATCCCCTGGTCTATTGTCATCTCCTTCAGTACAATTTTGAGCATTGGCTCCTTACTATCGGTCACGTATTTGTGTAGGTTGTTTTTCTCCATCTGAACACAGTCCTCTATGCTGATAAGACCTCTTCTACCTTCAGATCTCCTTAAGTAGAGTTTATCGACATCACTCCTCTTGTGGAACATGTTGTAGATAGTCAATAATTTCCTAGTCTTCCTATCCATTTCGTTTTGTTCAGCAACATTCCATCTCAGAATTCCCGCACTGTACCTAATAATAGACACAGCTCGGGAATTTACTGCACTTATGGCATTCCTACTGTTCAGATGTGAATTTAATACGCTCCTTACTCTCCGAAAGTATTCAGATCTTATCAATTCCTTCATTTTTTTGTTCTTGATGTCATCAGCCTCCAGAATACCCAAATACTTGTATCCTTCTTCAGTGTCAATTTCCTTTATCATCTCACCTGTTGGTACCTGGATTCCGTTGCTTCTGCTCAATTTACCCCTCTTCATCACAAGGACTCCACACTTACTAATACCAAATTGCATACATATATCATTGCTGAAAATACGGACAGTGTCAACAAGCACATCCAACTCCTTCTCACTCTTCCCGAAGATCGTCCATGAAGAGGAGGTGATTGATGGTAAGCTTTCCCTTTCCCAACTTGTATCCTGCTCTCACTTTTCGCAGTATAATGGTCAGGGGCATCAGGGCAAGGACAAACAACAGAGGGGACAAACTATCTCCCTGGAAGATACCTCTCTTGATCTTCACGCCTCCCAATGATTCTCCAGCTGATGTTAACTCTGTTTTCTAGGACTTCATACTTTTGCTCAACAACTGTCTGATGTTATCTGCCTCCTCCTTGAAGATCTCTAGGCTTTTTGTCAGTTTCGGGTGGAGGGATGTTATATTTTTAATCCAATACCCCTGCACACCACCTGGGCCTAGTGATTTCCAGTTGGTTAGATTTTTGGCCTGCCCCTTAAGAGTTTCAACTGTGATACTCAAATCAGTTTGTTGGTGTGCCTGTTCACTAATCTCCTTTTGTACTGTGTCAATCCACACTGCCTGGTTATTATGTTTAACATCCTGCTCCCATATTCCTCTCCAGAATGTCTTAGTTTGTTCCGCCTCAGGGATCAAGTCGTTGCCTCTTTCTTTCCCTTCAAGCTGTCCAAGCAACATCTTCTGGTTGTTGTCAAACATACGGTTCTGTCTATACTGACTGACTCTGCTCCCGTATCGCCTAATTTTTGCACTCTTTGCTACAATGCGTTGCTTCAGTTCCTCTATGATAATATTTAGCCTTTTCCACCTAGTTTTGTACTACTACTATTATTATTATTAGTAGTAGTAGTAGTATTATTACTATTATTTCTTAGAGAAACCATTCATCATTATCAGTAAAACATCAGTCAAAATGTTCTTGCTGTATTTATAGTATTATCTCTTAACCTTCTTTTATTGAATTCCATTTTGGCCAAATTTGACTTCCACCTTCTCAAGACCATAATATAAGAATTAGACAATTCCTGGAGTCGATTAATCGACAATATATTGCTTTCTGTATGTGAGGGCGGTGGATTGGCAGTATCGGTAGAGGGTCGGACGCTATGCTTTGTAGCATAGAGTTACGGCCCTTTACGGTCTGAGTTCAAATCCCGCCGAAGTTAACTTTGCCTTTCGTCCTTACGGGGTCGATAAAATAAAGTACCAGTAATGTACTGTGGTAATTGCTGGCCTTGTGCCAAAAGTAGAAATATTTATTAGTAGTAGTAGTACGTTCTAAGTTTAAATCCCACCGAGAACGACATTGCCTTTCATCTTTTCGAGGGCTGATAAAAACTTGTACTGTCGCCTGATGGTGTCAACTCACATCGGGTTTTATACTTCATTAAAAATCTGTGGTTCTTTGCCAATGTAAATTATTATCGGTTACTTCAATGTTCCAATCAATACACGGAAATATATAATACAGATTGAAAATGATTTTGTGATGAGAAAAGAATAATGGTTTCTGATTGAGGTACAGGGCCAACAAATTTGAGGGGAGGGAAAAGTCGAGTGAGTCGACCCCAGTGTGTTACTGGTACTTTATTTTATCGACCACTTAATGATGAAAGGCAAAGCTAACCTCGGCGGGATTTAAACTCAGAACGTAAAGGGACGAAACTATATGCCGCAAATTATGTTGTTGACAACTTCATGCTTATTGTTTCATTTCATTTTTTGCTTTCAAGATATTTTACAATGGAAAAAATCATTTAAAATGTGTAAACTTGTATCTTAAACCTCCTGTGCCAAAAAAAAAAAAAGAAAAAAAAGCTCATCAGATTTTCTAGAACATTCACTTTTCGATAAAATAAAGTACTAGTAATGCACTGGGTAATTGCTGGCCTTGTGCCAAACGTATAAACAATTATTTGTACAGGTTCCCTCGACGCATTACATTGAATGCTATCACAATAAGAGGCCTCTATGTTGCATATTTCCTTCATCATTAGTCTTTTGGCCTCAGCGCCAACAATGGAAGACGAGTTGAAATAAAACTTTTTCCTATTCGAGTGGGATTACTTATCTGAGACATTGTGACGCGTTCTCCGCTGTTAACCTCGATGTTTCGGCCATAAAAAGAAAGAATTAGCGCCCGCAAATCAAAGGAGCAAATGATAGATAAATACAAATCATTATCGGTGAGATACATTTTCGGGCCGATCATTGTTGAGTTCTCGTTTCCCGGACTGCGTATTTCCCTGCTAAATCGAGATGAGTCCATCACATCTGAGGAATGAGTCCTTTGAGGAATGGTTTGAAATAGCAAGTCTAGCATATATCGTTGGCTGTTATTTGCAGCCTTCATTGCCGTGGGATGTAGCAAAGATATACTTTTCAACTGAGTCTATGGAGTTTTCAATATTTTTCGTGTGCATATTTGAAAAATATATAAATATATTTTACGTTGAAAGATTGATTTCGTTTGATTGCTGGAATAAAAGACATGAGATACTTGTTTATTTCTTTCAGTGATGATAATAATCTCCTAACTGTTGTTGCTGTTCTTGTTGTTTAGCCCAAGGTCAGCAATGATTTAACAGATCTGCTAATTTCATCTTATATTCAGACAAAGCAGATACAGGACCACTACATATACCTTTCTTTTAAGATAGTATTTGAAGGAGATTTGGTAGTAGTTTCTAACATATTATGTTGGCTCATGACCTAGTATTTTTCTCTTTGAATAGTGTCACATTTTACTAAGATGTATTTCAAGAGATTCCACATCTAGGATTTCGTGTTGAGAGCACATGATTGCATTTTGGAATTTGAAATTAAAATATTGTTATCATTTCTGACAAAGAACTAATGTTATTCCTTACTATCCGTTGACACCACATATGTTTCTTTAATTAAGCTGATGATCTCCTTGAAGATAGAAAGAAAATTTTTTTTTTCTGTTTCGTTATTCACATTCTTTATTCAAACGTTTCCTAATCCTTCATGAGATATTATATAGTGATTTTTAAAGCACATGTCTCCCTAACGCATTGTCATACAGTATTGAAACGATTGTATGCAACACACGCACACACACACACACACACACACATATATATATATATATATATATATATATATATATATATATATATATATATATATATATATATACATGCGTATGTGTGTGTATGTGACCATATAAAAGGACTTTTTAAAATTGTTTTATATTAAATTTTGAAATTATCTAATGCTTTATTACATGAAAAGTATTTTAAAGAATATATAGAAACTAACAAAATAACTAATTACACGGCATTTATAAACATTCAAATATATCTTTTCAGATGATCCTATCTGTAACCAATATCCATTTGGAAATAACCGTGACCCCAGAGATTGTACTAGATTTATTCCTTGCCACAACCGAACCTCATATCCTTCCATGGCATGCCAATCCGGTCTTTTCTTTAATGTCCAAGAACAAAGATGTACCGAACCAGCTAAATCAGGATGCAGAATATAATGTAAGGGATTTCTTTTTGTTTCATTCTATCAGAACTCTTTCTTATATTGAAAAAAAAAATAGATTCCTCGTGGGCAGAGTAAAAGAAAATTATCGGAGGTTTTTGACGTAGTTTTGACAACAGTTTTTATTATTTTTATTATTGAATGTTCTAAATTTCATCATATGAAACGTTCTAGATCTCTACAGGCAACAGTAAGAAGAAAATGAGAATATGTTTCAGATTATAAAGACGAATACGAATGATAAATACTATTTTCTGTCAGTTTACCAGAAAAACTTTGTTTTGGAGGAGAGTAAAATTCGATTCATAGACGGTTTTGTTTATAAAAATTGCCATCAAGAACAGAAACCGTCTATTCCTCATCATTTGTCTTGTACGTATATCGTACATTATAATTATAGATTGTCTCATATATTTCTAAATATTAAATCGCTGAAAGATCATTTACTTTCTCAACCAATCTTTGATGGAAAACTACAATTATTCTTTTCTGTTTTCTGTTATATTTTTATTTCATCTGTCCTGTGTCTGCTAAAAGAAGTACTAGAGATGCATGTATGACACATAAATCCATCTCATTTCGTGAAGTTTATATTCGGCGACTGGGTTTCGATATATGCTTTGAATTATAGCTAAGAATATTGTACCACAGGTATAGAAGAATATAGCTAGGATAGTTTATACGTAGGTCATATTATTTTGAAGATTCAAAGTTAATTGAAAAATTTTAAATTCTTTAATTTTCGATATTTTGTTATTTCAGAAATGGTTTCCATATTCAGCAAGAATGACCCCGAAGATTTTCTTTAAACAAAACATGTTTCGAAGCTGTAATTATTAATATTGCATTTTGCTAACAAAATAAATATTAAAGCTACATAAAATGATTCGTCTATTTATTTATTTATTTATTTATTTATTCATTTATTTATTTATTTATTTATTTATTTATTTATTTATTCATTTATTCATTTATTTATTTATTTATTTATTTATTTATTTATCTGTGCGTCTCGAGTTCAAATCTCGCCGAGGTACACTATGCCTTGCCTCCTTTCGTGGTCGATAAAGAATGTACAAGGCCAACCCAGTCCAGCCCAGTTCAGGCTTGGTGCAGCCAACTTTTCTTTCCAGTTGTTACATCCGGTATGTTCCGCTGGATCTGGAGGGGGGGGTGTTGAATGGGAGCCTGTATATGTAGTTTATCTTTGAATCGTTCTTTAACGAATACAATTTACAGAAGTGACACAGGGAAAGAGAAAAGAAAAAGGAAGGAAAAGGGGTAGAGTGAGTAACACTCTACACTCTTGGTTGGAGTGTATATTTCAGTTGCACAGAGAATGCACCTATTTGTAAACAAGTTGATCAACGGCGGTTTAAGGCATCAGCTTCAAATATTCTCAAAAAGAATATTTTGGTCATAAGCTAAAAAAAAAGTTATTTCACAGTAACCTTTGATCTTAAATTTCAGGGTCAAAGAAAAGGAAATGGTGGTGTGTCATGATCGGTAAACTCACTAACAGGGTATAATAATTTTAGCCGTAGGGTCTGTCGTATTTTAATACTTGTCTTTTTTGTGGTTGTGGAACGCCTGACTAATCATGACTCAGAGCAGGAGCTGCATCAGCTAGGCAGCACAACCTGCTGAAATGTAAATTATTATATAATTTTTATGAAGTATAAATTTGTATCTGTTGTAAAGATACAGTAGTCGGTTGCGTAAGACTCTTGTAACCTAACATTGACAGTGAAATATAATTAAAAAAGCTATTAAAATAACATCAACAAATACAACTGATTATTTCTTCCTGTGAAAGCGAGAGAAGGAGAGAGAGAGAGAGAGAGAGAGAGAGAGAGTCATAGAGTGAGTGAGTGAGAGAGAGAGAGGGAGAGAAGGGGAGAGAGAGAAAGGAGAGAGAGAGGGGAGAGAGAGGGAGGGAAAAGAGAGAGAAAGAGAGAGAGAAAAAAAGATATAAAAAAGATATATATGTATATATATATATATATATATAATAATTGTTTCTACTTTTGGCACAAGGCCAGCAATTACCCAGTACATTTCTGGTACTTTATTTTATCGACCCCATAAGGATGAAAGGCAAAGTTAACCTCAACGGGATTTGAACTTAGACAGTAAAGGGACGTAACTATGTTAGAAAGCATGGCGCCCAACCCTCTACCGATGCTGCCAATATATATATATATATATATGTCCCAAGGCTCTGATACCATCAACACTATACACACAGAGCTGGCATATCTAAGAACTGATTAACTGCTTGATGAGGTCATGGCCATTCAATGGCTATCATCGAAATATATATAGCAGTAAATAAAGGATTATGAGTTCATGCAATTGACTTATGTTTGTCACTATATAATAATATATATAATAATTAACACAGTAAATTGTGTGTTTAAAGTTACGAGGGTTAAGATACCACGTTGGTTTGACAGATTTAACCTGAAGCAAACTGAAAATACAGGATAAAAAGTGAAATGTACAGACCGTTTCAATAACTATTTTATCTCCTGGACAGATTAGAGATTTAATCTGTTTCGCCCTGAGAATTATGTTTGTAACAGATAATCCGTAGGCATCATCAGCTAACGATAAGATCAAATGTGACAAACACCTAAAACTAAAAGCTACACGAATGAACATTTCACCTATATATATATATATATATATATATATATATATATATATATATATATATAGAGAGAGAGAGAGAGAGAGAGAGAGGCGGTAATTGAAAAGATATATAGAGTAAGGATCAACCTCAATACTACATGGACACATTTTTATCGACAACGAAATGATGAAAAAGAAAGGTGACCTCAGTGGTATTTGAAAGCTCAGAATAAATAACGCTAGACATTATATCCAACGTTCTAACGAATCTACCGATTCATCGCCTATTGATGCTAAATAATGATTTCAAATTTAGGTACAAAGCCACTAATTTGTGAGGAAGGAAACGTCCATTTACATCGAGACCAGTCCTTGAATGGTACGTTATTTTACCGACGGTAGAAGGATGAAAGCTAGAGTTGACCTCGAACGGGATTTGAGCTCAAAATGTTGAGAATCTTAAGCAAATACCGTGAAACATTTTATCTGACACTCTAACGATTCTGGGCGGTCGATTGGCAGAATCGACCGCCCTTTTAATTTGATACTAAATAATTGTTTCTGATTTAAGCACGAGGCCAAAAATTTGTGTGCCGGGAAAGTCAATAAAATCAGTCCCTGTGCGTTACTGGTACTTCATTTGATTGATCTCATAAGCTAACTCCAGCGGGATTTGAACTCAGAACGTAAAGGGCCGTAACTCCATGCCGCAAAGCAAAGTGTCCGACGCTCTACCGATACTGCCAATTCACCGTCCTAATTTGATCTTAAATAATGGTTTATGATTTAGGCACAAGACTAGGAATTTTGGGGAAAGGAAAAGTCGATTAAATCCACGTCAGTGCATTACTGGTACTTTATTTTATCGACCCTGTAAGGATGAAACGCAAAGCTAGCCTCGGCAGGATTTGAACACAGAACGTAAAGAGTCGTAACTGTATACCATGAAGCAGGATACCCGGCGCTCTACCGATACTGCCAATCTACTACCGTTAATGTGATACTAAGTAACAATAAGAACATTCGGACGTATTTCTAACAAACAAAACACTCCGTATGTCATCAGCCAAGTCGGTGAAGTTGCATGTAATTAGACCTATATACTTAGACCACCAATTCGACGTAAAGGACAATTTTTGTAGTGCACCATTTTGATAATTTGTGTAAATTCTGATACATAATTTTGAACAGACGTTGTAAACTTATGTAATTATCGTAAATACTATCAAGTTCAAATACATTCAATATATTCTGACTGATGTTGAACGAGTCCAAGTTATAGGAAATAATCTATTGTTGTCGTGGTTAATTAATTTCTCTTTCCTAATATTTTTGTAGTATTTCATAAATATTACAATTTGTCGACAAACCGGTTCACAATAAAATTAAAGTTGTCTTCACTGATGAGAAATATGTATTTATGTAGATAAATGTTTTTTTTTTAAAGGCGGAGTTTAACCGCCACTACCATCACCACGATACACTTTAAAATAATTGATTCTACTTTTGGTACAAGGCCAGCAATTATCCCAGTGATTTACTGGTACTTTATTTTATCGACCCCGTAATGATGAAAGACAAAGTTAACCTCGGCAGGATTTGAACTCAGACCATAAAGGGCCGTAACTATTTGCTGCAAAGCATGGCGTCCGACCCTCTACCGATACTGCCAATCCACCTACACTTTAAGATAATATAAACAAAATACAATTAAATTCCTTCATCCCATTGATTATACGTGTGATCAATAACTTCAATAATATTGTGCTATATCTATAATAGAATAAAGAGAGGAGTGCGGGATAGCGTCCGTTTGATATTTTTTTATCCCATTAGTAAAATAAGGTGGATTACTTTGAATAAATAATTCTTTCTACTTTGGGCACAAGGCCAGCAATTACCCAGTACATTACTGGTACTTTATTTTATCGACCCCGTAAGGATGAAAGGCAAAGTTAACCTCGGCGGAATTTGAACTCAGACCATAATGGGCCGTAATACTTTGAATAAATAATGAATGAATATTATGTAATTTATCTACTAAATTTCGTAGCTCTTGATTAAACATAAATATTCTTATATATAAAGTATTGCTTATTTTAAAATTCACTTCTTCAAAATTTTCAGATGTCAACACTTCCGGTTAGCGTCCGTTATATTATAACACATATTACATCACTTATATTTGCATATATTTGCATCGTTATACATGGTTTACATTTCCGTCACTAACTTTCTCCTTTTTCGTTTTGATAGCGTTTTAGTTTATTATATATGCAGTTTATATATAATATCGTTTTTTCTTAATGTATCATGGATTACTTTACTGATTACAGAAGAGAATGTAACACAGACTTCGTTCAGTTTCTGTGCATATTGTCAATTACGATTTCATTTGACGTATCATATCTACATGCATATATATTTGCGTATAATATCAATATGTACACCACACTTCGGGTAGTTTTTCTGCTAGTTCACTATAATAAACGTGAAGATGTTATTGAGAATTATGAAACTGTTAGTTGGAATTGATTTTCTCCAATTGTGTATATTTAGCAATGTATAATTAGATTGGCGGAGTAGATAGCCGAGAAAATAGAATGGACTATAACATGAAAAGTAAAAGAATCCCTTAATTTACAATAGTTAACTAGGTTTCCTATGAATCTAAAGGATTCACCAAAATGTTTTAGGTGTTCTTTAAAGGAAATACTTGTTCGTAAAGTTTTCTTGACATTCTTCGTCACGTTCCACTTTAATATGTTGTTATTTTAAATAATATTTGTTATTCCTAGAAGCCTAAATTAAGTGTGCTAAAATAGAACGCAGTTATGGTTGGATGATTAACAACCGGTTCGATCCTACTACATGGCATTATGGGCAGATATCTTTACCAATCTTCGTCCACTTTTGAAATAACGTTTCTTTGCATTTTCAAAGCAATAATAGGTAACACTATGATATAATACTTGTATCTGTTGGTTTTGAGGCCAGAATTAATTTAACGTAATCTCAAATATAGCTTTCGTAGATATTCAAAATTATCTGAAGAAACATTCTTTCAATACCGGCGTACAGTTATCCAGCATCTAAATAAAACATTATATGTCAAAGTGACTGAGACGATTTAAAGAAACGTTATTTCACTATTGGATATAATGTTAATTTTATAATTGTTTCTACTTTAGGCACAAGGCCAGCAATTACCCAGTGCATTACTGGTACTTTTATTTTATCGTTTTATAATAAAATAGTATAGATATTTTTAATCAAGGTACATAAAAATATGTGCATATGTACTCGTTACATTATTAAGTTTAAACGTTCTTTATAAATCTCTCAGTAATATTTGGAGCTCATATCCTGTAATATCAGGTTTCGGGATTCCTTGAGAGTCTCTCTAATAATTGAGGTTCGTAATGTAAAAAAAAAAAAAAGATTGTATTGAACTTTCAATTACATGTGGAACAATTTATTATATATATTTTTTTGTACATTATTTAAAATAGGTTAATGACTATCCCAAGCCCGGATCATATTCCCGTTCCATGGGTGTTAGGCGAATGAAAGTACTAGACGTCTATCCCGAACAGGAAGCCCCACCACCACCATCACAGACAAATCTACAGCTTTTCCTTATTTTCTGCCAAGCTGATTGGAACAACGTTGAATAAAGTATGTTCCTTCAGAATTCAACGTGTCACTCGGACTAGGATTTGAAACCACGACATCGAAAGTCTCGTTAATGGTACATTCGTAGCAGCCGGAGGACATATCTTTCAGGAAAATATTCTTTAATTATATTTTATTATTTTACTGCTTTCAGACCATGGACATACAGGAGTACCAACCTGAAGGTATCTAGTCGAACCTACCAAGTATTGTTTCAAGTCTGGCTGTTATATTTTAGATCTCTATATGTTGAAACACTAGGTTAAGCGATATAGGAAAATGGTAAACGCAAACATAAATAAAAACCCACTCATGCGCGCGCACACACACATACATATTTATATGACTTTTAAATTATATATATATATTAAAAGGTTAAACAAGGTTCAATGAATAAATCAAAGAATAAAGTTTTACAATAGATTAGAAGCACTCCACAGGATTGGTTTTCCGGAGTTATTAATATTAATTCAAAATATAAAAAAAAATAGACATTCGTGTGATCAAGTATATTTTATTATACATATTTCAGAGCTACTGAGCTATCTTCAACAGTACGTTCTCATCAGATAAAATAAGATGATGCATGACATACCCTGACTAAGTAGATGGTTAACATTCAGTCATGGCAGTATTGAATGTACCGTTAACGAGACTTTCGATGTCTTGGATTCGAATCCTAGTCCGAGTGACACGTTCAGACTGCCATGACTGAATTTTAACCATCTACTTAGTTAGGGTATGTCATGGATCATCTTATTTTATGTTAATATGTCTATTTTTGTTAATATTTTGAATTAATATATATATATATATATATATATATATATATATATATATATATATATATATATATATATATATATATATATATATATATACAATATATTAACAAATGGAAACTATATTTATAAAACCATATCACCTTCTTACAACAGTTTAATTTAAATAAACCGTTATCTTTTCAATCTTTCGGGCACTCATTTGCATACCCAATCATCATTTTCTATCACCCTCAATAAATGTAATATCTCCACTATCCAGGAAGCTCCAATCATTAAGGTTGTCTTTTTTCAGGGTATGTCAATATTTATTTATAAAACAAATCTGTATTGTATTTTATCTGATGAAAGCGCACCATAATTTGCCTTGGTGTCCCTTGAAATATGTATAATAAAATAAATATGGTTTTATAAATATAGTTTCCATTTGTTAATATATTGTATATTTACTCCACTAAATTGTTGAGTGCTTTATACAGTTATAAAAATGTTTAAGCTTGTTGAATCCCAACAAATTAAATATAACCTCTGCATATATATATATATATATATATATATATATATATATATATATATATATATATATATATATATATATATATATATATATATAATTATAAAATGTGGAGGAGGAGCACACGAGGTTGGAATATATGTATATGTAAATAGGGAGAAAAAAACGATTACTAGGAAGAAAAATATATTTTTTCCTTTATTTTTTCTCTTTTTTCTGGTTTAGAAAATGTTTAAAACAAAATATTTTACTTTGCGTGAAGTGTTAAGGTATTAGTTAATTTATTTATTAATTAACAATAGCATTTATTTATTTATTTATTTATTTATTTATTTATTTAATAATTGTCAATTACCGGTTTCAGTATTTTATGCATTATCAAATTGTGAGTGGGAGAGAAAAACCGGTAATTGACAATTATTAAATAAATAAATAAATAAATGCTATTGTTAATTACAAAGTAAAATAAACATTTTCTAACCCAGAAAAAAGAGAAAAATAAAGGAAACATTTTTTTTCCTAATAATCGTTTTTTTCACACACACACACACACACACACACACACACACACACACACACACACACACACACACACACACACACACACACACACACACACACACACACACACACACACATATATATATATAAATGTATGTATAGTATATTTCGCAATATACTGTATGTTTAATTAAAAACATTTAGAAGACCATTCGCTATGAGTTTTAAAGTAGTGACTATGTCACTTACTTATTCTTGGCAAATAGCAATAGAGAGTGGTCGACAAACAGTCTGTTTCTCGCTTGTGAGTGTTTATTTGCCGAGAATAAGTAAGTGACATAAAGTAAAGTAAAGTAAAGTAAAGTAAAGTAAAGCTCATAGCGAATGGTGTTCTAAATGTTTTAAATTAAACAGAAACTATATTGCCAAATATACTATACATATATTTATCTATACATCGCTATCTCAGAGCACCAATACTAATACCATATATATATATATACATTGATAGGTTGACGACATCACAATACCACAAGGTACTTCACGCATGCATGGCACTGGAACATTATTCCACACACTCTCCTACTCAATGTTAACTGGGGTTAATTAGTTGCAGAGTATTTCTCTGTGGAATCGGTAGTAACTTGGCAACATTGAACAAATTCATAGAGTAATCAGTTTAATATGATCAGTAACTAACGATCATTACATCATTCAATGAAAACATCAATATTATTGTTATATCCTACAAACTAATTATGGTCGTCAACAAAAATTAATACGCTAACATTAAACGATGGGCAATTAGGTGAGTCAGTGAAACATAAAAAAAAGTTGAATAATTACCCAAACTAGCGACAGTTTCACCAGAAGCCGGACTGCTGTTAATAATTACGTATATACATGTATATTCCAACAATCGGTTGTATTAACACGGAATTGGTATAAGGATCTTCAGTGGGCTTTGTCCATTTATTCTAAATTATTTAAAACGCCAGTAGGTAAATCAAGATGAAATTAATTCGAAAATACTTTTAATTTTATTTCAGAGAAATATATTTATAATCGAAGTCTCAATAACCAAAGTAACGATGTATATCTTATATTTTATATGATGCGTTATACATATATACATACATGTATATGTGTACACACACACACACACACACATCTTTCACTCTCTCTCTCTCTCTCTCTCTCTCTCTCTCTCTCTCTCTCTCTATATATATATATATATATATATATATATATATATATATATATAAATATATATATATATAAATATATATATATAAATATATATATATATAAATTAATAAAAATAATGAATAAAAACAAATTTACATTGAGTTCTTCATACGGATTGGACACTACCGTATATTTTGGTAGATTTATATATATATATATATATATATATATATATATATATATATATAAATAAATATATATTATTGGCAACATGACCCTCCCAAAGTATAACAATATATATACATATATATATATATACTTTGTTTTTTAATTTGTTTTGCAAGATTTCTTGTCTGAAAACGTGTGTTGAAACAGATATTGTTATACTTTAGGGGAGTCATGCTGCCAATAAAAACACACGCACCTGTTGGTTTTCACTTCAATTTATCATAAATGTCCAGTTGGTTGGTTGGTTCAATAACCTAGTCACTGAGGAAGTCAGAGAACAATATATAAAAACTATCCGGTTATCGAATCAACCAGCCAACCAACCAACCGGAAATTTATAATAAGTTGAAGTGAAAACAAACAGGTGCGTGTGTTTTTATTGACACCATGACCCTCCCAATATATATATATATATATATATATATATATATATATATATATATATATATATATATATATATATATATATATATATAACGGCGATGATTAGTTTTGCGAGGTTTTTGATATGAAATCCCCAAGTATAACAATATATATATATATATATATATATATATAAAGTATTAAAAAAATAATAAATAAAACAATGAAACAGTTCCTTATATTAAACAAAAAAAGTTCCTCATATTAAATATTTTGTTTAATATAAGGAACTGTTTCATTGTTTTATTCATTATTTTTTTAATTCTTTATCTTGACTCTGTATTCCGTTTATCTTTCACCGAAAGTGATTTTTGAATGCATCTCTTCTTTCCATGATATCCGGATTACATTGAGTTCTTCATACGGATTGGACACTACCGTAAACTCTTGGTAGATTTATCTACATATATATATATATATATATATATATATATATATATATATATTAGAAAGTGAGGTTTGTTTTACAAAATGAAAAACAACCGAGGTGTCCTACACGAGTGAAAGTATAAAGAAAAAAAGATGAAATCGAAAATGCAGCTGGAGTCTTATTTAAAAAAATATATTTATATTTATTTGGTTCCTTTACTGGTTTCGCAGTTCTTCTGCTTTTCAAAAGTAGAGTTGAGATGGTAGGTCTGTGAAAAATCACAGACCCTCCATATATATATATATATATATATATATACATATATATATATATATATATATATATATATATTTATATATATATATATATATATATATATATATATATATATATATATATATAAGCGTACGCTTGTGTGTACGGGTGTGTATGTATGTGTGTATGTGTTTATTGTAGTGAATGCTATGTATGAAGAAAATGAAACAGCTACACAACGCCTTTATATATAAGTGATAATCAACATAAATCATATTTCGAGTTTAACACACCTTTCAAGGAGAAGTGTATTAAGAATGAATTGAAAAACATTCAAAATTACCCTTGACAAAATTCACTTCTTGTGTTCATAAAAAAATTCCATATGTTACATGTTTTATACTTAAGATAAATCTTTTATATTTATATTATGTTATGATTTTGCTTTCTAAAACAATGTCTG
This sequence comes from Eledone cirrhosa, assembly GCA_964016885.1. NCBI lineage: Eukaryota > Metazoa > Mollusca > Cephalopoda > Octopoda > Eledonidae > Eledone > Eledone cirrhosa. Next base: position 75,049,253 of record OZ024746.1, on the reverse strand, counting down.
GAAACAAGTGATAGAAACACATTCCACATATGTAACATAAATAATATTTTAATAACACAATATCGTTTATTGATATATCAAAACTAATTATGAATGTTCCATATAGAATATTTAATGAATAATTTCTATCTAGTCTGCACATAGATTTTTATGAAATTTTCGATCATAGATATGTTTTATCATTATCCATCTATGTTGAAACAACTATGACTATAACTGTAGCCACACCATATGTAATATAAGAGTTAAAATGTCATTTCGAGCATGTTACTTTGAAATCTCATTCATGTGATCGGAAATGGTAGAGAACTACTTTGGTTAAAAAACAATTACAATTCATTACAGGGGGCACTATATATAAGTAACTAATTATACAAAAATTACTTTTCCAAGGTCGTAAGATGTCTAGAATCTTCAATAATGCAGGGAAATTGAATATATTAGAGGGACAAGTACCGTTTTTCTTTCATGCTACCATGTATTTATGATTGCGTGGTTAAGAAGTAGGATTAGTTATCACGTTTTTGCAAGTTTTTGTTTCTAACAGTTTTTTTTACAAGAAATATGAAATGTGCGTGATAATGGAGAGACCGAGCCAGCATGGAAGCCTGATGAACGTATTATAATAGTTGTTTCTACTTTTGGCACAAGGCCAGCAATTATCCCAGTGTATTACTGGTACTTTATTTTATCGACCCCGTAAGAATGAAAGGCAAAATTAACTTCGACGGTATTTGAACTCAGACCATAATAGTGCATGTATGACAGACTTAATCCGCCACATCATTTAACATCATCATCTTGCCTTACAGCAGATGCAGTCTGTTGAAAGCCCTTCGGGCGAGGTTTTCGACTCAAGGACAACTTTCTCTTTTCAATCCTCAATCTAGAAAGTTATTGGTGCTGCCTTTTTTCTCTGACGTCGTCATAAAATGTTTTAAGTTTCCCTACATTAAATACGTTAGCAATACCTTTGGTTTCAAAATGGAAAGAAAATTATTTAAGAGAGGCTTAATATCAAAGCCTGCTAAAGACGCTCAAGAGAGAAGGTGGTTAAGGGGGAGGATTTAACAACAAAACATTCTTGTTAAATCCCTTCCTTCGGGCGTACATCATCATTAA
>OZ024746.1:75018131-75043131 GCA_964016885.1 Eledone cirrhosa | reverse complement strand
CGACATGGTATTACTTAAGTCATCATAGAGTGATCGCCGACTTGTACTTGATATCAGTGCTGCGAAAACTGAGACACTCGTCCTCCCAAGGAAGCCTGCGCAGTGCACTATATATGTGAATAGAGTTCCACTGAAGCAGATGGATAAGTTCGAGTATCTCGAAACCGTGTTCACGGGTGACGGAAGGAAGGAGGCTGAATTAAGTGCAAGAATTGTAGGCGCTAGTGCAGTAATTCGGTAATCAGAAGTAGGGAGGTAGGAGTAAAAGTCAAATTCGCTATCTTCAATTTGGTATTCATGCAAACTCCTGCTTTGGTTGAATCTTAGGAAATGACCGAAAGAATACGATCGCGAATACTAGCGGCCGAAATGAGATCCCTTCAAAGAGTCTGGAGAAACGTTACTCTATGGAGATAATAGCTTCAATATTATGGACATGTGGTTAGAATGTTTCAGGAAAGAATTTCTAGACAGATTTTACAAGACACACCAAAGGCAGAAGACCCAGTGGTAGACCCCGAGCAAGATGGTTGGATAACATCCTTGAGGATCCAGCCGGATCATTTGGAGATGGTTGCTTCTGACAGGACCCGCTGGAAAGAGTGTTGGAGGACTCTGTCCCAGCGACCCTCTCAGAAATATATGGGGGAAGAAGTAGGTGACTAAGATTCATCCCCGCCTGTATTTTATAGAACAGTGGAATTGGAATTAAAGAAAGTAAACAGTCAATGCGTTTCCAGTCATGAGAAAGGACAGCACTAACATCAATGTAAACTAGGCAGCTGCTTAGGGTTCCGACCTCAGAAAGGCACATTACTGTATTTTAAAGAAACACGATTATATACAAATTTGTATAAATAACTTAAATCAATCAATGAATCGTTAAACATTTTTGCCCCGTATCAACATTGTGCAAATATCTAAGGCATTGCATTTGTAGTTCAAAGGGCCAGCCTTGCCACACACGCTAACTCACCAAGAACTACGTTAAGAACTACGTATCTGTGGATTCCTTAGCCACTTGTAAGTCTATTTCCCAATCAGTCTCTTCTGAAACATTCCCCGGCATCGACAGAAGCTTAACATATTTTTAATATATGTTTAAGAAGTGTGAACTATTATTTTTTTAAATAATAAATGAAAGCTTTTTTCTATGCTCTGTAAAACGGAATAAAATCGTAATGCTGGTGATTTTCATGGTTGCTGCCATCCATACATTATACATGGTCTTCAATACTCTCGAGATAAAACGAATAATTTTCTTTATATAAGAATCATAGTATATGCACCTTTATATTGTCATTCCACATGTTTAATGACTTTCCAACTGCCTCCGTTTTAATCTGATCCGAAGCCTTTTTATCCCATTGGCAACTTCGAACGATTGTAAGCATCATAGAGCAACCATGTGTGGCTACCTTATGCTGTGGGAGTACAATTCATTCATTCCATTTTTCGTGTGTATAAACCTTGAAAGGTTTGTTTATTGATATATGAAGGGAATGTACTTCACATGTCAAAATTTCCAAGAAGTGGTGGCATTTTTAGGAGCCTAACAATACGCCGAGACCAGGTCGTTTTTAGCCACAGCTTAATATCACCTGCCAAACCTTCGATTGAACATAGATTAAGGTACCCAATGAAATGATTTGTTTCATTTTCAATATTAGTAAAGGTAATAATTGTTTCTACTTTTGGCACAAGACCAGCAATTATCCAGTGCATTACTGGTACTTTATTTTATCGACCCAGTAAGAATGAAAGGCAAAGTTAACCTCGGCGGGATTTGAACTCAGAATGGAAAGGGCCGTAACTCTATACATCAAAGCATGGTGTCCGACCCTCTACCGATACTACCAATCCGCCGTAATAATGTGGTGCCATCTACACAAAAAAGGACTATAATATAATAAGTTGTTCATGATCATCGATTTTAACGATCACAGTCTGATAACACTTAGAATTAACTGTCTTATAATAGTGTATACAGAACGTCGGTGATACTTCATTCATGTTTAACTTGAATATGAATCACTGTTCAACTAACAATAAATTATGTTGCGTCTATCAATGAACCAAATATTTCTCTCTACTCCATTCTGTCTGCCGCGGCTGTGGGGAAGCCAACACGTAGGACCCCATTTGCTCACCATATGGAGAGATGGGGAGGGCGAGAGAGACGGAGGCGATGACAGTGGGAGTTTGGCTGTTCTTTCATGTTTACTTAGGTTACTATTTTCTATTGTAATTTTGCTCCCAGGTAAAGTTTTATAAGGGTGTCTCATCTCAATTACAACTGTCTTCAAAATAGTGAAAAACACTGGAACTGGCGTAAGACGTCAGGTTTGGTATACATTCAACTGTGATTTATTTTTGACAGGCTTGGTCAAGCATTGTTACCGAATGTTCACAATAAATTTACAGGTCTGGTCAGTGACTGCATTTTATCTATTTATTTCGAACATAGAATAAAATGTAGACAAATATTTAGAAATAAGGAAAGTAACACCTCAAAGCGCTTGAAAATAACAAACAAAAAAATAAATTACATCGTCCCATCATTTCTCAAACATGATGCTTCTGTAAGTGGCACTGCCGCGTGAACGAGTCGGCATTTACATCCACTTCTTTCTCAAATCTGGATATACTCAATATAATTTGTGATACACAATTCTGTGTTTCTCCTGTTGCAGCATCTCGCTCACATTCTCCACGCATAGAAATTCATCTGCGACAACGAATGTGCTGATTTCCAATTGTTCAACCTGCTTGATCGCTATAGTTACGTTAGTGTTGTTATATTTAATGCATTGAGCATAAGCAATCTTAGAAATATCTACAGTAAGAAAAAAGACAACATTGACTTTATTGGTATTATCGACATGTGTGAGAGACAATTCCTCTATAATATGTAGATTTATAATAGTGTACATACGTAGGCGGTGAAATTAACATATTCATGATATAACATATTCATGAAATAAATCACAGACAGCTAGCGCGTGATAAACAATATCTAGGATGGTATGTATGGAACCGTAACCCTTGATCGAGTCGTAGGAACACCATAGTGACATACGGCGTTTCTGGGGCACTTTCTTAAACTTGCTGGAACCCATCACCTCTCCACGTCTGAACACAAACTATTTCTTCTAGAGAAGCAACGAGAGAGGGGATGTTAGAAAGGATGTGAGAAAGACATATACAGGAAGAATCGACCTCAGCACCTGATTGGTACATGTTTTATCGATCCTGAAAGGATGAAAAGAATGGTTGACGTCGGCAGAATTTGAACTCCGAGCGTAGAGAGCCGGAACGAATGGCGCAAAACATTCTATCCGAATCCGACGTTCTAATGACTCTGCCAATTCTTTGCCCTTACCAAGCTAGTATCAACGTATTTTAATAGGATGAGTAAAAAAGAATCTAATTAAAGTTATTAACAAAATGTGAAAGATACACTCTATAAAATGTTTAATATATCAACCCATTCGTGAGTTAACTTTGAAGACGTTTCGGTTTACGTAGACCTCCTTAGCAAATAATAGACTTCATCGGAATTATCGAAGAATTGATGAGAATATGTAGATGTTCAATAATGAACAAGAAAAGCCGCCAAAATTAGCAATTCACAACCAACCGTCATTCTAAATTAATAGATAATCGTCTTAGATACAGTACGTCTAAAGTAAAGATGGGACTTTGTGTTTAAAAGCATATGTTGATAGGTATTATTCATCAAAACTAACTTACATATATATAACAAGAATATATATATAACAAGAATATATATATAACTCTTCTAAATTAATCTGCTCAATAAAGTGCTTTGATCTACAACATCCTGAAATATTGGGGCATGGGGCTAATACCCAGTGTCCCTGGTGTCACCAAACGTTTCAGCCCATATCATTCCGGCAAGACACTCTCTGGGAATAGCTATCCACCTACCATCGAAGCACATTCTAGTTTCTAACTACGTAAAAGAATACAGTAGATATTGTAATCCTAGATAAATTATGTCTGAATATGAAAGATAGGATCGTCTCATCTGGAATACTTTTGATCATAGTTCTGCTCATTCAAATCTTACTTTGGACTGAGCATTAAACAAATCAGATGTCAACGAAGAAAGGTTGGGGTGTCCATTCAACCTCTTAGAAATAGCAGCTAAATATCTCTCATATCATACACTGACGCCCTTAGAAAATGGGAAATGACCTTGGATAATTTGATCCTAGTTTGAAATACCTGAAAAGAGGGAGACGGGGATAACGAGATATCAGGTGGAACACATAAACCATCAATTTTTAGAGAGGCAAGGTAATGAACATTATGTCTAACACGTAAATGGTTCTTAGCTAAATTCAAGACATAAATGAGCTGATCCGTAACGAACACAATCTTTAACTCTGGTGCACCCTATATATCGATTTAAAAACAATGAGATCTTCTAACGAATTGGTTATCATACTTAGTATAAATTTATCACACTGCACCGAAATTTATATATATATATAACCTTCACAATACACACGCACACACACATATATATATAAATGGGGCAGTGCCCCAGCATGGCATCAGCCGGATGGCTGGAACAGGTAAAAGAGTTTATATATATATATATATATATATATAACGGGAGGAAACAATAGCACCACTGACGATGTTGCGGATGTGCAACGAAAGAACTTTGATAAACTATATATATGTGTTTGTGTCTATATTGTATCTGTATTATTTTTGACCGCTGGTCAGTCAATGGCAACATTGAGGATCGAATAAATTAGATTACCGATATAAAAGACACAGAAGCGAAAAGCTAAAACCAACCAAACAGTGAGTGTGTTCTGTTATTAATTCTGGTAATATTACACAAATATGACCCTCCCCAAGTATAACAATATTTGTTTCGACACACGATTTCATATAAAAAACCTGGCAAAACTAATTCATCGCCGTTATATATATATATATATATATATATATATATAGGAAAAGAGTCAGGACCCGATGGCTGAGCTCTGGCCGTTTCGACAGCTAGATCTAGATCTGAACTATACATACATATATATATATATATATATATATATATACTAACAGTGTATCCCGGCGTTGCACGGGTAAGAACATTGGTAATAGCACCTCCAATGAGAAACGTTTATTTGTGAGCGCCTGTTAAAAACTCACGAAAATATACCGACAGGAAACTTGTTTTATTTGGAGAAAATTAAGAATTTGAAAGTACAGTTTAGCTGTCTACGTGCATTGTTCATAGAAATATTGTTGAGCCCCTTCTTTTCATACTCCTCTGTTTTGGCCTATTGGAGTAAATGTGAAACAGAAAGTCGCAGGTTAAGTTGGCAGAAGGTTCCAGTGTCATAGCAGTAAGGCGTAGGCTACTTACCTCAAAAGTTCATTCGCACTCTTTCCACTAAGTTACTCTTTCTCTCTATCCCTCTCGGTGCAGTCCCTTACGAATTTCTCGCGTAGGCCTAGTGTAGATTTGCACCCGATCCATCTACCCGATGCACATGTCCGCTTTGTACGGCTTTTGGCGGAAGGAGTGACCAGCAGTACGTTGTTCTGTATTATTACGAAAAGGTGTAGTAGAGAATCCCGCGTGAACTAACAGCTCGGGAGGAAACTGCTTACCTCGAAGATTCATTCGCCATCGTTCTTGTCAACGATTGTTTAATTGGTATTTGTTGGTCTACAGTTAGATGAATGGCACGCACAAAGGGTTAATGTTTATTGGCAAGAAGTTTTTTGATTAATAAAAGACCGGTTAAAGCGACCTACAATGTATCTCTGTGTGTGTGTGTGTATATATATATATATATATATATAGTTTCTGAATTTGTTTAGCAAGATTCTTTATCTGAAAACATGTGTTGAAACCGATATTGTTATGCTTCGGGAGGGTCATGTTGCCAATAAGAAACACATGCACCAGTTGCTTTCACTTCAATTTATTATAAATTAAATTTATAAATTTAGGAATTTATAAATTTCCGGTTGGTTGGTTGGTTCCACAACCAGACGATTGTTCATATATTGTCAAAGTTCTTTCGTCACACATTCTGTGACCTCTTCAGTGACTGGGGATTCTTTTCTTTGTTTTTGTGCCTCTCCTTTGTTCTGTGCTACGCCATCTAGTATTTGTGTGTGTTGTGTGCTTAGTTTGCGCATTTGTTACATCCGGGTGTCTGTGTGTGTTTATATTCGTTTATTTATTTGTTTATTTACATGTTACTGGTTGGTTGTTTGTTCTATGTGTGTGTGTGTTTTCATTTTGCCCTTAATTGTAAGTTGTGATGTTGCTATTCCATTCATGTTTTCTATTTAATTTTGGTTGGAGTTCATTTATGTTTATTGCCTCTGTGATTTGTCTAAACATTGCGTCTTTTCTGTGTGTAGATTCTATTTTTATTTCTATGTTCTCTAATTTACCCGTATGTTCTATTTTAGCATGTTGGCGGAGTACAGATGATTCTTTACTATCTTGAAGCTCTCGCCAGTGTTCATTTATCCGTTCTCCTATACTACGAGCTGTCTCTATATTCTCACTATATTCTAATCTCTACATTATCCTTCAGTACATCTTATGCTATATACTACATTTCTAGTTTTACAGTTAATATGGGGGCTTAGTTTACAGATTATAGATTTCTTATCTATACAGGGAGGTCTTTGAAAAGGGTATGTATTGCTAATAAGTGTTTTTTATGGAGGTGCCTGGTCTTTCTACTATCTTAATATTGAGTGTATGTTTATCTAGGGCCCTTCTAAATTTGTAAGCTAATTCACCTCTAGGTGTTGTATTGATGAACATTACACTCTGGTATTTATTGCTATCATACCATGAGTTTATTCTATTAACCTTATTCCTAGTTCTTTCTATTCTATTCCAAAATGTTCTCCTATACAAGGGGCAGGTCCCATTTGTATCATTATTTACCATTTATTCCCATTTGGTTCTGGCTCCTCTATATACTCTGATTTTATCCCTCTGATTGTAACCAGAGAACTGCATACGGTGGATGAAGTGTTGTATGTGTCTCTCTAGTTCTTTGGGGTTGCACATGCGGGACACGTTTCTCATGACCCGTACCAAATCCGCAATCAGTATGTTGATTTTGGTATGGTCCGAAACAGCTGAGTTTCGGTGGATCAGATGTTTGGAAGTCATGGGTTTGGCATAATGGGAATGGAGGATTTGTTTTTTGTTATTAATGGTATCTAACCAGAGCTCTGTGTCTAGTACAGGTAATCGATGGTTGGGTGTTTGCTTGGGTAGTCTATAGTAACTCTAATACTCTGGTGGATGGAGTTAGCTATTTGCTGGAAGTTTTCCATGGTGTTTTTCTCTAATTCCTGACTGTTCTCTAGTGGGGATGTTTTTACTACGATGTATATATCATCAATGTAGCGGGAGTACATTATCAGGGTTAAGAGGTTGCTGTCTTCTAATTGTTCTTTAACTTTAAGTTTAAGTCTATTGTCCCACCATACCACGAATAGGTTAGCTATGTCACCTGCAATGCTAACACCAATGGCTGCTCCCTCCTCTTGGGCATATGTTTTTCCATTAAATTTGAACATATGTTCCTTAAGGGTTAATTTTATACTGGCCCCCATCGCATGTGCAATCATTTTCTTTAGTTCATCGTGGTTTTCGGGTGTCCGTATGGCTCTGGTCCACCCGTTGCATCTATCTGTGTGGGTTTTCTTGGCCATTGAGGTAAGGGTAGGTGGTCTGCGTCTTGCTGGTCTTGTAGGGCACAGGTTGCTAAGGTCATATGTATCTAGATAATCATTACTATAGGTAAGTTTAAGTAGGAGTCCCAGATCACTGGTATCAATCCCACGGAATTCAACATTGCTCTCACTGATCATTTCTACGCATTTCTCCACAGCAAAATCCACGTCAATAAATGGATATAGGGGCACAACATCTATACTACCTATTATGGAGTATGTTAGGTCCCTAGATCGGTTACTTTCGCTGATTCTGCTGAGGAGGTCCTCCATGCTGTCACATATATCTGGGGACATTTCAATGATGGGGCGTATGATCAGGGAGAGGAAGTAGGAAAGTCTTTAGTAACTAGCAATGTTAGCTCCACAGACTGGCCGTGTCGGTGGTCCTGTGACAGGGTCACTGCTCGTTTTACGGTCTTTTCGAAGCTCATACAACGCTGGCACGTCATTGTTCCAGGCCTGGAAGTTGTTGGCAGTCCTTCTGTTGGGCTGCATTATGTTTGTCCACATCATCATATGGGCATTGAGGGTTTTGTCCCTATCATCATGCTCTTGTGGTGTTACTTCTCTCGTGTTAGTGATGTGGGGTTGCATTGCCTGGATATAGTTTGACAGACTGTCAACCGACATTCTGCCATACTTGTCTGTTGGAAAGCATGCGATCTCTCCATTACGCGAGCGCTGCATGAGCTTACGCAAGCCATTTACAGATTTTTCTCCCAGTTGCTGAGCCTCCATTCTATTTTGCTTCTTGCTATACTGTTCTATAATATTTCTAAGTTTAGATCTAGCTATACTAAATTGTGCTTCTGTTTGTTCATCGACCTGCGACGGATACATATAATATAAATGTGTGTGTATGTATGAGTATATATATATGTGTGTATATATATATATATATATATATATATATATATATATATATATATATATATATATATATATGTGTGTGTGTGTGTGTGTATATACATGTTTTTTATGTGTATATTTATAAATATGTATATGTGTGTATATATATATATATGTGTATATGTGTTTGTATATGTATATATATATATATGTATATGTGTATATATGTGTGTGTATATGTATATATGTATATATATATATATGTATATATATATATAAGTATGTGTGTGTGTGTGTGTGTGTGAATGTAGCGAAGATAATACGTCAGCAATGACGTGTTCGTTAGAATCTTGTTATGCAGACAGCAGACATACAGACAGATATTATAACCGGCACCTAACAGCCCTTTAATAACAGAATAGTGAAAAATAAAAGCTACAGTTAATATCTTTAGACCGCAAGGAATGTATAAATGCAAGTTTGAAGTCAATCGAAGTAGAAATGTGGATTTGTATAGACTTTGCAAAAATGAGGACACGCACACAGAACTAAAGTTTTATATATATGTATAGATATGTGCGCACGCGCACGTGCTCGTGTGTGTGTTTTCTTTAGATCGCACACGGAAAATGCAATTAGGCTTTATTTGTAATAACTTTACCGATTTCACATCTCTCCATCTCACTTAGCTTTTGAAAATCACCCAGCTGTGAAACTGGTAAGATAAGATTAGAACTCTCTTTATAATAGCTAATTTTATAACATTATATGCAGTCGATTGGCAGTATCGGTAGAGGGTTGGATGCCATGCTTTGCAGCCAAGAGTTGCGGCCCTTTATGATCTAAGATCAAATCCCGCCGAGGTTAACTTTGCCTTTCATCGTTACGGGGTCGGTAAAATAAAGTACCAGTTATACACTGGGATAATTGCTAGCCTTATGCCAAAAGTAGAAACAATTATATGATTGTTCATCTTTGGCTAGATCATAATAAACTGCGACACTTACTGAGCCCTCACATATACTTTGCTAGGGAAAATGAAAATCGTAATTGTCATAGACTAAAATCCTTCTTTGTTTTACACTATATATTTATAATTGCATAGTTAAGACTCGTTCTGGGCTTAATACAACACCAGATAAGATGGTGTAAGTTGTTTTGTACTATTTCATTGGATTGGCTCAAGCATTGTGAATTATATTGGATAGACAGAAAGAATACGGAAGTTCGGTAGATACGTTATGTTTAACATAAGGTATCACTGAGCCCAATCTATTGAAAATTCTTCTGGACAGATTTTCAGTCTTATTTTTACTTCCTCACTTACTGCCACTCATCTAGGATGATCATTGGTGCAGCCCATCCCCCTTTAACTTAAACATGAAGAGGTCTTTAATGTTTACATTAAATACTTTGACACCGGCTGTCATATATAGTATCGATAAGCGAAATACATTGAAATTTCAATTCATTAAATAAAACCAAACTTTTTATCACACTAAATTCTAGTCTAACAATCTCCATGTAAGACAAGAAATCTATTCAAAAAAGAATCACAAAACAAGCAAACACACAAAGTACAATATCTTTCTCTGTTTATTTCCATTCTTCCAGCTATTTAACACGACATCCATCTATTCAACCCAAATAAAAAACACCAGTCTTACTAGAGTGACTGATAGCAGTAAAATAAAACATTATTCAATAAATTTCAATTAAATTTCAATATATATTATTTACAATGAAAAAAGAAAAAGTAAGAAGAAAATTAAATGATGAAAGTAAGGATGGCAAGGCATGGCAGGCTCTACACCCCAGTCTTAGCGGTATATCTTTGTTGTGCTCTGTGGACAAAATGGCGAAAGTATTGCCGGTGAGAACACTCAGTGCAACCCGTTGCATCAGCTGCTCCACCTCGGGAATTTCTTCCTCAGGCGAAATGCACATCTCTTAGTTGGGCAGAGGAAAACGGCAGTTCAGAGAATGACGCCACCAGAGGTCTCGTTGATGACCGGCACAAACAGAAGCAGTTGGTCAAGTCCCGGGGTTTTCTCTCCTCTGTATTTTACGGGCAGTAGTGCCCGGATTTGTGGCTGAAACGATAAAGTTAAAGGCGAAAAACGTGTGGCTGCACGTGACGCCGAGGATTAGGGATTTTCCTCCTTCGAATGAGGGCGATTGCCATCATCATGGCCGAGAAGTTCTATTTGTGATGGGAAACCGGGATAAGGACGTAGGAAGACATACTGAGGATGTAAACAGATGTTGTACGAATTATTTAGAGATGGCTTGCTTTTCATAGAATTCAGTGTTGATGCGTTTTTATTTTGTTTTTACTTCCACATGATAAGTATTAATGTACTGTTTTCAACAATGTGGTTCTGTGTATATATTTGCATGCAATACAATTTTATGAATGTGTTTATAACTGTTTATGTTTGTGAGACGATTCTTAATAATTTACCTATTTGTTTCAGTGAGGGCGTTCTGTACATAAATTCCAATTTTGATATGTAAAAGAAATTTTGAGTAGACTTAATCGAAAAACATGCAGTCATATATATATATATATATATATATATATATATATATATATATATATATGTGTGTGTGTGTGTGTGTGTGTGTGTGTGTGTGTGTGTGTGTGTGTGTGTGTGTGTGTGTGTGTGTGTGTGTGTGTGTGTGTGTGTGTGTGTATAAAATCTATGCTCACATTACACATATAAATATGTATATATGTAAATAAGTATATCTAAATATATATGTGTGTGTGGGTGTATGTATTTATATGTATGCATGTATTTATATCATATTGACTACAAATGAATTAAAAACAGATGACAAATTAAAGATGACAAACAAAATGGTGGAGTTGTTAGGCGGAGGTCCATTATTTTAAGAGTAGAGACCAAAATTTGCGTTAATTACGCATTAACCAAACATTACCATTACTCTAACCCTAAACCTTACCTAAACCCTGTTCATAGACTATATAAGTGACTACTTTAAAGCAACAGAGTCACAGATACCAAGGTTACAGTTGCGGTAGATTCATTGCAAGTAATTTGTTTTAACTCTCCTTTGATTTCACAGTTGATAAAATACAACAAGTATGGAGTTTCGTGTTGCCGCCATCGTTCTATTTCTTGCAGTGTCAGCAGTCTATTGTCAAGATATTATGAATCTGTGTCAACAGACAGAAATAAGACCAGGATCACATTTTGTACGATCACCAAATAATTGCAGTGAATTCTACTCATGCCAAAACATGATTTACAGGCCACAAGCCTGTGGGAAAGGTACAGTGTTTTCACAGTCACAACAGATCTGTGTTTGGAAAAAGAGCCAATATGATGACTGCGACCGCATGATTTATGGAGGAAAATTCAGTAAGTTATTGTTATTGTTGTTGTTGTTGTTGTTGTTGTTGTTGTTGTCGTTGTTATGTTTCCGAATTGTTCGGTTTGCCGTCAACAATTTACTGGAATAGTCGAGAGGAACTATGGAACTGGAAACTGTAGACTTCTATACTTATCTCGACTGTCTGCTACGACTCTCATACGTGAAATAGCAGCTGCGTTAATCAAATCCGTGTTTCGGAAATCCCAGAGGCTAGATATTCTTCCCTACTAACTGTATGGTATAATGCCAGATTTGATCGCTACTGCCTTACAACTCGTCTTTCTCAAGTGGCAACAAATTGTGAGCAGTCTATATTGTCTGAGCTGGGAAATGATGTTGTTCCCGAGAAAGGAACTAAATAAGTATAACATACTTAACAATTTTAGTCTCATAGCTATTGAGTACGGAGAGTCTGATTAGAGTACATTGGTTGTGGTTCGGACACAATCTCCTGGTCCTTACAAACTAAAATGTTGCGAGTAGAGAGTGAAGTATCACTTGGAATTTCACTTAAACTTAGCTGTTCCTGAAATGTCGGCAAAGGTGGCTAAAACCTAGAATGATTTCTAATTGAGGCACAAGGCCAGCAATTTGTGGACGAGGAGAATGTCGATATAATCGATCTCAGCATTTAACTTGAACTTTATTTTATCGAATCCAGAGTGGTGAAAGTCAAAGTCACCCCTATGGGATTTGAAGCCAGAGCATAAAAAGCCAATCAATATTGGCTAACAGAAATGTTAATTCATTAATATATTACCGCTAGACCACCATACCTTGTCTTGGGAAACATTTAAACACGCCAAAACGTATTCTCATTCGATTATTTTGAAAGAGACAGGTTCCACTGATTATGTCGTCCACTTTCTGCTAACAGATACTGCTATATGTTCTCTGGTTGTCTACGCAGATGATGTGTAAGAAAGCCATTTATGAACGTTGAATGTGTGCAAGTAAAATGGTTGTTTATGAAACATATTTTGTAAACTGTTTTTGTAAGTCTTGTCATTATCGGTGGATCAACTACAATTGTCCCTGTCAATCACTAGAAATCAAAAAAAAAAAAAGAAATAAATGATTGCAGAGCTTTTATTAAAATCTTATTAATAAATATATCTTTTCAGATGATCCTCTCTGTAACAAATTCCCATTCGGAAATAACCGTGACCCCCAAGACTGTCATAGATTTATTCCTTGCTACAACCGAACTTCATACCCTTCCATGGCATGCCAATCCGGTCTTTTCTTTGATATTGAAAAACAACGATGTACCGAACAATCTCAAGTAGATTGCCATGTCCAATGTAAGTGATTCCATTTATCTCATTCTATCAGATCACTATCTAATATTGAAAGTTCTAAAATTCATAGTATGGAAAGTTCTAGATTCATGGAGGCCTCAGTAAGAGACAAATGATCAAAGTTGGAAATTAGATAACTGTCTTTATTATTGTTATTATTAAAAGTGTTGGGGCGGTGGATTGGCAGTATCGGTAGAGGGTCGGAAGCCATGCTTTGCAACATAGAGTTACGGCCCTTTACGGTCGACGTTCAAATCCCGCCGAGGTTAACTTTGCCTTTCATCCTTACTGGGTCGATAAAATAAAATACCAGTAATGCACTGGGGGTAATTGCTGGCCTTGTGCCAAAAGTATAAACAATTATTAAAGGTTTTGAAAAATTTAAATTTCATTGCTGCAGAACACACTAATTTCATCATAGCCATCATAAGATAGAAACATATGAGTTGGACGACTGTCTGTATAATTAAGCTAAAATAATGTATTAGTAATACACTAGGTTCGATTCAATTGCTCTTTCAAATTCTGTCAAATGCAGAACGAATTATTAAGTTTAAATTAAGGGGCGGCAGGTTGGCAGTATCAGTAAGGCGTCGGACAAAACGCTTTAAACTGCTACCACCTCTGTTGGTCAACACTAACAAAACTACGGGAAAAAATATGAACTTTTCTCTCTATATATGTAAAAACTAAAAAAAAAATTTTCTTCATTTTATTATTATTCGTATAAATATGAAATTTAACTGCACTGTACACTTTCCGTCGCTGAAAAAGCATATAAAGCTGAAACCGGTACACGATTTGAATGCGGAAATCCCTACTTTATAAATAAATGTTTTGATGTTAAACTAGCATTTTCTACTGTATTTTTTCCTTTTTACTATTTGTTTATATATATATACGATATGTGAGTGTGTGTGTGTGTGTGTGTGCGCGCATGAATATATACCTAGGATACATGCAATATTTACTTCAAGTTTTACACATATGATATTATTTTGAAAAGACAAATTTAACTGCGAAGTATTACATTTTTTAATCTTTGATATATTTTATATATATTTCAGAACCTGTTTTCCGCTTCAACAACAATGACCCTGAAGTTTTTCTTAAACAAATACGATTCTAGAAACTAATAATTAGAACTGCATGTTTTTGAAGGAATAAAACTCCTTTGTAGTCGCATACATTGTTCTGTCTTTTTATTTATTGATGTGATTATTTGAATGGCGATATAGTTTTTTGTAAAGCAAAACAAAACCTCAGGCACGAGAAAAACCTTTAACGAAAATAAGTTACTTCCAAATATATATAGATTCAAATAAAGCTACACATACACGCACAGGCACACGCACACACACACACACACACACACACACACACACACACACACACACACACACACACACACACACACACACATATATATATATATATATATAAATATGTGTGCGTATATGTATCAAAAGGTTGTTTACTACTGTGATTCTCTCTCTCTCTCACTCTCTCCCTCCCTCCCCCCTCTCTCTCTCCTTCTCTACTGCCCTACATACCAATTACATAGGACAAACAAAACTTACCCTCACTAACACCATGAAGGTTCATCGTCAACAAATACGAGGCCCAGTACTAAACAAATTGTACTGAGTGGGCATCTAGACTTATGTGCAACAAATACGTTCCCTAAGTTCCAAGTCTTCCCACTTTAACAGATCATGAGAAAATAGTTCCGTTGACTGAATCAGCTGGTGCACTCGTCGTCAGAAATAACGGATGCTCAGCACAGCGTCTTTAACTACGCGACTAATTTGATCGTAGGCTAAATCGAAATAACCTAATATTTTACATTCGGTAATGCTTCAATTTTAAAGTACGTAGATTTTGTATCGTCAGGTTTACCGTTTTTCACATTCAAAGTTTTCCAAAATAACACAAGTTCTGATGTTACTTCTTTCAATTGGATATCATTGGGCATGTATATTTTACACCTATCTAATATCCATCGATATGTGATATAATTTTCTTTGCAATTACCTTCCAACCGTAATAATTGGCATGCATTACGTAATTATTTTCATTATCATGTTTTTAACGTAGGTTGATATTTATACGAATATTATTTTTAAGATGATATTTTGTCTAAACTATAATTTCTAATTTGTCGTATATTCTATGATTTTAAAATAGTGGCTTGGAAACTTGTACTTTTTTTTAATGACCAATGAACCTTTAGAAATAAGTTGTACCCTTTCCATTGACTTCTATAAAAAAAAATACATAATAATAATTTGAAAATTTTGCTTTGAAGAAATAACTTTAACCAGAATTTCTTTTCTTGGTCTTAATTAATTTATAAGCGTGTTACATTTATACACGTTACAGTATTTATAACCCTTGATTAAAATAAGCATTGTAATATAAATTTTGATAGTATTCAAACTTATTTTACTTAATTTGCTTAAAGAACTCTGCAACAAATTTAGACAACATTAAATTCACACTGATTATTCTTATTATAGATGTCTATTATCAGAAAATTACCGTGAGAGCGGGGTGAGGATGGGGCTGTAAATTCCCAAACCTAACTAGCTAGAGAGATGGTGTGACATTATGTCATCAAATCCTACGCATTTTGTCTCACAATAATTTCACAAGACCAGTATTACAGGTAAAAAAACAACTTTGTGCCATATATGGTGCTGAAATTAACTTATTTTAAGTTTCTATTTTAATTTTAAGCCATAATCCATTTTTTTTTTTGTTTGTTTCATTTGTGGGTATTTAGAAAAACTGGTTTGAAATTTGAATACAAGCTAAATATTTCCTGCGGGGCAAGGCTTCTCCACTCTGCTTTACATAGTCACTCGATCTGCTAGATGTTTCAGTTAAATTTCCATCAAATTGTGCAATATTGTTTTAGAAAAGGTCACATAGACACATCATGTTTGAAATGACGGATAGGCTAATGATCATGTGTTTATGTATGTCTAAGATAGGGTTTAAACTAGGAATGTCAAACATACGGCCCTTTACAAGCTCATCTGCAGCCCGCGCAAAGGTGTTTACAGTGCGAGCATGTTTTATCATCGTAATATAAAATTAAAAAATATTAGTTGAAATGTGCGCAATTAGTTGTCGTATGTGGCCCTCAGACAACACATGTGACTCATGTGGCCCTCAGACAACACATGTGACCCATGTGGCCCTTCGGGAGACCTTTAGTTTGACATGCCTAGTTTAAACACAGCAACAATGATGCTACATTATTTTGGGGCGGAGAATTGGCAGTATCGGTAGAGGGTTGGACGCCATGCTTTGATGCATAGAGTTACGGCCCTTGCCATTCTGAGTTCAAATCCCGCCTAGGTTAACTTTGCCTTTCATCCTTACGGGGTCGATAAAATAAAGTACCAGTAATGCACTGGGATAATTGCTGGCCTTGTGCCAAAAGTAGAAACAGTTATAATGGGCGGTGAATTGGCAGTATCGGTAGAGGGTTGGACGCCATGCTTTCTAGCATAGTTACGTCCCTTTACAGTCTGAGTTCAAATCCCGCCTAGGTTAACTTTGCCTTTCATCCTTACGGGGTCGATAAAATAAAGTACCAGTAATGTACTGGGTAATTGCTGGCCTTGTGCCTAAAGTAGAAACAATTATTTTGGAATTGTTGTTGTTTTCAAATCCTATATTTTAAACCATGTTTAAACTACCGTAAAGATGCTAGATTATCTTATAAAAGAAAGGCAGAACTGTATCTGAAACTTAAATTAAAAACAGTGAACAGGCAATATTAATAATAGAAAATTTCAAATCTGACAAAACAGTTTTGCTCTGATTTTATAGTACCACTCTCTACACAAACCCGAAGATTACTAGAATACTAGAATAGCAATAATTGAAGTGTATTTGTAATTGTGTGTGTGTATGTGTGCGCGCGTGTGTGTGTATATATATATATGTAGGTGGGTGAATGTGTGTAAATGTGTGTGTTTGTGCGTGCATATGCGTGCAAATGAGCATCTCCATAAATGTATTATTTGCACAACACTCTACATAAGCTATTAGCTTATTTTTCACCAGTACCAAGTCAATAAACTTCACTGAAGATGGGTAAAAATACCGAAACATTAGAACTTCGCGTTCTCACACGGTTTACTGAGCTAGTCGTGATTCGATCACAGTTTAAAATACCCACAGCGAGATCTATATATGCTAATTATATACAGAAGTATCCTACCTGCTTTCATATATGCTTCTATTCTGAATAACGCTGTGTTAGAGTAACTGTTAATTGGAACCTAGCTGTCACGACCATATGAACAATATTTACAAAAATCTATAAGCTATCTGCTTATTTTACCTCAATAATAAGTGAACAATCGTCAATGAAGATAGGATAAACATCCTGAAAAACTAGTATTTGGTGTTCAGGCAGAGTTACGTGTAACAACTAGAGAATAGTTTGAAATCATAAACGATTGTAATTTAGACTAAATAAGTAAAACGTTAAGGAATGCGTATAAGAAAACGAAAGTCAGAATTCATCAAAGTATTCGGATGCTTGTAATATTTTAAGGGATATGCTAATTGTATTTTTATAATGTTGTTTCTCGAAACAAGCTTAACATCTGAATTGAGACTAAAAACATTTTATCATTAATTTGTTTTATTTAAACAATCTCCTGCGGGGAAATGTAATGAAATATCAGATGTCATATGTTTTATAGCAATAATTTATACATTAGAGCAGTGGTTCCCAAAGAACTCAAGGGTTCCGCAAAGTAGTGTCTGGAGTTTTGTGAAAACAGGTAGAGGAGTATATTTATATTACGACCATATAACGGTATCAAACTTTGGGGTTCCCCCAAAATTTTCTGAACCAAAAAGGGTTCCGCGTTTGGGAAACTATGCATTAGAGAGAACATTTTTGTACACACGAGAACGCTTAAAATCGTATCAGTTTCATTCTATTGCAAACATTTCGGTTTCTGGTCTGATCAAAACTGCCTACCTCTGCCCTACTAATCTACCTTGGTTATTGACGCTGCTCTTCCTACTCTAAGGTAGCCATAAACATGTTTAATGTCTCATGCATTAGGCATTTTTACGCTTGCTTGCCTATATATTTTTGAAAATCGGTAAATAAGACTTACTTTCTTTATCACAATAATAGACATGTTCAGCAATCTAACAACTTTCATTAAAATTATGGACTTTATAACAATCCCTCTTCCCACAAAATACATTCCCTTTCTATGTTTTCTTTCTCTCCACAATTTCACTCTTCCATCCATCCACCCATTCAACAAGTCATCCATCTTGTATTTACGCAGAACAATTAGAACGTTAGGTTTACTGTAGTGAAGTATAAAAGAAACACGTCATACGCAATCACAAAAACATTCTACTGATATAAAAAGATGCCGTTCGAATTACTTAAATATTTCTTGCTTTTCTTAAATTTCGCCATTATTTCTTAGTTGTTTTACATTAAATATACACTCATATTTTGGTTTGGTGTCTGTCTCAGTATGGCTCTGTATGTGTTAGTATCATTTCATTCTTTGCTTGTGTTTATGTGCTATGTGAATTTATGAAAGTGTTTTTAACTGTTTATCTATATGGCTGGCTCTATGTTTTAACAATTTACCGTCTTTGTTTCAGTGCGTGTGAGGGCGTTCTATACATAAATTTCAATTTTGATATGTAAAGGAGATTTTCTATGTGGACATAATCAGTACCACTTCAACATTCATAGTGTACATATACATACATATATACATATATATATATATGCATATATCTCTATATATAAATACATATATATATATATATACATGCATATATATATATGTATATACATGCATATATATATATATATTTATGTTTATACATGCATATATATATATATATATATATATATATATATGTGTGTGTGTGTGTGTGTGTGTGTGTGTGTGTGTGTGTGTGTGTGTGTGTGTGTGTGTGTGTGTGTGTGTGTGTGTGTGTGTGTGTGTGTGTGTGTGTGTGTGTGTGTGCCTGTGTGTGTATGCCTGTGGTGGGTGTGTTTCTATGCATATAATTATACATATTTCTTTGCATCATATTGACTGCAAGTGAATTGAAAAGTAACAAGACAGATTAATGTAGAAGAAGAAGAAGAAGAAGAAGAAGAAGAAGAAGAAGAAGAAGAAGAAGAAGAAGAAGAAGAAGAAGAAGAAGACACAGGAAATAAGTCGTTTAGTAAGGTTATTGGGTGGAGGCTCATTAGCTTGAAGATTATCTTAAAGAATAGAGACCAAATTCTGATTCAATTAAAGATTAACGCTATGAATTACTCTTACCCTAACCCTAAACCTTACCTAAACCTTGCTAATAGACTATATAAGAGGCATATTTTAAAGCAACAGAGTCACACATACCAAGGTTACAACTGAGTTGTGGTAGATTCATTGCAAGTAATTTGTTTTAACTCTCCTTTGATTTCACAGTTGATAAAAAACAACAAGAATGGAGTTTCGTGTTGCAGCCATCGTTCTATTTCTTGCAGTGACAGCAGCTTATAGTCAAGACATCATGACTCTGTGTAGGAACACAGAAATAAGACCAGGATCAAGTTTTGTTCGATCACCAACCAATTGCAGTCAATTCTATTTATGCAACGCCATGTTTCCAAACCCAATGGCTTGTGGTTTAGGCACAGTGTTTTCTCAGTCACAACAAGTTTGTGTAGCAAGGAACAGCCAATATGATGACTGTAACCGCATAATTTATGGAGGAAAATTCAGTAAGTTTATTATTATTATTATTGTTATTCTTGGAGTCTCAGTCATTGATGTCATTTAACTGGAAGGTTTGTTCAAATGAACATCAAGCCGCTACATGCAGCCTCAGATATTCAGGACGTATCGGAGGGCTCTTGCTGTTCCTAGGAAAAATACCTTTTGAAGTGTTCCAAAAAAGAGGGGCTGGACTAATGTTCTTTAACTATCCTTGAAAACTCTTCGAGATAGTACCTAGTTTTCCTATGACAATTGGGACGACCTTGATTTCATGACAGTCCCAAATCCTTTTTAACTCCCACTTTAAATCCTGGTATCGGTTAATTTTCTCCTTCTCCTTTTCTTGGACTCTTGTGTAAATGCCAGTGAATCACATTTCCTATTATATCATGCCTCCAGCTTTTATAGTGACATCAACTAATTTCCTTGAGGGTTTTCTTCCTCGCCACCCATGATATAAATATGTTTTAAATTATTACGTGGACGATGTGAGATTATTGATGTGGGAGTTATTTGAAACAGTACTGGAGGAATATTGTGTGATCACACATTAATTAGGGAAAGTCGGTTAGTTTGCAGCTGAGTGCCTGAAGAGGCAAGTGCTTACGGTGCAATGCCGTTTATCATTGTAAAAATAGCCCAGTGAAGCGTTTACGTTTCGATTCAGCCTAGATGTTCAGCTGAAAAAGAAAATGTGAAGAACTTTCCTATTACCCACTCTACTACCCTAAGTATTGAGTACTCTGGTGCGTTATGGTCCACTTGGTATCTTACCACACCCTCTTTGTTATATATATATATATACACGCGTATATATATATATAAATAAAAGTATAGAAGCCAACAGTATTTCATAATATATATATGTCTGTGTATCTGTATATATATATATATACATGTATGTATATATATATGTGTGTATGTATATATGTGTGTATGTATATATGTGTGTATATACTTATATATATATGTATATATATACATGTATATATATATATGCATATATATGCATATATATATATTTATATATATATATATATATATATATATATATATATATATATATATATGTATGTGTGTGTGTGTGTGTGTGTGTGTGTGTGTGTGTGTGTGTGTGTACATACATAGAGGCTAGATATAATGATATGGGACAGGGAAAAGAAGGTAAGCACCACCGTAGTGGAAGTCAACTGCCCATCAGATGCCAATATAAGATTAGCAAAAAAAGGAGAATATCTATTCACAATTACGGAGGAATCTGCAGATACGCCACCATAACTATACCTTTAGATTTATAACTGTGATTATTGGGTCACTGGTATACGTTCGTAACTGCCTCAGTACAAATCTTGAGAAGCTAGACTTCACAGAATCAGAAAGAACACGATTAGTTACAAAATTACAAGTACAATCCATTAATGAAACAGTAAATATATGTAAGAGATTCCATAATTTCTGCATGTAATAACTGCATGTACACTTGTACAGATAAAAAACATATGCACATGCATACATATAACCTAAAACACACATATCAGCACATACAATAAAATCCAGACCTGCACACACGCGCATGCGTGTAGACATGCAGACATATTTACCTAGTTGATGTTGTCTAAATTTCAATGAGAGAGTCTTGTATCTATGTTAGATGCCGACTCTCTCTATTGGTAAAAGTTTATAAAATTATAAAACCAGAAGAAGATACACACATATGTGTGCGTGTATATGTGTGTGTATTACAATGTTTGTGGGGGTTGTATTATTTGGGAGTAGGATTAAATGATTGAATGATTGAACCTAATAACCCTTTATTTGTCTGCCTCTCTGTTTTGTTCCCGTATAAATTTGCACTATATATATATATAGTTTTGCGAGGTTTTTGATATGAAATCGTGTGTCGAAATTAATATAGTTATACTTGGGGAGGGTCATATTTGTGTAATAATATTGCCAGAATTAATAACAGAACACACTCACTGTTTGGTTGGTTTTCGCTTCTGTGTCTTTTATATCGGTGAGTGTCTGTGTCTTTTAACACAGTGAGTGTGTTCTGTTATTAATTCTGGCAATATTATTACACAAATATGACCCTCCCCAAGTATAACTATATATATATATATATATATATATATATATATATATATATATATGTAAAAGGTAAACATAAATAACACAATCGGTACAGTATATGGAAGGAGTATATATATATATATATATATATATAATGTATAATTAGTATATATGACGGGAGATTCGTTTACTCAGATGTATTAAATTCTGGCAATAGCTTTCGATTGAATAGAATTGTTCACTTGACTATAAATTGTGACTGAAGAAAATAACTAGAGTTTTTCTAAAATCTTATTAAAATACTTTTCAGATGATCCTCTGTGTAGCCAATACCCATTTGGATGTAACCATGACCCCCAAGATTGCCATAGATTTATTCCTTGCTACAACAGAACGTCATACCCATCCATGGCATGCCAAGCTGATCTTTTTTTTAATGCACGACTACAAAGGTGTACCACTCGTGCTAAGGCAAATTGTAAGGCCTAATGTAAGTGCTTTAATTTATTTCATTCTATCAAATCTGTTTCTAATATTACAAGTTTTAAATTTTGTTCAATGGAAATTTCTAGACTCAGTAATATCCCCTGTAAGAGAAAACTTACTAAATGTTTTGTTTCGGTTAGAAAATGTCGAAGTGAATGTTAAATCATATTTCCCTTTAGTTGATACAATGCTTATGTATTTTAAAGAAACGTAAAATATACATTATTTACATCAGTGAAATGATGTTTATCTTAGTTGCTTTATATTTATTTTGTACGTTACAACGTCGATTGTCTCAAGTATTTTTAAAGATAAGATGGTCATAAGATAAATTACCCACCCAAACTACCTTTTATACAATGGTGCTTTTATTCTTTTGTTTTCTGTTAATTAAATGTAGCTGAAATAAGTCCCAGAAAAGGCAAAGCATTGCAGAATATATACTTCAGTGATTAAAGTTCATAATTTTAACAATAGAGACTGTGGATTCACATACTCTAAAAGTTTAATTCATTTATCATTGCCGTGCGTCGAATAAAACAAATGTCAAACAAGAATTTACGACACATGACTACATCTCATTTTATGAATTCAAAATACATTTTGCTCGAAACAACGACAAGCAAGAAGTAACATCTATCTTAAGCGAGTGGGTAGCCCACTTACCATTCCTGATTTAATTTAATTGGCATCATTTAGCCCACAAAAACGTATATGCCTAGGAGAATGAAGAGCAATTTTTATTTCATATTTCATAGACATATTTTTAAGAGGCAGCATTTTAAGTTTTTTACTCTTTGATTATTTTTCAGAAACTGTTTACGATTTTGGAAATAAAATGACCCAGAAGGCTTTCTTTCACCAATACGATTTTTGAAGCAATAATGATTAGCAATACATTTTTTCTATAAGAATAAAATTATCTTAAATCTACATCTGTTTTATCCTTTTATCTATCAATTAATCTATTTGAATTTCTACTTATTTTACTCAATATATTTAAATCCAATCAAGTTTTAGAAAATAGTGTCAGGGCAAGAAACTTTCACCTTGGTAACATTTGATGCAATTTACGACCGCTGGATAAATGGATTCCCAACAAAATAACAGCTGTGATCTATTGTTGAGTTTCTCTATATATCTTGACTACATGATAATGTGTAGACAAATATTAAAACACAATAAGTTTTAAATAACGAAATATAAACCTCTCACCAGTACGCAACATCAATGTTTCTATAAGTACCACTCCAGGGAACAAGACTCTTTATTCACTTACCAGTTCATTCCAACCTCCACAGTGCACTGGACACAATGTCTCCTTCTAATCTATTCTAATCTCTCCTTCTGTACTCCATCAGTTCTACCATCGCATAATCACAGTGACGTCGTGCAAAAGTCCATAACTAGATTCTAATCTAGTAGCGTTTTAAAAAGGAAGGACTCGTTCAATAATATATTTCCATATACAATATGATTGAACATAAGGCAGGCTAGTGCAAATGATAATATTCGGTTGAAGGTCTGCTAGATTAACTAGGGTCCAATGCATAAACAATCGTTGTAGTTATATCTACTATTACATTTAATTCAACTCGGTGAGGCCATTGGTTCCGACGGTATTGTTTCCATCAGTATAATTAATGAGTTCCAGAAATAACCCCTTTGCTAAATACCTCGCTCAATTTTACCTGAATTTATACAAATATTTGATATGGTTTTACTTTTTGTGATATACTCCAAGCTTCTACCTATCTAGTTCCCATCTAGTATCTAAAATACAGAGAAAGCATCTGTTAGCATTAAGCCCCTTTATCACTTCAGCTACCACCAGCATGGGTCCCGTGGAGACTCATTCTGTCACATATAATCATGTGTCACTCATCAGCTGTTGACGTCAGCAAATGTAATGTTGTCGATCATGATCTTAGCAATGCTTTCAATCATGTGTAACTCTTAGCAAAGTACCCAGCTATTACCTATATCAACTTTCAATATATCTATTCGAAACAAAAATCTCACCCCACCTACGAGTCTGATGTCAAGGGGAAAATGAGAGTAGCAATAGAGAGAAAAAACTAGTATTAATCTTTGGTTCAAGGAAACATTTCAAACATGATCAGTTGCTAAACTTATTCAATGGCCACATAATAGAATACAGAAGATATTAAGTTCACGTAATATAGGGGAAAATGAGAGTAGCAATAGAGAGAAAAAACTAGTATTAATCTTTGGTTCAAGGAAACATTTCAAACATGATCAGTTGCTAAACTTATTCAATGGCCACATAATAGAATACAGAAGATATTAAGTTCACGTAATATATCACTGCTGACATGA
>OZ024746.1:74998131-75015631 GCA_964016885.1 Eledone cirrhosa | reverse complement strand
GCCAGCACTTTGCTCGGTTGTTTGGGGAGAGTGGCGAGTCAGAGAGAGTAGCGGATTTCAGTCCCTACCTTGACGGCTTGCCGCGCATCTCGACAGTCGACGCTGAGCGCTGCGAAAGGCCGATTACTTCAGCCGAAATTCAGGACGCCCTTGTCGGCTGCATGAGGCGCAAGTCACCCGGTTTGGATGGCCTACCCTACGAGCTTTACGTAAATATGCCAGACCTATTCTCCGATCTCCCCGAAGCACTGTACTGCAACTGGCAGCAGAATGGGAGTATTCCCAGTTCTGTGAGCAGGGGAGTGGTGACGCTGATAAGGAAAGACGAGAACAAGAAGGATACATTAGACAACTTCAGGCCCATAACTCTGCTCAACACAGAGTTTAAAATTTTGGCCAAGGTGTTAGCAAAGAGATTGGCGCTTGTCGTCGAGGATTTGGTTGGGGAGGCGCAAACTTGCGCAATGCACAGCGGAACACGCTCGGTGGTCAAGGTTAATGGCCACCTGTCGGAACCATTTCGGCTCTCCCGATCGGTCCGCCAAGGGTGCCCTCTCTCTTCCCTTCTGTACGTATTGACTCTCGAGCCTTTACTGCGAAAGCTGGAGCTGTTGCAGGGCATCCCACTCGAACCAGGACGTGGAAAGGCGGTGTCGGCTTATGCGGACGACATCACTGTGATGGTGTCGAACACCTCAGAAATCGAGGTGGTCGGCACCTTATTGAAGGAATATGAAAGGTTGACAGGAGCCAAACTTAACCCGGAAAAGTCGGTGGGCTTTCAGCTCGGAACCTGGAGAGGCAAGACCATGCCGTCCAACAGCGTCGTGGTGTGCTGGACGGACGGACCGGTAAAGTTGCTCGGGATTTGGTCGGACCAGACCTCCAGGTGGAAAAGAATTGGGACGAGGTAACGAGCAGAGTAGCCAGTCACACCCAAAAATGGGCTGGGAGGAAGCTATCACGGAAAGGTCGCGCGGAGGTGGCGAATGCGTACATCGCGTCCGTCATCTACTACCGCCTGACCGTCGTGCCTTGTCCCCGTCCGCGCCTCGTCAAGTTGGAAAGGCTCCTCTTCAAATTCTTGTGGAGGGGACAAGTTCCGTTGGTGAGGCGGTCCATCTTCTGCCAACACCCTCTACGCGGAGGGCTGGGCATGCCGTGGCTAATGATGCGCAGACATGCGTTGAGGCTGTAACATCTACAGATATTCTGCCTAAACGGTGAACAGGGGTGGTCGCCGTTTATCAGACAGGCCTTTCCGCAGTTCATTTCTTTGACTGAGCTGCAGTCCTGGGTCAAGAAGAGACCGAGACTGGGTGACTGGCACCTGGAATGTTGCCAGGCACTCACTGCCCTCTACCAAGCGGGCAATGCGATCAGTGGAACTTCCACTCTCGAGTTCTATAGAGGATTAGTGGTGGGCAAGTGTGATGACGCACTCAGAGAAGCTTTGGGCCTCGACGAAGTCGAACTGACCAGTCTGTACCGGAGGACTTTCGAGCCGGGGACGATGGACAATTTCCAGAAATCCCTCGTTTGGCAGTGCTACCGGGGGGCACTGCCGGTTCGGGATAAACTCTACAGGCACGGAAGTGCTGTCAGACGGACCTGCCCAAGATGCGCACAGAACGACGAAACCGTTCTGCACGCACTTGTCCAATGTCCGTGCATTACGGACTTGTGGAGTTATGTCGAACAGCTACTGTCGCGTGTGGAACGAATCCGGCTATCGGCCGAGTCCATAGAAGATCGACCCGCCGCCTTCCTTAGGTCAGGAAGAGCAGGAAATTTTCCTCTGTCTGGTGACAGTTGCGAAAGAGGTTATATGGTGGAGCAGATTAAAAGGACTGAAGAAAGACACTTTCCTCTTCGGCCAATCCCTCATCAACTTCTTCAAGTTTCACCTGGAAAGGAAGGTGAGGGTAGAGAGAGAAGTGCTGCCTCTCAGTACATTTGCTAAAAGGTGGGTGAATGTGGCGAGAATGGCTCGTGTGAATGGGCCTACTCTGACCATGCGCTTATAGGCTAGCTAACTTGAGGAGAGGGGTGCTCTCCCTGGGTGCCCTAAAAGCGCAGGGTGGTTCAGGATTGGTGGGGTACCCGAGTCACCCCAGGGTCGTCCACCCCCTATCGGGGAATTTATTTTGTTATATTTATGCATAGTTTATTTTATATTTTTATATCTTCATTGTTAAATTAGTCTTGCCATTGCGCACTTTTACTCGACCTTATTGTAAACCCCACTGTCCCTGTCTTTGTATTGTCCCCTACATGTCGGCCCTTGTGGCTAATAAATGAAATCATTATTGTTAACTTTGCCTTTCATCCTTACGGGGTCGATAAAATAAAGTACCAGTAATGCACTGGGTAATTGCTGGCCTTGTGCCAAAAGTAGAAACAATTATTATTATTATTATTACAGCTGCATTTATCTTGCTTTATGTTCATACGAGTTATCACCAAGTCACAACCAGTGACCCCAAGAGACAACAAGGTCCGCCATGTTCAACAAAGAACATACATACTCACACATGCATCTTTAGGTGTTTTGACTTGTGATGTACTTATATTGACAGAATCTTCCTTAGTATATGGGCAGTTCCCATTAGTACTATCTTTTGTATTTCTCCTACACGCGGGTTTCCTGGGATTTGCGATAAGTAATCATTAGACCCCTTAGGTATCATTCCTAGAGCGCCTACAACCACTGCTATTGTTTTAGTTCTCAATTTCCACATTTTTCCAATTTCTATCTCCAGGTCCTTATACTTGCTCAATTTTTCAAATGTTTTTATAGATACATTCTTGTCTATTGGAACGGACATATCAATTAGCAGGCATACCCTCTATTATTATTATTATTATTATTATTATTATTATTATTATTATTATTATTATTATTATTATTATTATTCCTTACATTAAATTATAATTACACTCCTTATTCCTCACATATAGTGAAACTATGTTGACTTTCTTTAAATAACGTCTTCCTTGTGAAATTTGTGGTCTTGTCTTTGCTTAACTAATGAATATATATATACATATATATATATGTATACATATATATACATATATATATACACATATATATATATACACACATATATATATATATATATATATATATATATATATATATATATATATATATATTATGAAGAGAGAAGAAACATTTAGATATAATTAGTAATAAAATGTATCATACCTAAACTGCTCCTAAATTCCTCGACTACGTAGTTTCGTGGCATAAACAAAAACAATATATCATAAAGACATAGAGTCCCTGCGAGGTCTGCCGACTTATCAAGAGGATACCTCATTTTACTAGTCTCAAGAACGCGTCTACACGACGTGAGAAAGAATCCCAAAAGGCGGAGGGGGAGATAGTCACGCGATATAACGGTCGAGAAACAGAGCTAATCCTCCTATAACCACGAAGAAAATACCACGGAGGCGGAGGGGGTATTCATATCGAGGCCGCAGAAGAGGTGGTGAAGAAGGCTAGAAGTATGAGTAATGGAAGCTTTCCAGTTGTCCCCACACTTCAAAGATTGCTCGACCAGAGGGAGTTATTAACAATATATTTAGAAACACACAGATACATGCGGACACACACATATATACATGAATGCATCCGCACCCAACTGTGAGTTAAGGGTGCCAACTTCACCGATGTTGCTCAATGAATGACCGGGACAGACCAATTCAGTTGAACTAGACTGAACCAGTATCAGAGTT
Source organism: Eledone cirrhosa (assembly GCA_964016885.1). Classification (NCBI taxonomy): domain Eukaryota; kingdom Metazoa; phylum Mollusca; class Cephalopoda; order Octopoda; family Eledonidae; genus Eledone; species Eledone cirrhosa. The sequence goes on along the minus strand of OZ024746.1, from coordinate 75,011,887 downwards.
AAAAATACATTATGAAGAGAGAAGAAACATTTAGATATAATTAGTAATAAAATGTATCATACCTAAACTGCTCCTAAATTCCTCGACTACGTAGTTTCGTGGCATAAACAAAAACAATATATCATAAAGACATAGAGTCTCTGCGAGGTCTGCCGACTTATCAAGAGGATACCTCATTTTACTAGTCTCAAGAACGCGTCTACACGACGTGAGAAAGAATCCCAAAAGGCGGAGGGGGAGATAGTCACGCGATATAACGGTCGAGAAACAGAGCTAATCCTCCTATAACCACGAAGAAAATACCACGGAGGCGGAGGGGGTATTCATATCGAGGCCGTTAATATAAATTAATATATGATAAACACATAAGTGTTTGTATAGTAAATGACCAAGTTAGCTAGATTGAAAAATACTAATTAAATTAATATAGTTTGCCTGTCTCGATTTAAAATAATAAATCAATAAAAACAAACCCATATTGGCAATAACCGTGATACCTGGACAAATTTAAATTTCAAAATCCAAACCTGTTCCGTAGACAAATTTAAATTTCAAAACCCAAATAAGTTTTGCAACGATAGTTTAAAAAGGTGAAAGATTCCAATTTCTGTGGTCATCAACAGGTATCCAGAAAATTAGCATGTTTCACCTCGAAATATTTTTGGAGGTCTGGTATTCAAGCGCTAACGCACGTGGTTTTCCAGCTTGGAGCTATCCCCATACTAATGGTGCTAGAAATAACACCCGTTTATATGGGATTAAAATTTAGCTCAACAAAAGGAGCCATAATACTATATTATATTTAGAGTTATAAACTCAAACAGTCCTTTACAATCAATTAGCTCAAAGAAAGAAGCATTTCTGAGCCGTGAAATACAACGGCTCAGAAATGCTTTTCTTTCAGCTAATTAATTGTAAAGGACTGTTTGAGTTTATAACTTTAAATATAATATAGTATATATATATATATATTTACATATATATATATGTATATATATTTGCGCGCATGTGTGTGTGTGTGTGTGTGTGTGTGTGTGTGTGTGTGTGTGTGTGTGTGTGTGTGTGTGTGTGTGTGTGTGTGTGTGTGTGTGTGTGTGTGTGTGTGTGTGTGTGTATATGGTATTATGATAAAACAGATCAGATACCATAAAAGTACTGTCTCTACTTTCCCCCTTCTCTTCCTTTTCCTTCTTTCTTCGTCATATTTCTGCTTCTCTACTTCTCTCTTCTCTCCTCGTATTCTGTCTTAACATAAGCCTTTTCTTAATTTCTTTGTATCTTTCCACTCCGTGATTCAGTCTTTCTTTACTCTTTGAAGAAGGACGGACTCCAAAATATCATAATTAACCCTTTTCTCTTCAGGGCCTCAATCTAATATCTTTAATCGTCATCATATCTCGTCTTATTATATTATATTTTATATTTTCCTTCTCTCTCTCTCTGCATATATATATATATATATATATATATATATATATATAACGTTGAAAGAGATATAGGGCTAAACAATGCAAAATGGACTGTAAGATGAGGTAACGAAAAGTAAAAGTTACCTGGTAATCTTCGTTTTGTTGTTGTTGTTCTTTTATCTGCCCAATATTTCGGGACCTAAAAGTTCCTTACACCCTGATGAAAGGACTTTTAGGTCCCGAAATATTAGACAGATAAAACAACAACAACAACAACAAACAAAGCAAAACAAAGATTACCATGTAACTTACTATACAGTCCATTTTTCATTGTTTAGCCTTCTATCTCTTTCAACAGTATATATTATATAGAATGCTTCAAGCAAACTACAACATTGTATTATATATATATATATATATATATATATATATATATATATATATATATATATATATATATATATATATATTGTATATATATAAGCATTAATTTATCCCCGCTATCGAATTCTTGACAAACAATGAACATCACATCATATCAACTAGGGTATATTGTTTATTAACGGTAATTCTCTTCTCTACATATTTGGAGGTCAAAATCGAAAATCAGATCATTGCTACAAGCTCTGTGTGTTTGAGACTTTCCTTTCACACAAGGTATATATGCGCCCATCATATCTTCCTTGATGTTGTATCCGTTAATTAAGAGACAAGCGTCATCTCCTGCAATGATCAACAGGAAAATGCTATTATTTTTGTTTTAATAGAGCACAATATGTCTAAAACAATGGCGCAACAAACTAGTACGATATGTGGTGAAATTATGGACAAATTATACAGGGACCTGTAGTTTCTGGATTTAACAAGTGGGCCCCTGGTCGGAAATTCGTTCAGTTCTTTTATTGGGTGATCAAGTATGAAATTTGTAGAAATTTATAGAAAAAAAAAATTTCTACAAATTTCATACATACTTGATGACCCAATATATATATGTGTGTGTGTGTTGTGTATACATTCATGTGTGTGTGTTGTGTATACATTCATGTGTGTGTGTGTGTGTGTATTGTAAAAATGTCGACATTTATCTCGAAGTTTTTCCGGTGGTGACTTATTTGAACCACGATTACGACAGAATACTCCAATTTAGTCATGACTTCAACTTAATAAGATGACATGACCTGCTCTGGTAATCAGAAATATTGCACAACAACAAACACTACAACAATAATAATAATAATAATAATTTCTGCTATAGGCACAAGGCCAGCAAATCAACCCCAGTGCGTGACTGGTGCTTGATTTGAACTCAGAACGTAAAGGGACGTATCACTATACCGCAAAATGTTGTTCGACGCTAATAATGATGATAATAATAATGATGATTCTGATTTAGGCACAAGGCCAGCAATTACGCCAGTGCATTACTGGTACTTTATTTAATCAGTAATGCATTGGGGTAATTGCTCACTTACACATGTAGACATGCGCAGAATTAATTGCTTTTAAAAATAATGATAATTGTTTCTACTTTTGGCACAAGGCCAGCAATTATCCCAGTGTATTACTGGTACTTTATTTTATCGACCCCGTAAGGATGAAAGGCAAAGTTAACCTCGGCGGGATTTGAACTCAGACCATAAAGGGAGGTAACTCTATGCTTCAAAGCATGGCGTCCGACCCTCTACCAATACTGCCAATCCACCAATAATAATAATAATAATAATAATAATAATAATAATAATAATATCTTCAAGGTGGCAGATAACATCAGACAGTTGTTGAGCAAAAGTATGAAGTCCTGGGAAACAGAATTAACATCGGGTGGAGAATCTTTGGGAGGCGTGAAGATCAAGAGAGGCATCTTCCAGGGAGATAGTTTGTCCCCTCTGCTGTTTTTCCTTGCCCTGATGCCCCTGACCATTATACTGCGAAAAGTGAGAGCAGGATACAAGTTGGGAAAGGGAGAGCTTACCATCAATCACCCCCTCTTCATGGACGATCTTAAGCTCTTAGGGAAGAGTGAGAAGGAGTTGGATGTGCTTGTTGACACTGTCCGTATTTTCAGCAATGATATATGTATGCAATTTGGTATTAGTAAGTGTGGAGTCCTTGTGATGAAGAAGGTAAATTGAGCAGAAGCAACGGAATCCAGGTACCAACGGGTGAGATGATAAAGTAAATTGACACTGAAGAAGGATACAAATATTTAGGTGTTCTGGAGGCTGATGACATCAAGAACAAAAAAAGTGAAGGAATTGATAAGATCTGAATACATTCAGAGAGTAAGGAGCGTATTAAAATCACATCTGAACAGTAGGAATGCCATAAGTGCAGTAAATTCCCGAGCTGTGTCTATTATTAGGTACAGTGCGGGAATTCTGAGATGGAATGTTGCTGAACAAAAAGAAATGGATAGGAAGACTATCTACAACATGTTTCACAAGAGGAGTGATGTCGATAGACTCTACTTAAGATCTGAAGGTGGAAGAGGTCTTATCAGCATAGAGGACTGTGTTCAGATGGAGAAAAACAACCTACACAAATACGTGACTGATAGTAGGGAGCCAATGCTCAGAATTGTAGAGGACAATAGACCAGGGGATGTCCAAGGAGGAAATAACAACAAGGAGAAAGAGCAACCTTCATGAAAAATCCCTTCATAGTACCTTCTTTGAGAAAACTGAATTTAGAGACCCACAGACATGGAACTGGTTGAAAAGAGGAGACCTTAAAAAGGCTACAGAAGGAATGCTAATGGCTGCACAAGAGCAGGCCCTCAAAACGAAGTCGCTGAAACACCATATTTACAAGGAGGAGGCTAGCCCACTGTGTAGAATCTGTGGAGAGAGAGAGAGGAGACTGTGGCTCACATTGTATCCGAGTGTAAACACCTAGCCCAGACTCACTAAAAAGGCTGGAGACATGATGTGATGGGCAGGGTGATCCACTGGCACCTATGCAAAGTAAATAATTTACCACATTCTGAGAAGTGGTATGAGCATAAGCCAGAGTCGGTGATAGAAAACGATCAGGTGAAGGTGCTGTGGGATTTTAGGATACAGACGGACAAGAAACTGGAACACAATAGACCTGACCTGGTGGTTTTGGACAAGGAAAAAAGATCGTGCCTGATTGTGGATGTAGCCTGCCCATTCGACACAATAGTGCAAGAGAAGGAGAGGCAGAAAATTAACCGATACCAGGACTTAAAGTGGAAGGTAAAAAGGAGTTGGAACTGCCATGAAGTCAAAGTTGTCCCGATTCTCATAGGCGCACTAGGTACTATCTCAAAGAGTTTCCATGGATGGTTAAAGAAAATTGGTCCCGCCCCGCTTTTTAGAACACTTCAAAAGGCATGCTTGCTGGGAAAAGCAAGAACCCTCCGATACGTCCTGAATATCTGAGGCTGCAGGTAGTGGCTTGATATTCATTTCAACAAACTTTCCAGTTAACCAACATCAATGACTGAGACTCAAAGAACAATAATAATTGGCTATAAGGGCCGACTTGTAGGAGTTTAACTCTGATGGGCGACATATAGGGGGCAATACAAATGACAGGAGCAGTCAGGGTTTTACAGAAAAATCAAGTAAACAATATCGAATAACATTATAAGAATACAAATCCCCGATACACACACACACACACACACACACACACACACAGACACACACGCACGCGCACATATATATATATATATGGTGGGCTTCTACAGTTTTTCTACAGTTTCCACCGTTCCACTCATAAGGCATTGGATACCCCGAAGTTGTAACAGAAGTCAATTGCGTAAGAGTCCGCTCAGTGTGACTGAACCCAGAACCAAGTGGCTGCATGTATATAAGTATATAAATATTTATAAAACAAAGAAGGTGTGGTGAGATACCAGGTGGACCATAAAGCACCAGAGTACTCGATACTTGGGGGTAGTAGAGTGGGTAATATGAAAAGAGTTCCGGCCATTTCGACAGCTACATCCGAACTAAGCCGGCAGTATTAGAACGGTGTGAATCTAGCTGAACTTATCAAAGAGTAAAGTCCATATATGGGTATGCAGTCAAAACAAACAAAAAAAAGCAGAAATATCAAAGCAAAAAATCCTAAATATTTGTTGTTTTTCTCGTCTGTCACAACAACATCCTAATTTTTCTTATCAACTAGAAACGTTCGGACTTTCGCAGTTGTCTCCCTTACACCTCTCGCACGCAATTTAGTATTGCCTGAATGAAGTGACCGTTTCTGCGCATGCGCGTTCGTACGGTTGTCTTTCCTGTTCCGTATAACCATGTCCATTACGAGCTGAGGATCCGCTAAGGTGAAACAATTGTTCTCGGTATGGTGAACTAACTGTTGTGTAACCACTTCTATATATATATATATATATATATATATACTCACTTGTTAACTGCAAGTCTTTGTCTTCTCTGCAGTCATTTCCTAAAGTGGCCCCATCTTGAAGAATGCATAGTTCTAGCGATTGGTCGAATATTTCATCAGCCAGGCAAGAGTGAAGTTTCTTGAAGGTATTTCGACAGTCATAGAATTGCTGACAGTTCAGTGGCGACTTTACATATTGGTAACCTTGGCCATCTGCACACAATTTGTTTACATCCACACCATCACCCATGCCAATACATCCATATACACTTTCTAAGAGGAACATAAATGTCACGTTGAAAATGGAGAAAAGAAGAGGAAAGAAGATATAACGAAAGAAAGCGCTGAATAACATGTTATTTTTTTTTCCACGTTACTACTCTAATGGGGGATGTGGGATTATATATGTATATATATATATATATATATACATGTGTGTGTGTGTGTGTGTGTGTGTGTGTGTGTGTGTGTGTGTGTGTGTGTGTGTGTGTGTGTGTGTGTGTGTGTGTGTGTGTGTGTGTGTGTGTAAGAAAAGCCAACAAGGAAAAGTAGCACAAGACAATAATCATATATTAGTTTACTGCTTGAGATAGATGGAAAAAAGTTTCGGATGCTAGTCTTTCATCGGAACATAGAATAAAGTGAGTAGAGAGGGTGTTGGGATGAAACGAAGAACCAGAAAGGAACTAGAAGAGAGTAGGAAAAAAAAGAAAATGGGAGAAAGGTAGCTAGGAGCGAAAGTGTTATTGTTACTCAGGATGTATATAAAATATATAAGCAGTGGTGCAGCATGAACGCAGTCAAAATACTGATATTAATAAAACTAAAGAGGTGTACACACAATATATATATATATATATGGTGTGTGTGTGTGTGTGTGTGTGTGTGTGTGTGTGTGTGTGTGTGTTAAAGAAGCTTTTAAGTGTGCCTGCCAGTTTAGTTAACCTAGTCAATATAAAAATGTACATAGGTGTGTGTGTGTGTGCGTGTGCGTGTGCGTGTGCGTGTGTGCGTGTGTTGTGTGCGTGTGTGTGTGACGCTCACATACACATATAGACATACACAGAATTAATTGCATTTAGGTGAACAAATATACACAAACACACAATGTTATTTAGGAGTTTTGTAAATTCAGTTACTGACATATTTCACTAAAAATTAACTAAATATACTAATATACTTTATACTCTAAACATCTGTGGCAACTCAATACACTATAACTTGGAATTTAATTTTTATTTAATAGCGTAATATTTTATAAACAAATTTATGGTTGCCATATAAGGCATCAATATATAACTGGTAACAAATGCGTAGCTTAGTGGTTAGGGTGTTTGACTCATAATCGTGATGTCGTGAGTTCGATTTCCAACAGCGAGTTGTTTCATGTTACTGTAGGCCAGGCAGCTGGCACAAATGTGTAGCACCTGTAATTAAAACGGATAACCTTGTTACCTTGTGTCATTCAGGATATCCCTGGATATTTCATTGTGTGTACAAGTGCCAGTTAATTATTCAGCCATATGCACGTTAATTACATGAAATGACTGTTTCATTTTCAAACAAATGGGACACGAATCTTCAGGACTGATGGAAATTCAACATATAATTGGTGCTTATTTTAATGATCCTCGAGGTTTAACAAAATAACACGATATAAATGCAATTGTCTGTCTTTAATTCTGAAATGTTATAGTTAGGCGATGTTATAGTTAGGCGATGTTATAGTTAGGCGATGCTATAGTTAGGCGATGTTATAGTTAGGCGATGTTATAGTTAGGCGATGTTATAGTTAGGCGATGAGTCTACGTTACTCGATATTTCAAATGGACAGTATTAAGGTAAGTAGTGCTAGGCTAAATTAATATAAAAATATGTTTAAACTAATGTACACACACATACGTATTACCAGATAGGTTAATTAATTAATGATTTCTACTATAGGCAAAAGGCCAGCAATTTGGGGTGGAGGGGAAGTCGATTAAACCGACCCCAGTACATTACTGGTGCTTTATTTTATCGACCCCGTAAGGATGAAAGACAAAGCTAACCTCGGCGGGATTTGAACTCAGAACGTAAAGGGACATAACGATGCCACGAAGCATGGTGTCAGACGCTCTACCTATTCTGCTCATCCACCGCCCTGTTAGGTTAATTAATTAATGAGCAATGCATATATGTTCGGCTTCCGTCTGTTCTGACGACGAGTGTTTCAGTTGATTTGATCAACAGATCAACGTGCTCGTTCCACAGACACTGCTTAACATAGTTGTCAGGGAGAATCAGTATGACACAGAGCATTTTTGCCAGCTGACTAGACCGTAGCAACTTGAAAAAAAAAAGTGTCTTGCTCAAGGACACAATGCGACGCCGGGAATCGAACTCAAAACCTTGCGATTGTAAGCCCAATACACGCCGGAGCGTTTGTTTCTCTCACTACCTAAGTGTCTCTGCAGGCATTGAATGAACCGACAGATGTTCAAATAGGGGATTCGGAAGCATGACTATCACCAGTTTGTGAGGGATTACAAAGCTGACTTCATTAACTCATAAAAGATACAAGAAATCAAGATAGATAAAGGTTATGGAAGTTTAGCTAAAATAATATAAGTAGTAAATGTTTACTTTTCAAGTGAAAGACGATAGAAAATAACGACCAAAGACAACCGACCATGAAAAACTCGATGCTTATAAATTTTGAATAATTGTTTTATTAAAAGTGAATATTGTAGAAAAAGTATTTCATTTTAGTTCGAAGTATAAAACCCAAAGTCATAGTTTAGGTTATATTTAACTGTTTCATATTGACTCAGAACTTTATTTTATCTATAAGATAGGTCGCTATCTAAATTTTCAAATACTGTTTTATTTATTAGAGATGTGACATTTAGCTTGTTCTGGCGCCATACATTGTTGTTTGTTAAAGCTAAAATGTAGATCTTCCTGACATTCCATAGAAGGGTAAGCCATGTGTTCATAGCAGGGCACAAAACGACGACAGTCTTTCGGGTCTTGATTCATGCCAGTTCCTCTTCTGCACACAGAATCACCTGAAAATTATATAAGTATTTATAAAAATTTCTTTAAAATATTACGTGTAAAAAGATCGATATTATAAGATTAAGTAAAATAACTAGTTTGATTGCTTTTCAATTGACTTTACTTCAATGAAATTGTATAGCTTTCTTTAAAATCTTACAAATCAATATTTATGCACAAAAATGAAGTACTCGTTCTCTAATTTCTATGTTCAAAATTCATCAAATCTCGCCGCAATTATCAGTAATTCAATTCAATACACTAAAGATTCATAAAAACAAGAAAATAAAACTGTACATAAACCTACATAAAATAAAGTTCATATTAATGGGCAATATTACAAATGACTGAGCAATACCTAACGTTGATTTCATGCATAAAAAAACAAGACCTCAAATTTGTGAAGAGGAAAGAATGAAAGGTAGAGTTCAATTCGGTGGGACATAATAGTTACAAAGTTTATGTTCCGTCTTTGACCGACATACTGAGCTCTCACACAACCGAGCACATCTATCACTTGATAGATACAGTCGGGTGATATGTAATTTACCATTGTAAATCATAGAGGTAGCGTCTACGTGGCCGCTAAACCTATAATAAGATACAGCCATATCTATCTCATATCATATATTAAACTGGTAAAGGCAGATCATATGCATTAGATATTGACTTAGACTTTCCCGCGTTTTTGAGACAAATGAGGCAGCTTAAGTGTTCCAATGACCACGGTCAATTACATCTATCAATACATCGTTCCAATTTATGTTCACGGGCTTCAAGTCTATGTCCATTGCCTGCCACCAGTTCATCTTGGAAGGTCCTCTTCACCTTTTTCATGGGGATACCAATACAGGAACTGATTAGCATGTCTCTCACTTGGGAGTCATGAGAGGTGTTCTAGCCATCTAACTCGGCGCTTGCACATGGTGTTAGACACATTGAAGTTCCAAATATATCATGCCGAAAACCTAAGCATACTGATGTCTGGATTCATCATCGGTCAACTCAATTGGGGCCTACCTAAAGAAAACACCAACTTATCACAAAACCAACCTAAAGAAGAGAAGAAACTGAATTTTGAATATTTAAGGAACACAGCATTATATAGTGAGATATTTAGTGCAGAGCTAAAGCTCCCTCAAATCACACTGATTATCATATAAAGAGACTTCGTGTAATGGAATTCGTGATACACAATGGCTGGTAACAGAGGGGATGGTTAAAGCTCGAATAACTTTGTCTGGTTGATCAGTGTTAACCTAGGATTAAATGATAGCAACAACGACTAAAAAAAGAAAAAAAAACGATGTAAACGCTAGAAATTTCTAGAGGAATGATGCTCCAGGAAGGAAAGATTCGGAGGCGTGGTTATTGGAATAAGGGGTGAAACTGTAGAGATGACGAAAATTTGGGAGATAGTAGTGTCTGATAAGCTTTCATAGTAAGGCAATGGATCTCCGTCGGTTATGACGACGAGAGTTCCACTTGTTTGATCTACGGGACTAATTGTTCGTGAAATTAATGTGCAAGTGATTGAGCCTTCTATAGACGCGTGAAGCCTTAAAGTAATGCCCAGAAAGATACAGTGTAACAGGGTATGTGGCAAGGTTGACCCTTTGAATTACAGGTAGAAATCATTTTTTCCAACTGTCGACTGGGGCAACGTGTAATAAAGTGTTTTGCTGAAAGAAACATATCTCCTCGAGGATTTGCTTTCACTATCTTACAACCATGATCACCATAACGACTCAGCCTCGCAACGCCACAGCATGCATGGTAGTATGCATCTATGTATAAGAATTTAAAAATCTAAAATAACAAAACTTACGGAGTTTTCCGGTATAGATTACATGGGTACAGTCGTCGTAATTGCTCTTCCGATACACACAGACTTGAAAAGCCTGCGAAAATACACTTCCGTTGCTACAGGAAAATTTAACGTAAAGTGAAACAGGACCTCTACAGTTGAAGAACTCGCTGCAATTTTTAGGTGATCGTACAAACTGCGACCCTGTACTGCCTGAAATGGTTCCACATAGCTGGCCTATGTCCAGACCCCAGATTACCTCAGCAAGCAAAACCAAAACCAATATTCGATACATTTGTTTAAATTTTTGTTTTCTCATTTGGTCTATATTTAAAACAGTTTTTTAAATGTGTTTTAGTGTGTATGAATTTGTCTATACGCGTATGTGTGAGTGAGTACGTTCGTGTGACTATGTATAAGAGTGAAAGTGAATAAAGAGAATGTCTGCGAGTTCGGGTATGTGTGTTAGTAGGTGTTTGTAAATTCACTACAAATTCTTATTCGATGCTTGAATGATTTGAATATTTTTCAGGTAACGTATTGTATGTCGTGATATCACGAATACTTCATACATACATTTTGCCGCTTCCTCAATCTATTGAACCTTTTAACTTGTGTTTTTGTATAGTTCCTTTAACAGTAACAATAATTATTTTTACTTTACAACATTCTTATATTTAAATAAAGAACTACGGAGTTACTAATCAGTCCAAGAGGTTAACCCTTCCTCGTAGAATCGTGAATCTTATCCATATTGTTCGATACAATAAAACACCTTTAAAAAGAATAGATGTTACTTCAACCAATTGTCTACATTTATACCCGTAGTTCCACTCCTTTAAAGCCAATTTACTTCCTCCTACCCCCCCCCCCCCCCATAAATTTCGTTCTTATTTTTTTAGAAGTTTCTCAAGACAAACCTGATATTTATTTGAAGGGTGTTCAATATATCATGTTTACATAAGGAATGACCACTTCCGTTTTAATTTCATTATTATTTGGTCTTGGGCGATATATGGGCGTTAGTTTTCAATGTAGTTAATTAAATATAGTGTAACAATGACCTTCAAAATAACTTCTCTGTTATTGTAGTTTATTGTAAACAGGTGTGTACTTATTCATGTAAATAAGCATGCACATGTTTGCACAAGCATATGCATATGTGCATGTGTACGAATGAATGAATACATACATATATATGTGTATGTGTGTGTGGTTATATGTATACATACATATATCTGTGTGAATGTACGTCGCTTGTTGGTTGTGAGTTCGATTCCTGGCGATGCATTGTGTCCTTCCGCAAGTACATGCTTTTTTCTATTCTGTGATCTGTGTACAAACACAAACTTATTTTTGCCGAGGCCCCCACACAAACAATTATTTGGCTCTTTCAAACTCACCGTTTTTCAATTTAGCAGACAAATTATCCTAAACAAGTACACGGTGTAGTTGTTTCGTCTTTGTGCATATCACGGAAGAGCTTTGCATTTCTGTGTTTGTAGAGTTTATTTTGAACTGGCAATTGTCCTTGCCCAGATATATCTGGAGGTTATCCTTATTATCTGACTTAAAAGTCCTCTGGAATAAGGACTTAGCTCATCTTTTTGGACGCCTGGCTTCTCTCAAGAATGCCTCGCTCATGCCAACCACTAACCTCTTACAGGTTGCTAGTGTAGATGCATTGCCCGACTGGCAGAAAACACTGAGCCCTTGATCCCATTCTATATCCCATATTCTGAATCTGGTTTGCAGTTAACAAGAACTATAGTTCTCTTAGTGAAAGAAGCTGTAACCACAACTGTTAACCGCAGCATCAGCGCACGCGTGAGAGTCATCGGATACGGTATACTGAGAACTTCATTTGTAGAGGGAAAGAAACAGATAGAGCTTCCGACTAGTTGAGTGCATCCCTCCAAAAAAAGGCCAACGAACAGATGCTCTAAATGGTGAAGTTGCATAAGCTGGGGATACGATGATCAGATGATAATATAAAATATTAATTGCCATCTGTAGTAGTAGTTCAAGGATAGCTGTTTCGTTGTTCATTTCCGTGGTTTGAAGTTTGATACATTTGTAGAGCACTTTGGAAAACTAGCTTTCTCAGAATTTCGGGTTAGCCAAACCTCATCAGTAAAATTTGGTCGATGGCAACTGTATAGGTTGGACATATTTTAACTGGTATATTTAATCTGTTGTTCCCTTTTACACAGCCACCCGGCCTTTGATAGACTTTAACGAATTCCACTGTTACAGGTTAGGGTGTATTGATAATTACTTCCTTTCCCTGTAAAAGTCTTAGAGTCCCTGAAAAGTTGCTTCCCTTCCTTCTCAGACTAATCCATACAAATAAAAATGATTAAGATAAGCGAAGGAAGAAGAAGAGAAGAGAAGTAAGTGAAAAAGAGCAGTATATAAAAAACACAAAGTGTTTACTCACCTCTCCAGCTATCCATGCAAAAGGGGACACCCAGCAATGGCTGCACTCATGCACCGCTGCTGCTTAAAACTGAAGTGAAGGCCTCGTTGACAAGCCAAAGAAGGGTAGGAGGTGCCGTTGTAGCAAGGTATGAAGCGGTTACAATATTTCGGGTCGATATTCATACCGGTAAATTTCAAGCAAAGAGAATCATCTGTTAAAACAGACATCTATTTATTTTATAACAGAGACATGTGCACTCACGTAGATATACACACATGTAGACACACACATACACACGTATGTACGCACACAAGCGCACGCAGATACGCATATTTATATGCATATGTACATACATATGTACGTACATACATACATACGGACACAAACACACATGGCATGTACACACGAACCTCATGCTGATTATATGGACAACTTTATATGGATAACTTCAACTACGATATATATATATATATTTATCTATATGTGTGTATTTATGCGTGGGTGTATATATATATATATATATATATATATATATATATATATATATGTGTGTGTGTGTGTGTGTGTGTGTGTGTGTGTGTGTGTGTGTGTGTGTGTGTGTGTGTGTGTGCGTGCGTGTGTGTGCGCGCGTGTGTGAGCATATCCTATTTTCAAGTTTAAACCGTTTTGAAATGGCTGAAGCTTGATCGTAGGGCTTATATGTTT
>OZ024746.1:74968131-74993131 GCA_964016885.1 Eledone cirrhosa | reverse complement strand
TAATGATTGATGGGATAAAACAATTGAAAATTGCCATCATTTTCCAATATTTGGGTTGCATCTGTATACACCGGTTTCCACATATTATAGAATATTTATTTCTTTGGCTGGTTTACTTTTGAACACTCAGTTTTTTTTGGGGTTTTTTTTTTTCATTTTAATGTTGGTGATTCGCTAGACGTCTCTGAGGTCAAATGTGTCTTTCATCTTTTCCGGATTGAAAAGATAAAAGTTAGCAGAACTTTTAGGGCGATAAACGAGATAATTTGCAGTATTTACAGCGTGTCTTTGGGTTCTTAGCTGAAAGTTCAAGCGAAGAACTTCGATGGTAGTGTTAATCCATCTTTAAGCACCTTTAGTGGAGTCCATTCAGTTGTAAGAATTTCGAATATACCTGCTCCTCACCGATGATTTTGACATGCTTCATGAGCACTGACTGTCCCTTCATAACGAATCAGGAAAAAACAATTAAATAAATAAAAAGTATTTCCAACACGGTGCTGTGAATGTCTATGTTGGCCACTCGGTGTTAAGTCCTAGTCTATTGTTGGTTTGAAATTTCAGTTCAGATATTAATATATACTAATTTATTTTTAGATTGCTGGTATTCAATTCCTTGGATTCAATAGTAACGGTTATATCTTTCTTTATCTTTCTGCTCTTATTTATGTGTTTGTTGAAGGATGGTGTGAGTTGAGGATCTCTTTGTAGTGGTCTTATAATTCTGCTAACTATGAACTTGATCTAAAACTCCTCACTTCAAACAATCTATCTTTAACAACCTGCGAAATAAACCAAAATATCCCCTGACCTCTCTAATAAGATAAATGTACGATGCAGCAAGGTGGAGGACCGAGTATGCCATACTACACATTTCTTAAAGATGCTAGAGGCCAACGGATGTCCAGCATCCACCGTCTTTTGTCTCCTGGGCTGAGAGCCCAGGAAACAAACCTCTTCCAGCATCTGTCTCCTGAAGTTGCCACACTTCAACATGATAAGCATGGCTGTATACCGTATCAACCGCAGAAGGTGACGGGATATCCGGTTAGCCCTCTTCGGTCCTTCGCTACCTAAATGCTTATAAAAAAAAAAAATTTTTAAAAACAGCTTAAAGACGACAATAACTAATGCACCCTAGCGAACTAATCCATCAGTAATACAGATATGTGCCTACGGACATACATGATACACCGTGTCCAATGTTGATAGAACTATATGATCACTACACATCCATACCGAAGAACACCAACACACACACATCGTCCTTCAAGAAACATATAGATGAATGCAGGAACATCAAAGATATAACAGTCACTGCCGAAGAGATAGGAATATCGGCAATATCAGAATAAAGGAATCTAATAGCCAAACTAAATCCTCAAATCAACAATAGACTAGAAATCAGTACCTAGTGACTAACATAGACAGTACCACACTTCATTCCATTAAAAACATTATATAACAATAGCTTAGATGAGGATATAGATTATATCACATACAGGTGAATCATTCACCACATCCAGCGTTGAAAAAAACAAAAACATTTCAAATTTTAAAAATTGTCAGCTTAAGTACGACAAAACGTATACAGCTTCGAACTGGATTCTTCTATTAATCTTTTGGTGAAGGGATTTTATCCCGAAATATAAGGCCCTATAAAGATATGTAGGGTAACATCGTAACATCATTGTCATCATATTTTTAACATTTACTGTCCAATTCACATACTGTAGTCTTCAAATAAAACATTATATTCTACTCTTTTCACAATGCTTCAAGCAAACATCTATACATATATATAAAACTGTAGTTGTCTATTTGTGTGTGTGTCTTCATTTTTGCAAAGTCTATACAAATCCACATTTCTACTCCGATTGACTTCAAACTTGCATTTATATATTCCTTGCGGTCTAAAGATATTAACTGCAACTTTTATTTTTCAATTTTCTATTGTTAAAGGGGTGTTAGGCGCTGGTTATCGATCTCCGTCGCGCCCTTATAATATCTGTCTGTATGCCTAGCTGTCTGCATTACGACATTATGACAAACATTGATGACGTATTATGTTCGCTATTTTCCGTTCATTGCCAGGGAACGTCTTCACAAACCAAAGTATCGTCTTCCTGTTTTCCTTCGGTTGCAACATTTTTCGAAATATTTACTTCTGCGTTCACAGTTTGATTCTTTGCTTAAACTTTAATCTGTTATTTTAATATATAATATAAGCGAGGCAAGCCTGCCCCGTTGCTATTTCTTGCCAATAAACATTAACCCTTTGTGCGCCATTCATCTAACTGTAGACCAACAAATACCAACTAAACGGAGCGTTGACAAGAACGATGATGAATGGATCTTCGAGGTAAGAAGTTTCCTCCCGAGCTGTTAGTTCACGCGCGATTCTCTGCTACACCTTTTCGTAATAAAACCGAACAACGTACTACTGGTCACTCCTTCCTCCGAAAGCTGTACAAATGGACATGTGCATCGGGCAGATGGATTGAGTGCAAATCTACACCAGGCCTACGCGAGAAATTCGCAAGAGACTGCACCGAGAGGGATAGAGAGAAAGAGTAACTTAGTGGAAAGAGTGCGAATGAACTTTTGAGGTAAGTAGCCTACGTCTTACGGCTATGACACTGGAACCTTCTGCCAACTTAACCTTTGACTTTCTATTTCACATTTACTCCAATAGACCAAAACAGAGGAGTATGAAAAGAAGGGGCTCAACAATATTTCTATGAACAATGCACGTAGACAGCTAAACTGTACTTTCAACTTCTTAATTTTCTCCAAATAAAACAAGTTTCCCAAATAAAACAAGTTTCGGTATATTTTCGTGAGTTTTAACAGGCACTCACAAATAAACGTTTCTCATTGGAGGTGCTATTAACAATATTCTTACCCGTGCAACGCCGGATACACTGCTAGTCTTATATAAGTCTATATATTTATCTAGTAGTAGTAGTAGTAGTAGTGGTGGTGGTGGTAGTGGTAGTAGTAGTGGTGGTGGTAGTGGTAGTGGTAGTAGTAGTGGTGGTGGTAGTGGTAGTGGTAGTTTGTTCATTGCTTTAGTTACTTGAATTGCTATTAGCAACCAGTATTGTAATTACGCAATAGAGAATTAAAGCAAGCTGGCGTAATGAGTGGCTTACTTAAACTGACATATATATATAATGATATGGTGGTTGTGTGTATGTATGTCGTATGTGTGTGGCGTTAATGATGGAATGGCGATGACAGTGTGTGTGTGGGGTGTGTGTGTGTGGGTGTGGGTGTGTGTGTGTGTGTGTGTGTGTGTGTGTGTGTGTGTGTTGGAGATTAAACGGTGTTTGTGATGTGAATGTTAGTGTATATGAATGTGTTGTTGTGTATGTGTGGGGATGGTGAAATGGCGGTTGTGGTGTTTATGTGTGATTTTGGTGATGGAATGGGGGTCCTATTGTGTATGTTTTTATATGTGTGGTGTTGCTTATTATATGGCAGCGGTTTCGTATGTGTGTGTGTGTGTGTGTGTGTGTGTCTGTGAGTGGTTTAGCATTGTAAGGTAGTGTTGTGTGATGTTATGATAGTATGATACGAAGAAGATTATTCTGTCTAGGTGATTACCATCATCATAGTCGAGACCAGCTCGACTTGAAGCCAGCTTCGTCGAGGCTCCTTCTAATGATGTTGTTTAGAGCGACGTGTCGAGGGAACCGGCCTGCGCTATGGCGGCAGGATAACAGATGGTTCTGGCGTCTTGCAGGGAACCTCGTTGATGAGGGTTCGACTTGGGCGACTGTGAACAGGTAGGGCGGCAATGCCAAGTAAGAAGTGGTTCGGAGGCAGAGGCCACCGAATTTCACGGTAAGTCTCACCTGTTGCCAGTCAGTACAGTCAAAATTAACATTGCAGATGAGTTCAGGATAACATCGGATAGTGACGTCGAGTTCGACGAGGTAATCTGCGCGAGAGTAGCAAAACGAACCACACAGCGGGAAGAAAAGTATCCATCAACTTGGTTGGTCTCACTTGGGACCCTGACTCCATGACTCTCTCAAGAAGAAGAAGAAGAAGAAGAAGAAGAAGAAGAAGAAGAAGAAGAAGAAGAAGAAGAAAATGGAGGAGGAGGATTTGGAAGGGTTTGCAACAAATTGCTTGACATAGAAAAAGCAGATTTGTGCCGGGTAATAAAAATGGAGGTGGAAAAGTATATCCCACGTAAAGTTGGTTCATGCAATTCACAGGACGGAAAACAGAACTCCTATCGAAGCAGGAACAGACAAAGGGTTAACATTTACTCACACTTGTCAAATTCTTTTTCCTGTGAGCGAATTGATTAATCGCACGAAGTCAAAAGCGAGACAAGCAAGCATTTTAAAATGCTTGAAAGTCATCAAGACTGCTGTCCAAAATCTGATTGCATAAGACACATGAACATATTATATACCAATGATAATCAAGAAATATGTATGATGGCGATATCTGCAGAATTTTCACTAATCACCTGTCACTCAAAGAAGGAAAACAAACATGATTCTTAAAACACCATGCTTCTAAGGATCATGTTGCTTTTCATGTAACATGTATATAACTCAATACAATCTGTTGCATATATATATATATATATATATATATATGTGTGTGTGTGTGTGTGTGTGTGTGTGTGTGTGTGTGTGTGTGTGTGTGTGAAATATATAAAAGGGGGCTGTGTAGTTGTTGGATAAGGTGTATTTACAAATAAGAGGAAAGCACGAACGGGAGAACATTTTCTTTCATCAGGAACGATCGACTTTCGTCAAATCGGACCGAGGAAATAATACTTTCATTGGTCTTTCCAATCGCTAATACTATCTATCTGTCGCAACTCCAGGTAGAAGGAGCAAGGTGAAATAAAGTGTCTTGCTCAAGGACATAACACATCATCCGGTCCGGGAATCGAACTGACAACCTCACGATTGCGAATCCAGTTTTCTAAACACTCAGCCACATACCTTCATATATATATATATGTATGTGTGTGTGTGTGTGTGTGTGTGAGTGAGTGTGAGTGTGTGTGTGTGTGTGTGTGTGTGTGTGTGTGTGTTACTCTGAAAGGTCTGCGAGAATCATACAGCGTGTCTCTCTGATACCATGCGAATAAGTTAGCCCCTACACTAACGAGGTGTCGACGCTACACTACACTACCCCCTCCCCATATATATATATATATATATATATATATATATATATATATATATATATATATATATATATAGGAACACGTAGTCCAGAATTAGCCGTCGAAACGGCTTGAGCTCTGCCGTCGGGGTCATACTTGTTCCTATTACCCACTCTACTATCCTAAGTATTGAGTACTTTGGTGCGTTATGGTCCATCTGGTTCCTTACCACATTTCCTTCGTTATATATATATATATATATATATACATTATGAAGAGAGAAGGAACATTTAGATATAATTAGTAATAAAATGTATCATACCTAAACTGTTCCTAGATTCCTCGACTACGTAGTTTCGTGGCATAAACAAAAACAGTACATCATAAAGATATAGAGCCTTTGCGAGGTCTGCCGACTTATCAAGAGGATACCTCATTTTACTAGCTTCAAGAACGCGTCTACACGACGTGAGAAAGAATCCCAAAGGCGGAGGGGGAGATAGTCACGCGATATAACGGTCGAGAAACAGAGCTAAGCCTCTTATATATATATATATACTAAAGCTTAGGTTATATGACCTAATATCAGATCTAAATTTGATTCACTTATCAATAGTTCAAGTTAATAGCTTTTTAATCTCAGGAGGGAAAAGGGTAGTAGTCTAAGCCTAGTCTAATGTCTGTCTCAAGCCATCAGGCTCGTCAGCCTGGTGTTTATCCCGGTTTCGTGGCGTGAAGCAAATGAGAGTACAAGATTCCTCTGGACAGGACGCCAGTCTATCGCAGCTTTAAACCCATTTTCAGCTGAGTATACTGGAACAACGTAAAATTAAATGTTTGCTTAAGAACACAACAGCCCAGGAATTGAACCCATGACATTATGATTGTAAGTCCAACAACCTTACCACTAGGCCACGTGCCTCAACTAAAGAGGTGGGTAGTACAACAACAAAAATTGAACGGAAGTTTTCTCTAGGTGTCCCTAAAGAATATTTCCTTCATCTACCTGAATACGACGCATTTAGAACATTTCTCATCAACATTTCCCACGCAGTTTATTTCAATGCCATCGTTTTTTTTAAATCGTCCATAGTCTGAAGTTTGTTTAGTGTCTGAACAACCTTATTTAGTATGGTTGAAGTAGATGACGTTTGTCTCGTAAAGAAAT
This sequence comes from Eledone cirrhosa, assembly GCA_964016885.1. Taxonomy (NCBI): domain Eukaryota; kingdom Metazoa; phylum Mollusca; class Cephalopoda; order Octopoda; family Eledonidae; genus Eledone; species Eledone cirrhosa. The sequence continues at coordinate 74,986,820 of OZ024746.1, read as the reverse complement.
ATACTGTATTTGTGTGTGTGTGTGTGTGTGTGTGTGTGTGTGTGTGTGTGTGTGTGTGTGTGTGTGTGTGTGTGTGGGTGTATTTGTGTGTGTGTGTGTGTGTGTGTGTGTGTGTGTGTGTGTGTGTGTGTGTATACAAATCTATATTATAAACATTGGTTATGATATGGTTTTCTAACTCAGGTTCAGTGTCACACATTTTAGGCCGCGGATGAATAAATAAACTAAATCGTACTTGCCTAATGCTATCAAACCAGGAAAAATAAATTCAATTTTGTTAATGGCAGGATTCGATCTCAGATTGTAAACTTAAACTAATTTCAGAACGTTAAGTATTGTAAATAAATACCTGACATAATGTTATTTGACACTTTAAACAATTTTGACAATCTACCTAATTTAGTTTTGTAAAGGGAAATAACTCTTAAGCTAATGATAGAGAGTTATGTTGCTTGGAATTTTTAAAACCATTATACTATAATACTAGACAGCCTTTGAAAATAGAATGAAATGATTTGCGTCCCATGCTCAGATAGCTCTGGCTGAAAATACCTGAAATTAAGATCCTATCCTAGGCTGGTTTTTTGTCTATATGATGACGTGGGGAGGGTTGGAGCGCAACGCTAGCAAACTAACCTTCATTAATCTAATGTAGATTGGCAGTATCGGTAGAGAGTCGGACGCCATGCTTTCCAGCATAGTTACGTCCCTTTACGATCTGAGTTCAAATCCCGCCGAGGTTGACTTTGCCTTTCATCCTTGCGGGGTCGATAAAATAAAGTACCAGTAATGCACTGGGTAATTGCTGGCCTTGTGCCTAAAGTAGAATCAATTAATCTAATTGCTACAGAATCAACGAAAGTCGCCCCAATGCTCGACAGGCAGCGAAAAGAACTAAAATATTTTAACACTCTATGTAGTATTTAGATGTGAGTATGCGTGTGGAGCGAGAGAAAAGAGGGTTTCTTGAACGAAGACGGGAATACGGTTTCGATTCCCTGTTAAAGCTATCTCCATCCATTTACATAGATATGTATGGCAAAAATATCACTACGCCCACTACCGTCGCAATGTAATTTTTTAAATAACAGTTTCTAATATAGTCCCAAGGTCAGCAATTTTGGGGAAAGTCGATAAACATCAATGCCAGTTTTTGAATTGGCAGTATCGGTGGAGGGTCGGACGCCATGCTTTGACGCATAGAGTTACGGCCCTTGCTTTCTGAGTTCAAATCCCGCCGAGGTTAACTTTGCCTTTCATCCTTACGGGGTCGATAAAATAAAGTACCAGTAATGCACTGTGTTATTGCTGGCCTTGTGCCAAAAGTAGAAACAATTATTTATTTCATCGACGTCGGAAAGATGAAAGGCGAAGTAGACACCAACAGGATTTGAACTCAGAAAGTAGAGAGATGAAACAAGAACTGCATAAAATTTTCTCGAAAGCTTTTATCAAAGGCGTGTGGCTTAGGGCTTAAGATTCGGGAAGTATAATCATAAGGTCATCGTCTCGATCTCTGAACCGAGCGACTCGGTGTGTTATTACGCAAAATAGTTTATTTCACGTTGCTCCTTCTACTATAAATTGCGACCGCCAAACAATATTTGCAAAGAAAAAAAAAACAACAGAAATATTGTGTTCTTGATCTGAACTGACGATCGACTTCATTCCTTCTTTTTTAGTGATTCTACCAACTCTCCGCCTTCATAATAAATGAGTTAAGTAGAGAAATGCCATGACGGATGCTTGCTTGCTACTGTGACGTATTTCGCCACGACTCCCTGTGTAAAACCATTCTTCAGGGAGGACCAAGAAGAGTCACACAAAGAAAATCCTGGTCCAACAACATCAAAGAAAGTACAGGTCACAAAATCGAAACACTTTTACACATAACGCAGAATAGATACAAGTCACGACGGCTGATTGTGAAAACGTTTAGAGTGGTATCCCAAAGACTGGCTACACTAGGGAGCCTGATAATGGTGTATGCTGCAATTGGCATCTTTTGCTACCATACCATGCGAACTTTCCGTTTTCATGATGAGTTAAAATAACAGCAACTCTATGTTTCATGTTTACTAACAAAGCATGTCAAAAGAATCACATTTTTTAAATAACCTTACCTTTCCAAATACTAAAAAGTTCATATTTACGTGCAAGTATCTTATTTTAACAGTTTAATATATGATATCGCTGTAGAGGAAATTTGCTACACGATACCTGCATTTATCTAGTAATTATTATTTTTTTTCAGCTTGTGGCGTTCGAGACATTTGGTGGAGTTGGGCCGTTGAGAGCAAAGTTCGTGTCATCGCTGGCGGCTCACTTTACTGAGGCGTTTGTTTGTGTCAGGGCCTTAGCCTTGCCATCAACCGTGGCAATGCTGCGAGCGTATTGGCTTGCCTCAGAGTTCCTACACTATATTTTATCGTGACACAAGCACCAGGAGAGCCGTCATACCTTTGATATAACTGAAGAGTCCTCCAAACCCTTTGGAGCGTTTTCTACGGCTGGGTGGCTTTCGTTTTACCAATCACTTTAGAGAATGTATTGGGTGCGTTTATCCTAGAGAAGTCACGGTTTTGTCAAAATTGAAGAATGCCCTCAACTTTTTTTGTATTCGCTTTTACAACTGGATGCCCTTCCTATCACTATCCCCCTTACAAGGTGTACTGAGTGCATATTTCGAGATAACTGCACTAGGTAGGTGTTGTTGATATTTAACTCAATTGAAGAGCCCTCTCAGTTCCATGCAAAGGGTTGGGTGGTAAAAGAAGGATGATAAGTATGGCAGATAGGAGAGGTTAGAAAATATTACATGGGTGTATGACAAGTAATGGACTTTGACAAGGGGATGAGTGTAAGGGGGTGATTTCTGATAGCGTGTTGGTTACTGCATAGATATGAAAAACTGCTGTGTCCTGATATAGGTGGAGTAAGATGATCCTGCATAGAATAGGGGTGGGGTGGGTCATACGGGGATGGCGAGAATATCAACTAAGGTGCGATAGTGCAAAGGCTATATATATAAATGGGCCAGATCACATATTTTATGCTGGTAGGCGAGTTTTCTTAAGTACTTCATCTCACCAGTCTTCGTGGTCCTTTGTAATTTCCGTCATGAAGTTGAACTTCATCCCATATCTTCCTAGTTCTAGATAACACACGAGTTTCATCCACTGAAATGTCTCTGCACTTCTTTATACACCTCTCAGCTTCCTTACACCTTACACAGGTCCATGCCAACACTGGTCTTCTGTAGTCAAAGCCCATGTCTCACTGCCATGTAGCATATCAGTTAGCACACAGGCATCATACAGTGTACCCTTCTCCTTCAAAGAGAAGCCATATTATATATATGCATATATACCCACCTCACCAATCTTCCTACACCTCCCCCACCATTGTTCCCAGCTACAATGTAAAGTGGTCATGATGGCGACACGACAGGTTATCTTCTTCTCAGTTACCCCTGTGAATCCTCTACAAAGTCTGCCTTTCCTGTTAGATTACTCGTTATCCCACTATATCTCTTGTGTACCCAAGATTTACATTGTGTAGATCGATGGAGTTTATGCCTACTCCTTTTCTAAATATTGAGCAGGGCCACTTCCCTGAAGGAATCAAAGTCCTATCTCCTCTCTTACTCACTAGCACTTTGTTTTGGCTAAGTTTGCTCTTAGACCTTTTGATTCTAAATTGTGTTTCCATCAATTATCCCAGTGTATTACTGGTACTTTATTTTATCGACCCCGTAAGGATGAAAGGCAAAGTTAACCTCGGCGGGATTTGAACTCAGACCACAAAGGGCCGTAACTCTTTACTGCAAAGCATGGCGTCCGACCCTCTAATATATTTGTTTATGTGTTTTTCATGTGTATTTGGTGTATACGTTCGTATGTGTGCGGGTACATGTGTCGCACGGGTTTATGTCCGCGTGCGCGTGTTTATGTGCGCGTGCATGTTATGCATGCATGGCGGGTGTTTTTGCGTATGCACATGTATGTACGTATATAGTTGTGTGTATGTATCCCTTTACGGACTGAGTTCAAATCCCGCCGAGGTTAACTTTGCCTTTCATCCTTACGGGGTCGATAAAATAAAGTACCAGTAATACACTGGAGTAATTGCTGGCCTTGTGCCAAATGTAGAAACAATTATTACTTTTATGATTTTAATAACCTCTGTCATTTTCGTTCTACTAATTTATTTACATTTTTTTCCGTTCATTGTCAGGGAACGTCTTCACGAACCAAAGTATCGTCTTCCTGCTTTCCTTCGGTTGCAACGTTTTTCAAAATATTTACTTCTGCGTTCACAGATTGATTTCTTTTAGTTTCAGAAGATCCCGTTAAGGGTGAAAGCAGCGATTCTTTGAGTAAACTTTAATCTGTTATTTTTATATATATATATATATTTATATATATATATATATATATATATATATATATATATATATATATATATATATATAGCCTGCTTTTAAATTCCCTTTTTGTCATATTAATCAGTGAGAATTTGGCTATCGTGTTGAGCTCTGCTAATGATCGTATTCCAACCGTGACCATCTCCACTGAAAGTTTTCGTGAAATACTCTTTTTCAAGACTATACAGAGCATTTGTAGTTGTCCCAAATTGAAGGATGAGTATTTTAAACTTTATTTTATCATGAGTTAAGGCTCAATTGATTTTTCCCTGGATTTCACTAAATTCTGTTGGATAAATTTATATCCTGATTCTTTTTGAATTGAGTTTGAATTATTTTTCCCACATCTTACGTTAACTATTTTCCCATTTTGACGCTATAGTCATTATATATTATGGAATACTGTTGGCTTCTTGCTACAATACTTTCTATACCTTTCATTTATATATTTATACTCGGATTTCTTTCTTAGAATGCTTAAATTATTTGTGACTAATCCCGGTATTTAAAAAAAAAAACCGCGATAATATTGCTTTTTGCTGAACTCCTTATTGTAGAGTTTTTTTCGGAATGTTTTTGACTGTTGTTTCATGTAAACAAACATTCGTCTCATTCTGACGTCACCAGTCCTGTTTTTCCACATGTGTGTTTTATTTTCATAATCACGCATGATGTTAAACTAGCCTGCTTTTAAATTCCCTTTTTGGCATATTAATCAGTGAGAATTTGGCTATCGTGTTGAGCTCTGCTGATGATCGTATTCCAACCGTGACCATCTCCACTGAAAGTTTTCGTGAAATAGTCTTTTTCAAGACTATACAGAGCATTTGTAGTTGTCCCAAATTGAAGGATGAGTATTTTAAACTTTATCTTATCATGAGTTAAGACTCTATTGATTTTTCCATGGATTTCATTAAATTCTTTTGGATAAATTTATATCCTGATTCTTTTTGAATTGAGTTTGAATTATTTTTCCCACATCTTACGTTAACTATTTTCCCATTTTGACGCTATAGTCACTTATATATTATGGAATACTGTTGGCTTCTTGCTGCAATACTTTCTATACCTTTCATTTATATATATATATATACAAGCAAATTATAAACGTAAAGATGTAAGTATGTTTTTGAAACGGTGCGCGAGTTTGAAATTAGAAATTAGAAATTATAAGCTTTCACCGTATTTTAGACTAAAGAAATTTCTAGCCTGATAGTGGGGTTTATAACCCTCGGAGAAATGGAAAAAGATGAGTGTTGCCGTACTATATATTTATATATATATGCGTTCAAATCAAACTGCAAAACAGTTCTACCAAAAGCTGTCTGGATGTTGATAGTTATCATAGCCAGTTCGTAAATCTTAATTTATCCTTTTAATCGAGTTCTGTGGACCGTACTGTCTTTATTTTCTTCACTTTGGCGGTTTGCGTCTCTTGTGATTTGAACCCATATATATATATACATATCTGTGTTCGTCTCTCTTTACTGTGTTATACATATATATATATATGTATATATATATAACAAAGAAGGTGGGGTAAAATACCAGGTGGACCATAACGCACCAGAGTACTTGATACTTGCGGTAGTAGAGTGGGTAATATAAAAAGATTCAGGACCCCGACGGCTGAGCTCCGGCCGTTTTGACAGCTAAATTTGAACTGTTCGGATCTAGCTGTCGAAACGGCCGGAGCTCAGCCATCGGGGTCCTGAATCTTTTCATATATGTATATATGTATATTATGGGGAGTGAGTGCAGAGGAAACGTGATATGAGTGAAACGTGTTCCAATGGATATGTAATGTTAGAGTTCATGAACAGCAAACTGTGGACAAACTGAGAGAGAAAACAGGACATAAGAGGTATCAGATGTAGTGTACAAAAGAGAACATTCGACTAATATGGATATGTGATGCATATAGATGAAGAAGTGCTGAGAGATCCCAGTAGAATGTAGCTGAAGTAGAGGAAGACCAAGAAAGTTCTCAGCAGATGTGGTGGGAGATGATCTCAAACAGAACTTCATAGATATGATTACAAATGGTTGAAACAAGTGGATAAGGATATGCTGGAACCAGGCTACAAAGGAAAAAGATTCTTTTTTGTATTCTGATTTAAAATTCTGCTTAGGGACTCATATCCTATTAACAGCCAAGACCAATCACCCAATGATGGAACCAAAACAGGTTAGAAAATCTGCTGTGTGGAGGAAGTTTGCAGTCAAATGATGATGATGATAATGAAGCATGGAACAAACTACCTGCATCAGTTGTTAGCTATTGGGACACTGCATCCTTCAAAACTTCCATGTTTCTTGAAATTTGCCAACACTACACATGATATTCCACCTCCATATGTCTGCGTGTATATCATGACTCATACGCTGTTCACTTTCCTGACATTTGTACATTATTCTTTGTACTATACATGCACCTTTGATGAGTTGTAGTGCACCTGAGCACTGTACACCATAATTTTCATTATTATTATTATTATTATTCAAATCCCGCCGAGGTTGACTTTGCCTTTCATCCTTACGGGGTCGATAAAATAAAGTACCAGTAATGCACTGGATAATTGCTGGCCTTGTGCCTAAAGTAGAAACAGTTATTATTATTATTATTGGCGGTGGATTGGCAGTATCGGTAGAGCATTGAGCACCATGCTTTGCAGCATAGAGTTACGCCCCTTTATGATCTGAGTTCAAATCCCACTGAGATTAGCTTTGCCTTTCATCCTTACGGGGTCAATAAAATAAAGTACCAGTAATGTACTGAGGTTGATTTAATCGACTTGCCCCTCCCTCCAAATTATTGGCCTTGTGCCTATATAAGAAATTGGCAGTATCGGTAGAGGGTTGGGCGCCATGCTTTGAAGCATAGAGTTACCTCCCTTTATGATCTGAGTTCAAATCCCGCCGAGGCTTACTTTGCCTTTCATCCTTACGAGGTCGATAAAATAAAGTACCAGTAATGCACTGGGTAATTGCTGGCCTTGTGCCTAAGGTAGAAACAATTTATTATGAGGGTGGTGGTTTGGCAGTATCGGTAGAGTGTCAGACACCATGCTTTACAGCATAGAGTTATGGCCCTATACGTTCTGAGTTCAAATCCTGCCAAGGTTAATTTTGCCTTTCAACCTTACGGGGGTCGATAAAATAAAGTACCAGTAAATTACTGGGGGTAATTGCTGGCCTTTATGAGGATGGGGGTTTGGCAGTATCGGTAGAGCGTCAGAAACCATGCTTTGCAGCATAGAGTTATGGCCCTTTACGTTCTGAGTTCAAATCCCACCGAGGTTAATTTTTGGCTTTCATCCTTACGGGGTCGATAAAATAAAGTACCAGTAATAAAATAAAGTACTGGGTAATTGCTGGCCTTGTGCCAAAGGTAGAAACATTATTATCATTATCATTTGATAAAGGTATAGTTTATCTGGAGCACTGGATGAAAAGAGGAATTTAAATCTTGATGAAGATAAACAAATGTAAAATAAATCCAAAGACAAAACAAACCCATAAATATTTATCATTTTAATATTTTTCTTTATTTTCATATTGTTGTAAACAATATCAACTAACATATATACTTCATGCACACCCATTAAAAATATCTCAGATACAGTTGGTTTTTGGTTTTTGTTTATGTAAAGTTTTTATTATTTTTAATGTGTTTGTAATTGTATGTGTTATTTTTTTTTTTTTTGTTAATTAATATTTTTAATTTTAAATCTTTCTGTCCTTTATTTTTTTTTTTTTCTCGAAAAAAAAAAAGACCAATAAAAAAAAAAGAGAATCAAACAAACAATATAGACATCAAATTTTACTCCCGAGTCTTTCCAATAAACTCAGTATGATTTTTTTAAAATTTGCTTGTTATTAATAATGTTATTATTAGCATTATTATTAGCATTATCGTAAAATTTATTTTCATATTTGGTTTTTATATATATTAACATTATTATTTTTATTCATTTTTTAAATTTTTTCTCTCTTTCATAATTTATTTATCTGTCATTATTATAATTATTATATTTCATTTATTGTAAATTTTTCAACATATATTTATATTTTTCCTATAGAGGTTCTTGTGTGTGTGTGAGTCTGTGTGTGTGTGTAGTGTTGGGATGGGGGGAATTGCACAGCAATCCTTAGATAAAAAGCATATATTTAAGCTGTCACAGATGGTTTCGGCTCTGTCGGAAATCGGGCACTACAATAATGTTTTTTGTGAGCTAGGAACGTAGCTAAGTAAGTAAAACTAATATCACATTGCTGGCAATATTTGGAGAGATGTGTCTCTGGCACATGGTTAGAGGAGGTATCAGTTCTCTCCCCTTTCAAGTACTGGGATTTGTTATATACATAGAGAGGTGATGATGTTGTTGCTAATACAGAAGACAAAGAAGCGGCAGTGGGAGAAGAGGAAGTAGAGGGAGGTCGGGGTGGAGAGGGGGATGTTTTGGGTGTATGGTTGGAGGTCTCGAGTTTGGAATGTGGCAGAATGGAAGATTCTTCTTTCGGTGAAGATAGGTTCAAGTTGGCATCTTTCCTGTCGCTGCACTCTTCCTTCTCGGCCTCTATTTTCACACATACATTAGCGACTTCCGACGAAGAAGGGCTGCTACTTTTTTGAGGCCCATTCATATTGTTCTCGGCTTTATCATAACCATGATCTATTGGTTCAGGCTTTACCTGGATTAAGGGGCTAATCGAAGAAGCTGTCTTAGTTTGGTGGTCATTTGAGACGGCTTCCTCTGCACTATTCTGCGCAGCTGCAGGTGGGAAAGTGTTTAATGCATTCTTCAGGGTTACATCTTTGCGGTCTTCATATTTTAAAGAAACAGCACTGCTGTTGTAAGACTGTGCTTTCCTAGACTGGCTCAAAGTTGGAGAGATTTCACCAGATGTTTTTGGAAAACATTTTAAAGGAGTGTTTGGATCAGCATTTTCTGTGTATTTGAACTTTTTCGATGTTGTAGCATTTTGATCCAGACAAGGTGCAATGTGGATATTGTGAAGTTGGCTATTGCTTGGACTAGAATCTCCTAGTTCTTTATTGTTATTCGCTGATTTTGGTCTTGGAATTGTATGAGAAACTAAAGGAGAAGTCCGGTGAATAGAATTATGCATCTGGAAAGCTTTCATGTCACTAAACGTCTCACCACATATTTTGCAAGCATGCAAAAGTTCATGGTTTGATATGTCCATACGTTCGTATGATTTTCGAGATCTTCTTCTTTTGTAGGGTTCATTTTTCAGTCGAATCAGTTCAGCTTCCATGTCTAAACTGCCAAACACATCAGATGTACCATTTTTGAAAGAAACTGGCAGAAGTGGTGGTTCTTCAACTTCCAAAACATGTTTCTCATTAAACTCCTCCCCATTGTCTGTGTGAGTCTTACCATGCATTCGCATACCCCTCACAGTATTGCCACGGTACCCACACAACAAACATTTATATCCTCGCGAAGAGGTATGAGCTTTCATATGCTCAGTAAGTTTGTTCTGAGTTGGAGCAACATAATCACAGTGTGGGCAACGTACCATGGGATTCTGCATATTAGCAGGACAGTAATGGTGTCGAAATAACCGAGATGAAGTGTATGAGGTGTGGCAATGGTTACATGTATAAAAACTATCTTCCAATGAGTTGTCATCTGCTTCACTACAACTGCTTTCAGAATGACCATCAGTTTTACATAAAATTAATGACTGTTCACTATTTTTACCATGTGGGCAATAATAATCTTTGTGGGCTTTAAGGGTTGATGCAGAACTGAACTTTATTTTACAAGGGACACAATAGTAGCTGAAGTTAGCTTTCTTTTCAGGGTTCTCAGCAGACATCACATGGGGTTTACTGCTGTTGTTAAGAAGATCATGTTTATCTTCACTGTTCAATGATATGGATGGTTTACTGATGAGTTCTGGAGATTTCTTAGCAAGCACTACACTGGTAGGATTGGACTCTGCTACCTCTCGAGGTGACAGCTTTGGTGATATTTGTGGTGATGTCTTTACAGCCCTTCTGCTGGCACAGTAATGCTGCTTGTGAGCAATAAAATTCTCATGCTTATAGAAGACAATGTTACATTCCATGCACTTGCTAACATGTGCTGTTGTAGTTTGACCACTTGGAGATGTGATCAAAGCTGTTTGGTGTGGATATTGCTGAGCTGCTTGTTTGAAAAACTGGTTGAGGACATTAGGTTCAGTTGTAGACCAGGTTGTGGCAGCAATAGCAGCAGCAGCAGCTGCAGTAGTAGTAGTTGTGGTAGCTGTAGTAGTAGTGGTGGCAGAACATGAAGAAGATGAAGAAGACGAAGCAGAAGAAGAGGAAGAACTTTCAGAGACCGATTTCCTCTCAGCAGGAGTTGAATCAAATTCTTCTTTGATCCTGTTCCTCGTATCTGAAGACTCTGAGACTGTTGGTGAAAGAGGTTCAACCGCAACTTTCTCTTCTGATTTTGTGTCCTCCTTCTTAGTACTTAAGTCCAATGGCTGATCTTTGCTTGAATTAGATGTGGGAATGATGGTTTGGTGTGCCTGTGCAGGCTGGGTGAGGTTAGCAGAGGAAACAACTGGTTGCACAATTACTGTTGGTACAGTGAATGCAAGACTGGGGATACCATTTGGTGCTAAAATAGGGGCTGCTACAATAACTGCCGTCTGTGTTGACAAAACAGAGTTGCTCGCTGTCACATGGTAAGGAAGACTTGTTAAGTGATGTGTAACTGGGGTCAGTGAATTGACTGGACTCTGCGATCCAATTTCAGGTTTATTTAATACATTTGGTGACTCTACTTTTCTAGTTTCTTTGTTCCGTCGAGAACAATAAAATTTCTTGTGGCCTCTAAATGTATTTACAGAACTGAATTGAATGTTACATTCTTTACAGAATGTTTCAGATTTCAGAATTGGTTTATTTTGTGGGCTTTCTTCAGACTCTTTTGCTGACCTGTTATGTATTCTTCTGTGTCGGTTTAACCCAGATAATTTTTCAGCTGAATATGAACAGCATGGACACTGATAAAGCTGACCAACTTTAATAGGTTTTGGAAGAGGAGAGCCAGATTCTGTACAGGTGTCAGATTCTTCAGCTTCAGATACCAAATGATCAGAATCCAAGCGGATCTTTTTTGAGCCTTCTTCATCAGAACCTGTAAAAAACAATTAAAATAAATAACATTAGATTGACGAATAATAGAATTTTAATTATTTCATTTTTATCTTTGTTATTAGATTAAATTTTTTCATGTTCTTAAATTCTAATCAGTATCACCAAACCAAAATACAGATCTGGGCAAGTCGTAGTGTTAGTATAAACAACTACATTCCAGCAGCCCTGTTAAATGAAACACTACATTGTAGGATCTCTGTTGAATCTGACACTAGCTGTTTAAATAATGAAACAGCTTGCTCATAAAATTAATGTACTGGTGGCTGGACACGCTACTGATTTATACACCCTTAATATAGTTCCCAGAGAGATTCAGTGTGGCAAATTATGTGATAAAGCTGGCCCTTTAAATTGCCGGTACAACTCATTTTTGCCAGGCAAGTGGACTGGAGCAACATGAAATAAAGTGTCTTGCTGAAGTACATAACATACCACTAGGAATCAAATTCATGACCTTAACCACTAAGTCATACACTTCCCCTTTAATACTATAATTGATAAATAAAATACATACCTGCACTAGGTTTTCTTTCTCTCTTCTTCACATTACTGTGAGGTAGCAATGTGCTATTTCCACTGGCTGCATCATTTGATGGCAAAACATTGCTGTTGGGAGTGGTGGTGATGGATGGAGTAGGTTTCTTGGAACAGTAATATAGTAGATGACCTTCTAAAGTACTGGGCTTACTAAAACGGACACCACAGTAGGGACACTGGTAAATAAGGGCTGCAATAAGATTAAAAGAATAAAAATTACTCAAATAATGAAAGATTCTTTATAAATAACAATAAACATTTACTGATGAAAGGATCTGTGTCCTTTATGCATAGAGTCAAATTTATTATACAGATTGCACATATTGGGTAGACTAGAACTGTAACTTACTGAGCCAAGTGAAACCTAAAATTCCTTTTGATGCTTGGACAACGTGTTTTTGTGGAAGACCAGCAATTGCCCAAGCATGTCAGTCTCCCCTATCCATGCACCAGTGTTGCTTAAAGGAAAGGCAAAGGCTAATACAGTTTGGCATCAGTGACATTGCAACTTATTTTTTCTGGCAAAGTGGACTGGAATAACCCAAAATAATGTGTCTTGCTGAAGGACACAATGTGCTGCCTGTTCAGTAATTGAACTCATAACCTCCTTATTGTGATTACAACACTCTACCCAAAAAACTACATGCCTTCACAAATTACAAGTAAGTTACAAACATAAGCGACGACCCAGTAATTGATTGGTAATTTATTTTATCTACCCCAGAATAATGAAAGACAAAGTTCACCTAGGCAGGATTTGAACTCCAAATATAAACAACTATAACTAAATCATAACAAAAGGTATTCTATTTGGCACTCACCACCCTCAATAATTTCTAGCATAGACAGACACAAGTCATGAATGTGTGTGAAGGACATAAGGAAATAAAATCAACCCCAGTGCTTGACTGTGGAAGGATTAAAAACAAATTTGATCCTGGCAAAATTTGAACCCAGAATTTAGAGAGCTGCTGTATTTTGTCCTATGCTCTAATGATTTAGCAAATTCAATGTCCATTTAATGTAAATGATTTTTCAGACATTATAAACAGCAATTTGAGGCAACAGAGACGTGTTTCAAGTCTTATCGGGGCTGGCTGCTCTTATAATGACTGAAATTAATACACATCATTTTTATGTCAAATATAATTTACATTAATATTTTAGCAGTTAATTAATAATTCTTTGTTAATTCATAAAAAATTTAATGAATGTTTTTATAAAGCAGCAATATTTCATCAATAAATTAATTAAAAATGAATTAATTATTAAGAAGTGGTTAAGATAAAAGTGATGGCTTACCAGAGAAAACCGGTATTTCTGTATTGGAACCTGGTAGATTGATAGCATGTTTTGAACACTCTGTCTCTTCCTTTTTTATAGTAGCAGCACCAGTAACTGCAGGCAGGCTTGAAATTGGTGTGGTTGGAGAGGCCTTTTCTTTGTCACCTCCAGCATGATAAACTTTTGGAGAATGACTCTTACTGGATAGGAATGTAAACGAGGCAACAAGAGCAGATTCAGATACTAAATCTACAATTAATTTGCACCAAATACGACCATCTGCAAAAAAAAAAAAAAAAAAAAAAATTAATTAACAAAAATAATAATGATTTCTAATTTTGGCACAAACTCAGGAATTTGTTGGGATAGGAAATTGATTGTATTGACTCTAATAATTTATTGATGCTTTATGTTATTAATCCCGAAGTGATGAAAGGCAAATTTAACTTCAGCACGATTTGAACTCAGAATGCCTCAAAGCACTTGATCTGAAGCTTGAATGACTCTCCCAATCCCTTATACTATTAACTAAAATAATAATAATAATGATAAAACGACTGAAATGGCATGACAGAAAGAATTTCATTTTAAATATCATCACTGGTGTTATAATCATCTTAACATCTGTTCTCCATTTTGGCAAAAGTGGACAGGTGGATAGACTTGTAATCACCTATCTCTGCAATGCATCTTTACTGTTCTCTTGTCATCTCATCAGTAAGTGAGATCCTAGCTCCTTATCTACATCTACCATCAACTCACTACATATTTTCTCTCACTCTCTAATATGAGGACAGGTGGATGGATCTGAATACAAGTATTTCTGCACTTTTCTTGTTATCTCCATAAGTACAATCTTGTATTCTTTTAAGGTCTGTCCTAACACCCTCCCACCAATTGTTCTGTCTACTACTCTTTCAAAACCAACAAGGAAGTCTCTACACATTCATATGGTGACTTGCTAAACATAGCAGCTAAATCATTCTCAAATCATGGACTACCACTTTAGACAGGATGTGTGTACTCTGTCAGAAAAGTTATGTCTTGGAATCCCTTTGATCATAGGTTTGCTTGATCAAAGCTGATTTGGACTAAACAACAACAACAACATTGACTTCTACTTTAGATACCTCTTACAAAAAAATTTGTAATATTTTACTTTGTCACCCAGTTTTATTGCCAAACTCTGAATGGTGAAATGGAAATTTAAAGCAAATCCTACTTTTACAAAAGTTTGCTTTAACAATTACTGAAGATTCTAAAAAAATCTTAAAGAAATGGTAGATGTCGTGTAGGTGCATTTGATGGTGGTGATGATGATGGAAAATGAAATAGTAATTTCAGAGACAAAGGTATAAATTGTTATAGCTACAATAAATATGATGTTTCGAGTTGACTCCACAGTCTCTACTACACAAATACTTGAGGTAGCAACAATGAACAAATATGAAATGGAACAGGTTCCTATTATAACAAATATACAGAATTAATGCTCTGTTATCTTGTGACCCCCTGTGTGTACCAGCTTTAGAATAGGTATACCATTCCTTTGTGTATTGTAAGAAATGACTAAATTGGTTGGCAAAAGAAAGAGCATCCAGTCTTAAAGCATTGCATCAAAAAGGACACCATGCATGAAGTCTATTATGAGACCTGTAAGGCTAACCATTGCTTCTGGAGGGAAAATGGTGTTAAAATGATTGTTGTGTTGTTGTATTGACGTGTAATCAAATGAAACTACCCAGAAGGCTAGCTAATAAGTGTTAAGAAATATAAAGTCAAAACATTAAAACTAATAACAGTGTAAAGTTTTGAAATGGTGAGATGTAGTGTTTTTTGTTCATGATAAACACAAGAATGGAGACATTCATTCTACAATGGCCATGGTGTGACAATCAGAAAAAATTGTAGCAGAATGAGTCATCCATACTGTATGCGTATGTGTGTGCATGTAGGTTTTAGGCCAAACAATTTTCTGAATCTGTCTTGTGAAAAAAAGGGGAGAAGGTGACCTCTGTACAATTACATCATTGTACTAAATGATTACATGAAAATATCTCCCCCCAAAGTGATGTTATCATCTAGCAAGATAAGAGTTATCTTAGAAAAGCTAAGGCCACAACCAACAAAACTAGGTTTCTTATTCATACTAAGATAAGTTGTCAATGTCTCCCTTTACCAGTACCACCCCAAGCCTCTCAGCACAGCCAGAAAATATTTTATCTGAAAACAAATCTTAGATCTAGTGGTTGGCTGTTAAACAATGCCCTCATTTATACTGTAGCTGGACCTTCTTCAGCTTCCCAGACAATTTTTAATCTTTAAAAGTATCTCAGATATTGAGGATTAGTCTAAAGACAGTGCAACATTTATTCCCACTTGTTGAAAATTTATTTTATTTTCTGACTTAGTCAGATTAGGGAGAGCAGAGCAGCATCCATGATTGGTGTGAGGAGTCAAGGAAGTTATCCTCAGACTAGAGGCCTAGCTTGAATGCTTGGAAATGTAGTGATCTCTACTAAAAGCAGCCAGGGACCATGCGGTGGTATTCAACTGAGCAACACATTAAGTCTAGGTAAGAAGGTTAAGGGGTCCTTAACTCCTGCTGGAAATGTATGAATGCCATCCTGACTTTTGGTGGTTCTTTTAACACAGAGAGAGAGAAAGAGAGAGGAAAACCAACATCGGAAGGATAAAAAGCAAAGTTTTACCTTGATGAGATTTGAACTCAGAACAAATTGTGAGGCATTTTCAATCTGATGTCCTAACAACTCTCCCAATTCACCACTATAGATTAAGTCTATCACCCAAGAACATGATTCGACTCGTTATTACAAACATTGGTTTTCTCTAATCTGTATAGCCCAATAGTTATCCAATACCTCAGCTAGACAAAATAACCCACTCACAGAGTTCCTCACACTATTTTCTATCAAAAGCAATACTAGAGAGAGTTCTACATGATCATTCAACTTGTAGAAATAGCAGCTAAATTCTCCTACAACTCACATTCCTTAAAAAAATTAAGGACACAGTTCTAGATACAGTATTATTGGAAATAAAATGGGGTCATCATATTTAGAAGGCTTTTTGTTTTTTTTTTCATAGGGAAGGTGACAGCTGGAATGTGTTTGATCATAGGTTATGCTGAATCAATGCAGATCTGGAGCAAAACAACCATGACAGCAACAACTATTTTAAGGCCATCTTTACTAGGTTAGCCATGGAAGCTTTATGACAAATGTCATTAATCTCTAAACTGTGATAACGACAACAAACATATTAATGCCATCTTTGATAGAGTTGGGTTAGCCATGCAAACCTCATGACAAACTTTCTTTTTCTCTAACCTGTGATAATACAGATTTAGTGTTTGTTTTCAAATTAAAGTATAATCAATTATATATTTAAATGGAAGTATAATTAGTTTTACTCTCCAGTTTATTCTGCTTTTGGGTGTAATAAAGGGATTTATTTCATATCCTTGCAAATTAACTATCCAGGGTAATAATTCTTCAATGTATCAAGAAGGTTTGATGTAAGTGAAAACAGTTCTCCACACAGCCTGGTAGGCTTGAAGATGAAGTGATGGATCAATCATCCAGTTATGGATGAATGGATACCGATAGATTTTTCATCACGGACACACACACATGCACACACATACACAAATAGAGACTGAGAAGCACACATTCATTTGCATAAAAATACACACACACACACACACACACATATCTAAACAATTACAATATAAACTGGAAATATTTGTAAAGAATCATAATACATACATACTCAGACATACTCACACACATATACAGATATATAAACACAGGCATATAGATAGGGGGGGGGGGTGAGATGATAGATTGATAGAAAGATATATGCATAAATAGATTGACATATAGATGGATGGTTAGGTGGATGGATAGATAACTAGATATATTTAAATGTATTTTGGCTATCTAATGGCATAAAACTTGCCATTAATATGCCTTCAGATAAGATATCTCACAAAGGTAATAGACTGGAAATGAACAATTTTGTTAAATATATTTTATAAAAGCATTTTAATGTTATAAAAGAAAATTTGCTGGTAATTGAAGTTTATATCCTATAAACACCAACACACATGCATATATATATATATATATACATATATATATATACATATATATGTATATATATAATATAATATATATATATATATATATATATATATATATATATATATATATATATATATATATACATATATATATATAGATATATATGTATGTATATATATAATATAATATATATATGTATATATATATATATATAAAATATATAATATATATATAAGTATGTACATATATATCATCTTCATCTTACATCCATTTTCTCTGCAATCATATGTACGTGTGTGTGTGTGTGTGTATTTATATGTATGTACACATAGATATATGTATTAGATATATAGCTAGATAAATAAATAGATAGATAGATAGACACAGATGTTTTATAGTTGATATCTGTGACTGGCCAGACCTCTAATTGTCTAAGTTAAAACATAGACTAGATTATAGGATTATGTAGACGGCTTGATAACAATTTTGATAGGAGGCTTCCTTACATCTGGCCTCTGCCTGTATAACAGTTTCTTTCACAGATACATACATATATGTATATATCTATGTCTACGTGTGCCTATATATATATGATATATATATATATATATATATATATATATATATATATATATATATATATATATATATATAACGAAGGAAATGTGGTAAGGAACCAGGTGGACCATAACGCACCAAAGTACTCAATACTTAGGGTAGTAGAGTGGGTAATAGGAACAAGTAAGACCCCGACGGCTGAGCTCAAGCGTTTCGACGGCTAATTCTGTACTGAATGAAAATTTATTCTGAGAATAAATTTATTCGGAGAATAAATTTTCATTCAGTACAGAATTAGCCGTCGAAACGGCTTGAGCTCAGCCGTCGGGGTCTTGTTCCTATATATATATATATATATATATATATCATATATATATATATATCATATATATATATATATATATTATATATATATATATATATATATATATATATATATATATATATTATATATCATATATATATAATATATATATATATATATATATATATATATCATATTATATAAATATATATATATATATATATATATAAATGGAAAAATTTGAACAGGAACAAAACAGAGAGGCAGTACAACGAATGTTTATTAATTTCA
>OZ024746.1:74966535-74967931 GCA_964016885.1 Eledone cirrhosa | reverse complement strand
GTGTGTGGGAACAGAGTTCAAAGGGTGTGTAGGGGAGTGGTGGAGAGACATATAGCGAAAGGAAACAGTGCGAATGAAATTAAAAATAAAAATAAAAATAAAGCATGATCAAAATAAAAGGAATGAAATAAAAATAAAATATAAAAGCATGATCAAAATAAACTGAAATTAAAAAGGGGATATATATATATATATATATTTAATCATCCTTTTAAGTCTGCTTTTCCATGCTGGCATGGGTTTGAAGGAACCCCATTTTCCCTTCACCTTTATGTATATATATATATATATATATATATGTGTGTAGAGAGAGAGATAGATACCTTGATATATATATGTAGAGAGAGAGATACCACACACACACATATATATTATATATTATATATATATAATCACAGTTTCCAACAAATGTTTGGTTTCACAATCTCTGATAACCTTTCATGGCGACCACACATTCTTGACATAGTCAAGATGCCATCACAAAGGGTAGATTTTCCTTTCCAGGGTCAGAAAATGTTTAAAACCCTCAACAGCTGCTCTATCTATATAAAACAAACAAATATATGGGATGGTGCCCCAATCACATACACAATACATAGAGTGAGCTAGTGAGCAAAACCTCTATGCAGTCATCTGATCCGCTAGAAAATAGCAGTCCAAATTTCCTCAAATAAAGCTCTGTCAATAATGTGGCAATGAGTTTCCTGCATGTAGAAGATGGAATGTTGAACTGGGGATGCTTTTCATCAGAAGTGACTTGAAGTGAAGCAACAACAGTACCAAAAAAAAAAAAAAATTTGTCAAAACAAATTACGGGAGCTTTCACATGATCATTTGCCATTTTGATATGAATAGATCAATCGAACCTGTCAGCTGGTTATTTTGGTGCCACCATAAACAGCACCCCGTCTCCACTGTAAATATGGTTGGCATTATGAGGGATTTCCAGCTGTAGAAACCGAACTAGAAACAGTTCTGTGTGAGCAAGACATGGTCATCTGACCCGGCTTGTTACACAACATGACAACACGTTTTTATCTATGCTAGTGTGGAAAAAACAGATGTTAAGTGGTGATGATGATGATGAGATCAGTAACTTATTTACAAACAAGGGTTAACATCAGGAAAGCATCTGACTGTAGAATACAACATCATAAACCCCTCATCTAACCTAAATCAGCATGGAAAAGTGCCTACAAAAACAGTGATAATGATGATAAATATTGATAATAATATGGATATAAATCAAAACTATAGTTCTGGTTAATGCCATCACATGGCCCTTGGGAGAATTTAGTGGAACATTCTGTAGCAAACATTCAGGCCAGTTCCCTCGTTTAAGGATACCTTCCTCATTCTTCCCACCATTCTCGGAAGGAAAGGAGGTGCCCTTCTT
>OZ024746.1:74959035-74961535 GCA_964016885.1 Eledone cirrhosa | reverse complement strand
ATTCCAGTCATGCAGCAGCACTCAGCATGAAACCTATCAAGTGCAAGTTGTAGATCACCTTCTGTTGAATAAAGTAACACCCTGTGCTCTGTAAATACCAGCTGACTGATTTTACACTTGCCAGTCATGATACCACTTCCAACCTGGCAGAGCATGTCAATCCTGTTCATGAAATATATATATCTGTACAGATACAGTAGAGAATTAACCAAGGTAGCATGAATGAACATATAGCCATGTTACCGTGTTAAATTCACATATTTCCTTGTAGATTAAAAAAGTTGATGAACAACCTTAATTGATATTCTATCAGGTGACTGACTATCAATGACCAATTACAAGGAAATATTCAGCTAATGGCTTTATGAAACATACCAAATGTAGTAGCAACACTGAAAAGGAGACACTAATTTGCATTTTATCACTGCTCACTGTTTATGCCAGTAACTTATTTCAGTATATATTGAATTGTGTACTAAACAGGCAAAATATACAATAAATACATATCTGTACATATGCAAGATTAACTGAGGTGTGAATGTGTATATAAACATAAACATTGAGTGTGTGTGCATGTATATATATATATATATATATATATATATATATATATATATATATATATATATATAAGATGCACTCAGATAACTAAAAGAAAGCCACTGCCTTATTGTTGATGACTACACCAACAGTCCAGATCTTGTCATTCTACAGAACAAAGATCCATTTATAAGATATATAGGACATTTTCAGTGTAACTGTTATAGTGGCAAGCCTATTGGTAACATCTAGATAAAAGATATTTATATAATCATACTTTTATGGAGACTTAGTATTTAATTTTTATAATTTCACCGTTGTTTTAACTGAACATACATAATACAATAAGCTTTTGACATGCATGCAGAATCTAGCAGGGAGGAAAGAGAATGCTGTGATATCCATTATGTTGTTGTTGTAGGTGTTGTTTAGCCCAGGTTAGCACTGATTTTGCAAAGCTATCCATCAAAGATATTCTAGCTAGTGACCAAAATGTGTTCATATCAGTCATAATGAATCTAGAACTTCATTGTTTATTGTGTCCTCCCTTTCTAAAGATTACAGGGTGTAGTTTTAGAGATATATAGCAGCTATTTATAGCAGACTGTGTGGCTGCATAGAAGCCTCTTCATTAGCTCTTATTGCATATATAGTATCTCGTGTTATTTTTTAGCACCGAGTAAGGTCTGTTCAAGAAAAGCCATCATGACAGGTTTTTCAGCCACGACCATTCCATCTTGTTTAGACATAGTATATCTAGTACTAAGGCAGTGGATTTCCAGCCATTAGAACATTGGAGATGTTGCTTTGTGGTATTCGTTCTGGCTCTCTGTGCTCTTTCATCCTTTCAAGATCAATAAAAAAGGTACAAGTCCAGTACTGAGGTTGATTGTTCCATTATATCTCTCTTACTTCTTCTCTATTACATGTTCTCTCCTTTGAAAGTGACTGGCTGTGTTTGATCCTGAAGAGGAGATTAGTTCCACCGGGTTCAAAATACCCAAGACACACCATATGTCACTACAATTCAATCAGGAATTACAGGCCCATACATACATAGATATATAGTACTACATTATCAAATATTTCTTTTCTGTTTTAATATAGTAGTGTGTGATTTGAGAGTGATTTGGTTTCTATTTTTAGTAATTTTAATGACAACACAGCTGCTCCTTCATTGTCATGGTGTTAATGATGGGAAATTACTCCACAAACTAAACACTGTTTTATAAACATCATTGGTTAAATTTATCTAATGGTCCAATTACTGGTTAATTTCATGTGTGTGTGTGTGTGAGAGAGAGAGTGAGAGAGTGAGAGAGTGAGAGAGAGAGAGAGTGAGAGAGTGAGAGCGAGATAGAGAGAGAGAGAGTATGGAATATCAACATCACAGTTATAAAGGTTGATGCAGTGATTGTGCTATTAATATTGGCATATATAGATTTCCTTTCACTACAAACAATTACAAATGTTTGAAACATAAGTTGCCCTCAGCTGCATTTGAACTCAGAATAAATACCACAAGGCATTTCCTCTAATGGCTTAATGCTTCTGCCAGCTCACCACATATCACTTGGGGCTATTCATTATGCATTAACAATGGATTTTGGTGGTTTGTGAAGAGAATAGCTTGATATAAACCTGAAGTAAACTCTAGTGAATGTTTTACTTTTGAAATACACACCATATTACTGGAATTTAGTGACAATAGTGATGAATATTATGTGAAGGTACACAGCATAGTGGGTAGATTCTTGAGGTCATGGGTTCAATTCTCAAACAGGGTCACTTAACTGAAAATGAATACCATGTAACTGAGATAAGCTCCAGCCTGACAAGCCTCTACACTCAAGACACAGTGTTAAGTATATGTTAAATTGTTTTGTATACAAGATTACTTGTTTTTATAATAGGTGGGCGAAAGCTGGGAAAGAGAACTTTAAAAAAAAAGTGGGTGGGA
>OZ024746.1:74936535-74954035 GCA_964016885.1 Eledone cirrhosa | reverse complement strand
TTTATCACATATTATCTTTTCTTTATCTTATCATATATCATCTCATCTTATCTTATCTTATCTCATTTCATCTTATCTTATATCATCTTATGTTATGTTATCTTAAATAATCTTATATCATCTCATCTTAACTCATATTATGGGATGCTACAGACGTTTATGTCATTCTGGTGGTACCTTATGACCAAGCAAAAGTT
This sequence comes from Eledone cirrhosa, assembly GCA_964016885.1. Lineage (NCBI taxonomy): Eukaryota > Metazoa > Mollusca > Cephalopoda > Octopoda > Eledonidae > Eledone > Eledone cirrhosa. The sequence goes on along the minus strand of OZ024746.1, from coordinate 74,953,838 downwards.
CCCAGTCTTTCCTGTTTTAACACTAGCAATAGATAATTAAAGACAAAAAAGAATAACCAGCATACCAAGCATACAATGACATATGAAGACACAAACACATATGCACACACACATGCAGACACAAACAAACATGCATTCACACACACACACATTTATATACATAATGTATTGAAGTGTATCCACAAATCTGATGAGCTATCGATTCCAGAGTTGGGTCTACTCACTACTGATTGTACCTTGGGCTGATTGATCATAGAACGCATGTCACGTGTGAATAAACATATTGATGTTATATTGATACTTCCTTCTTACTTTGTGTTCTTCTTATATATATACTGTATATATATATATATATATATAGATAAGTTATTCCGGGTTGAATCGGAGGTAATCACAGTAAGTAAGCTACTCAATATATAGCAGAGTATAAAAGTGTTTATATATATATATATATATATATATATATATATATATATATATATATATATATATATATATATATATATATATATATCTTTCTTTTGTCTTGTGGCATGAGATTAACGCTAACTTATGTTCCCATCCCTTTCTGTTTTCCTTTATCTGACTGGTAGTAGCACACTGTGAGCTTTAACCACGTCACTCGAGGGCGACCGGCTAAGGTAGAGGCTGCAAGATAGCGGTCGCCCTTGGGTCTTCGATTTTCAGCCCCATGGATTTTATCTATTACATTCACGTATTATATTTCGAATACCTGATGATATCACCGGATTCATACGGAACCCGGTCATTGAAATGATCATAGTATAATAAACCTTTCAAGGATTTACACAAATCCAGCCTCCTGTCATTTCATTATAATTATATATATATATATATATATATATATATATATATATATATATATATATATATATATATATATATATATATATATAGAGAGAGAGAGAGAGAGAGAGAGAGAGAGAGAGAGGCACATGGCTTAGTGGTTAGAGCATTGGCCTTGTAATCGAAAGGTTGTGAGTTCAATTCTCAGACCAGGTGATGTGTTGTTTCCTTGAGCAAGACACTTTATTTCACATTGCTCCAGTTAACTCAGCTGTAGAAATGAGACGATAGTACCAGGGTCCCTATCATTCCACTGCAAAGTGGTCGTGGAGGTGCCACGGCAAAAAAGTACCCAGCCCACACTGTAAAGTGGATGTGTAGGCGCCACGGAAAAAAGCACCCAGCACTCACTGTAAAGTGGATGTGTAGGCGCCACGGAAAAAAAGCACCCAGCACTCACTGTAAATGAGGTTGGCGTTAGGAAGGGCATCCAGCTGTAGAAATCAAGCCAGAATTAGTTCCCGTCCCACCCTTGCAAGCAGGGAAAAGCGGATGTAAAATTATGATGATGATGATATCTATATATATATAATAAATGTAATCTGAGTTTAGTTTTTTGAATATTAATAATATTTGATTTGTTTGCAATTATGCAAACAGCCTCTTTTTAAGCCATGTCAATAGAATGACCCCCCCTCATTCTTACTCTTGTATTGACATGTAAACAGAATGGCAGACGCTAATGTTTCTGGGTGATTACCCTTCATTAGTACACTATATGGTTTACCTGCCAACTGTCAGAGCTAGTGAAAATATATAATATTTTCTGAAATATACAGTGACTGATCATTCTGATTTGCATATTAGCAGACTTAGCAGACCCACTGATCAGCTGTATATATATTATATATATATATATATATATATATATATATATTTGAAAATTGAATTAAAAGCTTTCACTGTATTTTCATTGTATTTTCACTACAGAAAATAGTCTAATAACAGAAAAGAGAGTGGGTGCATATGTAGCTATTTGACTATTTGTGTGTGGATGTATGTGTATGCACATGTATATGTTGGATCTCAGGTGGTTTCGATGAGGAGGGTACTAGTTGTTGGAACAATGAAGCAGCCTGATCGCGAACACACACACACAATCACACTCAGATTTATATATGTATATATATACATATATATGTATATATGTATATATATGTAGATACATACACACACACACATATAGATGTAGACACACACACACACACACACACACACACACACACACACATATAGACGTAGATACACAGAGACACACATACATACATATAATTGTAAAGAGAAATACATATTTTCTGTATGAACTCCCCTGTATGTATTATAATCCTATTGCCAGCCTTTTGTTTTAATGCTCCAGATTCTCTTTAGATAACTATTCTTTGCTGATATTTGTATTTCTTAACTATTTCAAATAACAAGATTCTTATCAAGCAACTAAGTTTTTAAGATGAGAAATTAATAAAGGAATATATATCCATTTTGGAATTATCGAAATCAAAGATTTTTTTGATATTTTTTGTTATTTTTATTTATGTTTGATTTTATTTATTTATTTATTTTCAAATTGAAATCATATAACACTGAGAAATCTAGAGGAGACAAAAGATATTGAGAGAAAGTGTATGTTAATGAGAGAGTGAGATAGAGAGATATTAAGAAATATTAAGAAATGAAAGGGGAGAGAGAGAGAAGGGGAACGAGAGAGTAGGGGAGATAGAGAGAAAAGGGGAGAGATAGTGTGGTGTGGGAATAGTGTGGAAAGTAAAAGAAAGTGAAACAGAGTGAAATGGAGAAAGATAAAGAGTGAGAGAGACATAATTAGAGAGTGATATATATATAAAGAGTGAAAGGTGAGAAGGAGAGAGAGCTTATGCATGCTTATGAGAGAGGAAGGAATAGAGATAGGAGAGAGAGGGGGTGAGGAGAGAAAAGAGACTGAGAGAATGTGATAGGAACAAATGAGAGTGCAAAACAGAGAGATAAGGAGAGTAAAGGGGCAAATGAGAGAGAAAGAGAGGGAAAGAGAGGGGGGGGGGGTAGATAAAGAATGAAGATGTATGCTTATTAGAGGACAAGATAGAGATAAAGATAAGAGAATGAAGGAGAGAGTGAAATGAGTGGAGAAATTGAGACAGACAGACAGAATGGGAGAATGGTGGGAAGAAGTGGAGAACAGGAGAAAAGGGGAGATAATGTATTTCCTAATCATTAGAACATATTTCCAGCATAACTAGAAAAATCTTTAATGCAATCAGATGATTAAATTCATAAGTTAATCACTGTAGAAAATATAACTACTGCACACACACAAACACAATATATATATATATATTTACACACATATATACACTCACATAGACATATATGAATATATAATATATATATTTATATAAACATCTTCCTTTCTCTATAACTGAAAAATATGATAAGGGTAAAATATAAAATAGGTTGATTTAAGCTGCTAAATAGTATGCAATTTAAGCTGCTAAGTAGTATGCAATTGTTTATTGTTTGTGTATCATTTCTTGGTTTTTCTTGGCTTTAAATTGTTTTTGTATTTTACAATTCTAATTTCTCTTATTTCCGTGTGATAAATTCTTTCTGTAAATGTTATAATAATTTTTATAATAATGATAATGATAATGATAACGATAATAATAATAGTAAAAATAATAACAAATAAATAAATAATGGTAATAGGCAACATTCTGGTGAATCTCAATATCACTTCATTCCATAATGGGTAAACTAAGAGAGAAAGAAAGATTGTATGATATGAAAGTGGTGGTATGAATATATCCTTAAACTAAAAAACAAGAAAGTGACAGAAAGATATATATATATATATATATATATCATCATCTTCACCGTTTTATGTCCATTTTTCCACGCTAGCATGGGTTAGACGAGTTGTGCTGTTGTGGGTAATGCCAGGTCAGGTGACCATGAATTGCTCATACAGAACTAATTTGGGCTCAATTTCTACAGCTGGATGCCCTTCCTAATGCCAAACTTATACATATATATATATATATTTAAAAAAAAGTTAAATACAGAAATGCAAAACAATTAATGTTATTAGGTTCATGCTTAAATGAAAGGTAGAGAAAAAGAAAGTTCAATGTATCAAGCTTTAGCCCTATATTATATACTAGCAGTGGTACCCGGCGTTGCACGGGATAAGGTATTGTGAAATATATAACCGCCTTAGCTAAGCTTAGTATTGCCACAGCCACGGCTGGCAAAGAAGCAAGGGTCTGGTGGTACGTAAGTAAGCAACACTGGCTTAAAACGTGAGGAAGTTGTGTGCACTTACCAACTGTTTGGGGAATGAGCGTGAGATTTGTCTTGAGCAAGGGTGGCAGAATAACCGGATGCAGCAGACAGCCAGACATACAGACATATTATAAGGGCGCGTTTTGGACACAGAGCGAATTGTAGGAAGTGACGTAATGCAGATAGCCAGACATAGAGACAGATATTATTAGGGCGCGACGTTATATGTATGTATCTATCTAAAAAGAGAAAGACTAAGAATTATAGAGAGAGATCTCTAAATCGCCTAATGCGGGCATTGAAAATTTGAATTTTCTTTTGCTCAGAACACTCCCTGAAACATAAGTATTACATGTGTAAAGTTTGAAAACATTTCTCTAGTTTTAGGGATTTTAACTCACACACACACACAGACAGACATCCTCAGTTTTATATATATATAGATATATATATATGAGAGAGAAAGAGAGAAAGAGTGACTGAAATTGGAAGGAAGTTCAAAAGAAAGAAACTTAGACTAAAGGGTTTAACATACAGTAATTATTTAGCAGAAAATATCTTTAAAAGGGTTATAATATCTTTACTAGTAGGCAGACTGTTGTAAAAATGTGCAATGCTAGAGTAAAGACTTAATTTTTTATTTGAAGTAGTCATAGCGCTGTTTGGTACTTTTCAAGAATGTCTTCTAATGGAGTTTTGTGTGATCCACGATTTGAAGAATTAATATATAAGGAAAATAATGTGTGTATAATGTGTGTAGATAATCGAGGTGGGGCTGTTGTTTTTATTGTTGTGGTTTAGACTCGCGGCAGCACTTGACAGCAAACCTATCTAGTGCTTGTCAGAGATCATCTTCTGATGATTTAATTACTACCATGTTGTCTAGATTGATCCTAGACCCACCAATCATTTCAGCTGATTGATCCTAGACCCACTGATCATGATACCACTTCCAGCCAGGCTTTCACATGTCTATCCTGCTCATGAAGTTAGGAACAGGAGAGGTGTCAGTATCCACTCTTGGCATAGTCCAACAGTATGATTTTATGATAGTGAAATAATTTTGAAAATAATAAAAAATTTGAAAAGATTTACAAATATAACTAACTTTCTAATTATTGAATCATGTAGGTGTCACAACAAAAAAACACACAGTCCACGCTGTAATGTGGCCATGTAGGCAACATGGTAAAAACCTCCCAGCCCCCACACTGTAAATGTGGTTGGTGTTAGGAAGGGCATCCAGCTGTAGAAAACCCGCCAGACAGTCCTATGCGAGCAAGACAACCACTCTTGCCTCAAGTGGGAAAACTCCCGTCCAAACCCATGCAAGCGTGGAACACGGACGTTAAACGATGATGATGATGATGATGATGAATGGATGTTTAATAAAGGCCCATACAGAAAATTATAATGGAAGGTTTTCATATAAATATAAACAGTTTTGTCATAGAATCAGAAGTGGTTTGAAGTGGTTTGGTTCGAAAGGAGTTAAATAACCCGTCCTTATCTTAAACGGGGAAAATCATGTTTATGCAGGATAATGTTGACTTACATTATACCTTTAAGTGTGTGTGTGTGTGTAGGTACTAATTGGATGTAGCATGGCTCAGTGGTTAAGACGTTCTCTTTGCAAAGGCTGGAATACATTTAATTGTACATCTGTTTAAGTGAGGCTGATCTAGGAGGATAAACAACGACCACAGCAACAACAACATAAACTATTAAAAATTCCTTTCTAAGATACAAAATAAGGTTGTAAAAATATAGGGAACCACAGTATACTATAGGTAAGTCAGTTAACCCTGTCTAATTCTCCAAGGAGCAACTGGAGAATTAAAGATCAATAAAAAAAAAAAAGAAAACCGAAAAAAGAAGAAGAAGAAAAGGAAAATGAATACAAAACAAAACAAAAATAGCTGAAATACAAAAAGAATCAAATAAAAGATTGTTGTAAATGTTAATGAAGTTATGCAGTCATGAATGGTGGAATGATCTGGTACTTGTCACCTAATCTGACAACCCTCTCTAGCTTTGACCATCAGTAAGGGACAATAATGATGTAATTCACAATATACATACAGCAATAAATGTATACAGGCAACTTGTATGTTATAAAGTATATAATGTGAACATGATCATCTAGATTATGCTTCTGCTTCTATCATCATCATCATCATCATCATCGTTTAACGTCCGTGTTCCACGCTTGCATGGGTTTGGACGGGGGTATTCCCACTTGAGGCAAGAGTGATTGTCTTGCTCGCATAGGACTGTCTGGCAGGTTTTCTACAGTTGGATGCCCTTCCTAACACCAACCACATTTACAGTGTGGGGCTGGGAGGTTTTTACCGTGTTGCCTACACGGCCACATTACAGCGTGGACTGTGTGTTTTTTTGTCGTGACACCTACACGATCTCATTTGTTTCGGCCTGGATGGCGTGGCACCAACACAACTTTACATAGAAGGGGGCGGTGTGGATTGGGGGGGGGGTGTATTTTGTTAGAGATGCCTACTGACTGTAGTAGGTTTTACTTTGTATTTAGGTAAGGCGGGTCTTCTCTATTACTGAGTACCGCCAAAGGTCTCGGTCCAGTGACATTGTCTTGGTGAGGTGTAACTGTGTGAGGTCGGAGTTTATCAGCTCGTCCCAGGTTTTTCTGGATATATATATATATATTCACTGTAAATGTGGTTGGTGTTAGGAAGGGTATCCAGCTGTAAAAACTCCGACCAAATTTACAGTCCCATCAGAGCAAAGTATGGTGTGGCCAACCCTGGCCAGACTTGTCTCTTGACATGAACAACCCATCTGACCCATGCAAGCATCGGAAAAATGGACGTTAAGTGGTGATGATGATGATGATATAGTAGCAGCCATTAGTTCCAACAGTGGACATTAAAACGATGATGATATATATATATATATATATATATATATATATATATATATATATATATATATATATATATAGTGGCAGCCACTGGTTGTTGGAACCAGTCCTCCCAACTAAGTCCTCCAGTTGATTCAATCAATGGATCAACGCACTAGTGAAATTAATGTACATGTGGCTGAATGTTCCACAGACACGTGTAGTCTTAGTGTAGTCTTCAGACAAGGGTGAATCTTTGAATTACAGAATTACAGGATTACAGGATTACAGATACAACTCATTCTTGCCAGCTGAGTGGACTGAAGTTACTTGAAATTGGTTAAAGTATTGGTTGTGGTTAAGTGTGCTGGTGGAATGTATAGTAGTGGTGGTTATAGTATTGGTGGTGGTGGTGGTAGTAATTATAGTATTGGTAGTGGTAGTGGTATTGGCGGTGGTGGTGGTAGTGGTGATAGTATTGGTGGTGTTGGTGGTGGTAGTGGTTATAGTGGTGGTGGCAGTAGTAATTATAGTATTGGTGGTGATGGTGGTGGTAGTAGTAGTTATAGTGGTGGTGATAGTAGTTATAGTGTTAGTGGTGGTGGTGGTGGTGGTGGTAGTGGTGGTAGTGGTGGTGTCTTGCTCAAGGACACAACACTCCACCATGAATCAAACTCACAACCTAATGATGATTTGGTGAACAGCCTAACCACAAAGCCATGTGCCTATACATGCAAATTTAACAATCAGTAAGTGATAATAATTATGTAATTCATCACATATATGCAACATTAAAGACAGAATCAACAAATATTTATGGTATATAATGTGAAGAAAATCACGAATGAGGGATACCAATCATATCAAGCTGTCTTTTGTGTATTTCATAACTTTAATTGTAACCCAAGCTGCCCAAACGAAGACATGTTACCATGATGATGTGAAATATTTAATTAGAAAAGGGTAAAAACCCATAAAAATCTCTGTAGTACATACAAAACACTGCAACTTTTAAAATCTGACTTTTGCAAACTAAATCATATTTGCACAATGTTGTGTGTGTTTCTGTTTGTGTATCTATCTTTTGTCATTTTATAAACAAACACATTCATGTACACACAAACATATACATACCAATATACATACATACATATATACATACACCTACATATATATATATATATATATACAGACCCATTCATACATATACACACGCTAAAAAACTAAAAAATATATATATATATACGACAATCTAACCAGTCATCCAGAGCCTGAGATCAGATAGATATAGTGAAGGTGTTTATTGAATTAGTCTTGTTTTATCTGGAGCTTATTTCTATTTCATTATCTGAATATAAAAACAAAGCCACAACCACAACAACAACGAGAAGACAAAGAAGAAGAAGAAGAAGCAGAAAAAGAATTAAAAAAAAATGAAGAAGACAAACACCATCGTGAAGGAAAAGAAAAGAATTCATAAAAGCTGATGGAAGCTACACAAGTAACCCTGTATTTATCTTATCTACTATGAAGGAAATCTTAAAAATGGTGATTACACAATAGTCTTTTATTTAGTTACCAGAATTTTGTGTGCCTGTGTGTGCCTCTATGTGTCTGTATGTATGCCTATGTGTTCCTCTCTACGTTTGTGTATATGTGTTTGTATGTGTGTACTTCTATTTATTTAATTTTTTTTTTTTTTTAAGAATAATCTCTAGCTCATTATTTTCTTTCGGAGACTGTATCTTGAACCTAATTTAGTTTCATTTATTAACGTGTTGAGACTCTGTAATTAATTCAAACAAACTAGTTAAAAATCTCTCCCTCCCCCTCTCTCTCTCTCTCAACCATATAGGGAGATACACATGCAGAGCTCAAAACACAAGGGAAAATCTTAGTTGGGAAAGAAAAGGAATTTTAAAATATGATGATGATGATGATGATGATGATGATATGCCAAAAGGCAACTTATTTTCAGACTAAATAATATTAGTCACATGTTATTGTCCATAAAGGTTCAACTCAAGACATTGGGGAGAGTATTGTCCTTATCAACATCAACATCATCATTTAATGTCTGTTTTCTTGTTTTCTATCAATTTACAGAGTAAAATACATGGGAAAACAACAAGGAACACTGAAAGATTGAGTAAAAAGGTGGTCGCAACATTCACATAAAAGACATATCAATAAATATGCAATAATTCTTCTATTCTAATACCGGCACCAAGCCAAGAATTTGGGGGAAGAGGAAAGTCAATTATATTGACCCCCAGTACTTAACTGGTACCTTTTTTTATCAACTTCAGAAGGATAGACAGCAAAGTTGACCATGACAAGATTTGACCTCAGAACCTAAAGATCTGAACAATTAAAAATAAGCATTTGTCTGAGGCTCTAGCAACTCTGCTAAATCCACCGCCTAATAAATATGTAATAGTAACTAGAACTAAGAGTGCAGAAGAAAGTAGAAAAGAAAACTTACCTCAAGCAATGTATCACAAGACTCTTCATTGCTAGCTGTTTCTCCACAGAATGGTCCCAAACAACTGTTCTTAGGCAATGGAATGGTGCAACATACTTGTAAATCATCTCCAGCACCTTTAACTAGTCGAAGGATTTCACACTTTGGAGACGTGACAGACACCGATGATGACAATATTACTGAAGATGATGATGATGACGATGATGGTGGTGGTGGTGGTAGTGATGGTGGTGATGATGATGAAGTCGATGATGTGGAGATCGCTGATGCTGATGACAATGCTGACAGCGATGATGGTAATGGAGGAGGAGGTGGTGGAGGTGGTGGTGGTGAGGACAAGGCAGAGGGTTCCTCTTTTGAAGATAGTCCATAGCAAGAATTATTACAAGTTTGTTCAGTTTTTATTTGGACATTTTCACACAATGGTTCTTTAAACGTTGATGAAAATGAATTCTGTTGTGGTGAGCTTGCACTGGATTCTTCATGAAAGTCACTCTCCCTTTCTTCGTGGTTAGAGCTATGAGCAGGTGGCGTTGGAAGCACCTCTTCCTTAATATCTTCAAGGTTTTTTCTATCAAGTTCATCTTCTAATTCTTTGTCGATGTTTTCATCCCCGGGTAGTCCTGAAAGATAACAAAATAAAATAAAATATTTATTAAAAATAAAAACAGATACTTAAAGCTAGTATTGTGTAGGAGGGAAAAACGCTAACCTTAGGCACAAGTCATAAAATAAGGGCCAGTTTGAAATAGGTCCTGGGGTTGCACAGGGTCTGACCAACAAAATAAAATAATAAGTGTTGAACATAAACAGTTGAAACTCTTGAGGCTGTGTGTAGCCCAACATACCACAGTTCAATAGATAATTAAATCAAGTAAGAGAATTATACTAAAAAATTCCCAAAATATTCTAATATATGAAGTAGAAGTAACAATAATTAAAAAAGTCAGCGATTTAGATTGAAACTAGGCTAGATATGGATAACAAAAATGCTTGAAGGTGACTCAATGCCCCAAAATGGCTAATATTCAATAATTGAAACCCGTTGAAACTAGTGTGGCTGAAACTCGAGTCCGGGAACTACTATAGGCACCCGTTTACGTGTGTTGCATTGAAGTGAATAACTATGTGTATACTCTGGGAATGTATTCTACATTACCTATTGAGTACGTTGAGATACAACTAGTCCTGGCATTGATAAATATGTTGGGTCCGTCAACTCCTTATTATATATGTGTATATATATGTGTGTATATATATATGTGTATATATATATGGAGGCACATGGCTTAGTGGTTAGAGCATTAGTCTTGCAATCGAAAGGTTGTGAGTTCAATTCTCAGACTGGGTGATGTGTTGTTTCCTTGAGCAAGACACTTTATTTCACATTGCTCCAGTTTACTCAGCTGTAGAAATGAGATGATAGGGACTGGGGTCCCTATCATTCCACTGCAAAGTGGTCATGGAGGTGCCATGGCAAAAAAGCACCCAGCACGCACTGTAAATGAGGTTGGTGTTAGGAAGCGCATCCAGCTGTAGAAATCAAGCCAGAATCAGTTCCCGTCCCACCCTTGCAAGCAGGGAAAAGCGGACGTAAAATGAAATGATAATGAAATGATGATATATATATGTATGTATATAATAGAAATAAAAGCTTTCACCATATTTCTTGACTAAAGAAATTTTAGCCTGATAGTGGGGTTTAGAACACTCTAAGAAATGGAAAAAGATGAGTATTGATGAACATGGGAGTCGAGCCCACATCTTTGGTTAGACGGACCACTGTGCTACCATTAGTAGTGTAATGGTAGTGAAGAATATGGCAAATGCTTCTATTTCTAATTAAATATATGAATTAAAAACAAAAATATATATTTTTTAAAGTGAACAGTTTTGAGTGATTCAATACCCAACTGTTGCAGAAATAACATATTATTATTATTATTATGTATTTTTGGTATCTTTACTTTTCTACTTCTACAAGGTTATTTATGGGATTGGTTATGGTAACTTCATCACAACCACCACCACTTCTACTAGCATAACCACCACATCATAATCATCACCAGCACCACCACCACTATCTCACATCAAACATGATCACCTCCATAGCAACATCCCCCTCCCCTGGCACCACCACCAACACCACCACTACCACCACCACAACCACCATTACTGCAGTAGGGACTGCTACCATTAATCACCACTTCCACCACAACAGCCACCTACACAAGTACCCCCCTCCCCTACCACCCCCACTACCACTACAGTAGGGACTGCTACCATTAGCCATCACCTCCACTACAACAGCCACCTACACAAGCACCCCCCCTTCCCACACCACGGCAGTGGTGGCTGCCACCATTACTAACACCATCAGGAAGAAAACAGGCGGAGAAGGAGAAGGAGGAGGCAGAGAAGGGGCTGGTGGGGGAATGATGGCTAAAAGGGGGGGAAAGAAATGAAGCAGAAATATCACTCCCCCACATTTTCCCCCCTCCCACCACAACCACATCTCTATGATGCTCACTATCTCTTACATTTAGTTCCACTACATACTCAAACCACCCAAGCCCCTAGCCCCACAGTGTGGTGTGCTGCTAAGTGTTAATCTAAGTTTGATAGAGTAACTTAATAGCTTCTCTTCCTCCTGCTGGCATTCACACACACATACATACACATACACACAAATCCACTTCTCCTCCTTCACCCAGACCTTCTGGCACATACACACACACACACACAAACACCTGCATACACGCACTAACAGATACACCCACAGGAACACATCCACCTCATCCAGGACTGCCTCTCTCTTCACACACAAACACATCATTAAAGTATGTGTCTACTGTGAGATTTATTATACATGTTGATCTCTTATATTTAAGAGTCAACATCACTTCATCCCTGTTACTATTTCTGCTGTTTTGATGTTATTTGTTTCTTCATGTGCGTTTCTCTCTCTCTCTCTCTCTCTCTCTATATATATATATATATATATATAAAGGAAATAGTTCAAGACACTGATGGCAGAGCTCAAGCCATTTCCACAGCTATTTCTCCACTGAAATAGCGGTCCAGAAATAGCCGTCCAGAAATAGCTGTCGAAACGGCTTGGGCTCTGCCGTCGGGGTCCTGAACATTTTCCTATTACCCACTCTACTACTCTAAGTATTGAGTATTCTGGTGCATTATGGTCCATCTGGTTCCTTACCCTTACACTTCCTTTGTTATATATATATATATATATATCATCATTCATCATTTCATTTTTACTTCCGCTTTTCCCTGCTTGCAAGGGTGGGACGGGAACTGATTCTGGCTTGATTTCTACAGCTGGATGCCCTTCCTAACACCAACCTCATTTACAGTGAGTGCTGGGTGCTTTTTTACCATGGCACCTCCATGTCCACTTTACAGTGGAATGATAGGGACCCCAGTCCCTATCATCTCATTTCTACAGCTGAGTAAACTGGAACAATGTGAAATAAAGTGTCTTGCTCAAGGAAACAACACATCACCCGGTCTGAGAATTGAACTCACAACCTTTCGATTGCAAGGCCAATGCTCTAACCACTAAGCCATGTGTCTCCATATATATATGTATATATATATTGATTAACTAATTAATTTAATTAGACAATTCCATTGATTGGTTAATTATTTATGTTTGTTTAATAACATCTAGTTGGGAGCTTTTCATTCGGAATGCGGAACGGAATTGAATTCCTTTGTTCACACTTTGAATTTACCTGCCAAAAACCGGGGGTTACTTCCCTTGTTGGAAATAACCCATGACAGTGAAACGATAGCAGTTCAGTGTTCCAGTCCACACCAGCCTGAGGGATAGAACAAAATTTCCTGTTGACGACATGAATCCTCAGGCTTGTATATTACGTAAGCTGGATGGATGATTTCGGATTCATAGAAACCTATCAAACGTATTGCAAAATATTGTTCGATATATCCAGGTCAGTTGTTTAACCTGATTAGTTTATTCGTTGTTTTGGTATTGTATGGCTGGGTTTACCTGCCGCAATTTTCAATATGTCAAGCTGTCTTATGTGCCCTAAGTGTGGAAAAATTTGAGCAAATCTAGTCTCAGGCACCACAGTCGCAGCCATGTTCAAAGAGAACCAGTGAACTATGATCTCCACGGTATTGTGAAGGTTCACAGGCAACCTGATGCAGGCCTGAGGCCAGAGAGATCTATAGTTGTCGTCAATGTGAGAAGGAGTTCAAATCTCTAACAGGCTTGAAAAGCGATATCCGAGCATCATACATCTGAATCTGACAAGCGATTGCAATACTCTTAGCAGAGTTTGCAGCCATCATATATCATCATCATCATCATCATCATCATCATCATCATCATCATCATCATTTTACGTCCGCTTGCAAGGGTGGGACGGGTCTTATTCAGCACAGCATCTCTCCACTCATCACGGTCCTTCGTCATCTCCACCGTGAGCTTCAATGATCTGAGGTCTGTTCTCACCACCTCCGCCCATGTTTTTCGTGGTCTATCTCTACCACGTCCTCCTTCAACTGGCATTTCCTGGCACTTCTTTACCCATCGGTCATCCTCCATGTGCATCACATGTCCATACCACCCCAGTCTCCTCTCCCGTACACTACATTCTATCCCTCTCAGACACAGTTTCTCTCTCAACACATTTATGCTGGGTCGTTCACGCACATTTACACTGCACATCCAACGGAGCATGCTTGCCTCATTTCTCTCCAGCCATCGCATATCCTCTGCAGTTGCTGCCCATGTCTCACTACCATGCAGCATCGTATACATATATATATATATAAATCCAGGATCCCGACGGCTGAGCTCGGGCCGTTCGACAGCTGTCAAAACGGCCATCGGGGTTGAATCTTTTCATATTACCCACTCTACTACCCCAAGTATTGAGTACGCTGGTGGGTTTTGGTCCACCTGGTATTTTACCACACCCTATCTGATATATATATATATATGTGCCTATATATGTATATATATGTGTGTATATATATATATATATATATATGTGTGTGTATGTATATATGTGTGTGTGTATGTATATATGTATATATACACACACACATAAATGTACGCACATATACAAACACACACATATATATATATACATACACACATGCATTCATGTATAAACACACAGATATACACACACACACACACACATCTCTGCATAAATACGCATACATATATACATACATGCATACATATCTAATTTCTCTCATTTGAAGAGGTTTCATCTGGATAGTTTCCAGACACTGAAACCCAAGGCCTACCCACTTTCTTCATCCTGTAATGATTCAGCAAAAACTATCTAAAAAGGTGTTTGGTAATTTAAATGTTTATAGTGCCTTTACTTGTAACAGATCATTGTGAACATATGCAGTATTACAGTAAAAATAATTGTTTCTACTTTTGGCACAAGGCCAGCAATTTCCCAGTGTATTACTGGTACTTTATTTTATCGACCCCGTAAGGATGAAAGGCAAAGTTAACCTCGGCGGGATTTGAACTCAGAATGGCAAGGGCCGTAACTCTATGCGTCAAAGCATGGCGTCCGAGTTATTACAGTAAAAATAATGTCATGCCATCAAAGTGCTGATTTATACTTTTCAAAAGGATCATGTCAATGCAGTTTTATGTAGTTTGTTAATTCAAATGCTTAGAGTATATTTACTAGTATATTTGTAATAATACAATAAAGACTTCAATTTTCAATGTGAGGCAGTCATAGTGCTGCTTTATACTTTTCAAGAATATTTTGCTCATGTAGTTTTATGTGGTTCAGGACGTTAAGAGTTTATTGATTTAACTCTTTCAATAACAAACTACCCAGGACTGCCCATGATTCTATGATATCAAAACTCACATTTTACTGTCTATATTTAAAATAAAATCTTCCTACATAATTTATGTAAGAACCTTTATAAAGTTATGTTCCAAACACTAGTTTAATAATGAGAAAAACTTTATATGAATTTTTTTTGTAGGCTTTATATATTGGGGTAGCACAACAACATTTTTTAAGTGCTTAGGATATCAAAAGGACTTAATATGGCCCTGATGTATACTCTGAGTAACCATGCTATGAGTCACCAACTGATTCCCTATAAATAAATATAAACTCTGCATATATTTATCCTGCCAGATTTCTACAAGGTGTACTTAAAACTACATTTACTATGCCCACCTATTTATCACATCATAAATAAGAAATAAGTAGAAACAGAAAAAAAAAAAAATAGAAATAATAACACAGCTTATCATTCAAATGAATGAATAGAAAAAGAAAGAAGCCCATTGTTACTGAAGAAAGAAAGTTTCCATTGCTGAGACTATTTCTCTGTTGCAGCATCTATCAAGAACCTCACCACTTTTCAGATGACAAGAGGCTGGATTTGATCTCAATATGTGCAGTTATTGAACAGATGCAGCAATGCATCCATCCCATCCAGTCCTTTAAAAATACTGCCAATCCACAGCTGCTGAACTTTGACTTATTTATCAACCCTGGAGGATGAAAGGCAAAGTTGACCCAAGTAGGATTTGAATTTAGAGGACACACACACACACACATACACATACACACACAGAGAGACACACACATGCAAACACACACATATAAATATATAGTTTTACATTTACTCATTTTCTTTAATAACTATGCATATATATAATTTCAATTTACTCTCTCCAGCAAATAAAGTATTTCCAAGAAAGCTATCTAGTAATAATAATATTAATTGTTTCTACTATTGGCACAAGGCCAGCAAATACCCAGTACATTACTGGTACTTATAATAATAATAATAATAATAATAATAATAATAATAATGATAATTGTTTCTACTTTTGGCACAAGGCCAACAATTATCCCAGTGCATTACTGGTACTTTATTTTATCGACCTTGTAAGGATGAAGGGCAAAGTAAACCTCGGCAGAATTTAAATCCCACCGAGGTTAACTTTGCCTTTCATCCTTACGGGGTCGATAAAATAAACCACTAGTAATGCACTGAGGTGGATCAGCACAAGATCAGTGTCTGCCAACATAATAAAAAATGGATGCAACCCATTATGCCGTGTATGTAAAAAAACAACCAGAGACCATTGACCATATAATTTCAATGTGCAATCCTATAGCTCCAATCGAATACCTAAACAGGCACGACAGAGCTGCACAATACATACATTGGATAATGTGTAAGCTTTTTGACCTGCCCCATCAAAAGAATTGGTGGGAGCATCAACCACCTCCCATACTTGAAAAAAGTCACATCTCAATCTTGTGGAACTTTAGCAGCCAAACAGACCGAAAAATAGATGCAAATAGACCTGATATAATACTGGAGGACTTTAAAAAGAGGGTATGCCTGCTAATTGATATGTCCGTTCCAATAGAGAAGAATGTATCTATAAAAACATTTGAAAAATTGAGATAGAAATTGGAAAAATGTGGAAGTTGAGAACTAAAACAATACCAGTGGTTGTGGGCGCTCTAGGAAAGATACGTAAGGGGTCTAATGATTACTTATCCCAAATCCCAGGAAACCCGTGTATAGAAGAAATTCAAAAGATAGTACTAATGGGAACTACCCATATACTAAGGAAGATTCTGCCATATACTAAGGAAGATTCTGTCTAAACACAAGTAAGTCTAAACACCTAAAGATGCATGTGTGTGTATGTATGTTCTTTCTTGAACATTGAGGTCACTGGTTGTGACTTGGTGATAACTCGTATGAACATAAAGCAAGATAAATGCAACT
>OZ024746.1:74926535-74934035 GCA_964016885.1 Eledone cirrhosa | reverse complement strand
CATTCTGAGTTCAAATCCCGCCGAGGTTAACTTTGCCTTTCATCCTTACGGGGTCGATAAAATAAAGTACCAGTAATACACTGGGATAATTGCTGGCCTTGTGCCAAAAGTAGAAACAGTTATTAATATTAAAGGCAGTGGATTGGCAGTATCTGTAGAGCGTCAGATGCCAGGCTTTGTAGCATAGAGTTATGACCCCTTACGATCTGAGTTCAAACTACACCAAGGTTCACCTTGCCTTTCATCCTTACAGGATCGATAAAATAAAGTACCAGTAACATACTGGGGTCGATTTAATCGACTCCCCCCTCCCACCAAATTACTGGCCTTGTGTCTATGTATCGGTAAAGGGTCGGACGCCATGCTTTGACGCATAGAGTTACGGCCCTTTCCATTCTGAGTTCAAATCCCGCCGAGGTTAACTTTGCCTTTCATCCTTACGGGGTCGATAAAATAAAGTACCAGTAATACACTGGGATAATTGCTGGCCTTGTGCCAAAAATAGAAACAGTTATTATTAATACAATAATTTTAAGGTGCTCATCATCATTGTTATCACCACCACCACCACCACCACCACCACCACCACCACCACCATCACCACCACCACCACCACCACCACCACCACCACCACCACCACCACCACCACCATCACCACCACCACCACCACCACCATCACCACCACCACCACCACCACCACCACCACCACCATCACCACCACCACCACCACCACCACCACCACCATCATCATCAGCACCACCACCACCACCACCATCATCATCAGCACCACCACCACCACCACCATTATCACCACCACAACCACCACCATCATCATCATCATTATCAAACACCACCACCATCATCATCATCATTATCACCACCACCACCCCTACCATCATCGTTATCACCACCGCCACCACCACCACCACCATCACCATCATCATCATCATCATCATCATTATCACCACCACCACCATCATCGTTATCACCACCACCACCATCATCATCATCATCATCATCATCATCATCATCGTCATTGTTGTTGTTGTGGTAATCATCATTATAATCATTATATTTAATCTAATTGGAGGTGATGAGCTGTTTATCAAATCTTATTTGTCTTCCTCCATATAGTTACACACCCACACCACCATCTATACCCCCATCAAACTCCACCCCCAAAACCTCCGCAAGCATATTTTTATTCCCCCCAGATTTCTACAAGGTGTACTTAAAACTACATTTACTATGTCCACCTATTTATCACATCATAAATAAAAAAAATAAGAAGACATAGAACAGCAACAACAACAACAACAACAACAACAACAACAACAACAACAACACACAGCTAACACTAAGCTAAAAGCTAGTTATAAGATGGTAAGACTTAAAGACAGGAATTGGTTAAGATTTATAGATTTAGCAGCAGAAGAGTGTAAATATTCTAGCTTCTCTTACTATAACAAATGAAGATATATCTGTGGGTCTCCAATGATAATAATAATTGAAATAACAGGATGGATATAGCATGGGTGGAGAGATAGAGAGAGAGGGGGGAGAAGACAGAAGGAGAGGGAAAGAGAGATAGAGAGAGTGGGGGAGAAGACAGAGGGAGAGGGAAAGAGAGACAGAGAGAGTGGGGGGAGAAGACAAAGGGAAAGGGAAAGAGAGATAGAGAGAGAGAGGGGGAGAAGACAGGGGGTGGAAAGAGAGATAGAAAGAGAGGGGGAGAAGACAGGGGGTGGAAAGAGAGATAGAAAGAGAGGGGGAGAAGACAGGGGGGGGTGGAAAGAGAGATAGAAAGAGAGGAAGAGAAGACAGAGGGATGGAAAGAGAGAGAGAATGAGGGGGATGAAGACAGCGAGGTGGAAAGAGAGATAGAGAGAGAAGGGGAGAAGACAGAGGGGCAGAAAGAGAGATAGAAAGAGAGGAGAAGAAGACAGAGGGGCAGAAAGAGAGATAGAGAGAGAGGGGGGAGAAGACAGAGAGGCAGAAAGAGAGATACAGAGAGAGGGGCAGAAAGAGAGATAGAGAGAGAGGGGGAGAAGACAGAGAGGCAGAAAGAGACATAGAGAGAGTGGGGGGAGAAGATAGAGGGGTGGGAAAAGAGAAGGGGGAAGACAAAGGGGTGGAAAGAGAGATAGAAAGAGGGGGGAGAAGACAGAGGGACGGAAAGAGAGATAGAGAGAGGGGGGAGAAGACAGAGGGATGGAAAGAGAGATAGATAGAGGGAGGGGGGAGAAGACAGAGGGACGGAAAGAGAAGTAGAAAGGGGGGGAGAAGACAGAGGGTGGAAAGAGAGATAGAGAGAGAGAGAGAGGGGGAGAAGATAGAGGGGTGGAAAGAGAGAGAAACAGTGTAAAAAAGAGAGTGAGGCTAAAAAGGATGAGAGAGAGAGAGAGAGAGAGAGAGAGAGAGAGAGAGGGAGAGAGAGAGAGAGCGACTAAAGAGTATACTAAGCTGAGCAGAAAGCAGGAGTAAGCAAATGTAGGTAAGAGGTCACTCATGAGATAAGGGGATAATGTGGAGGGAGGAATAGGGAGGAGAGTTTATAAGAGGGGGTGAGATAATATGGTGAATTATTGGTGTAATGCATGAGATGGAGTATATACACACACACACACACACACACACACAGACACACAGGCATGTCAAATTTAACATAAATATTCTTTTACTTGTTTCAATAATTAGACTGTGGTCATGCTGGGGCATTGCCTAGAACCATTTAGTTGACAATATGAACTCAAATGTTTTTCAAATCTGGTACTTACTTTATCAATCACTTTTTGTTGAACTACTATATATACATATATATATATATATATATATATATATATATATATATATATCGAATTTGCATTCGTTAGCTTGGCCGTGAACTAAAGCTTCATTAATGCTGTACTAAAATTTGTATACATACATATATATATATATATATATATATATGTATGTATATAAATATATAAATATATATACATCCACTCCAAATAAATGAGATAAATGAGATCGAGATCGAGATCATGTAGGTGTCACGAGAAAAAAAACACACAGTCCACGCTGTAATGTGGCCGTGTAGGTAACACGGTAAAAACCTCCCAGTTCCACACTGTAAATGTGGTTGGTGTTAGGAAGGGCATCCAGCCATAGAAAACCTGCCAGACAGTCCTATATGAGCGAGACACGGTCACGCGACCAACCTTGCCTCAAGTGGGACAACTCCCGTCTAACCCATGCAAGTGTGGAAAGTGGACGTTAAACGAGGATGATGATGATGATGATGATGATGATGATGATGATGATGATGATATATATATATATATATATATATATATATATATATATATATATATATGCAAAAAGTAAACAGAAACATGAAAGTAAAAAAACACAGTACAATGATATTAGTTTAACACTTGATATAGTAGGAAAAGTCTTTATGCTTTGGACACTAGTTCTTTGTCAGAAGATAAGATATATATATATATATATATATATATATATATATATATACTATCCGGGAGCTTCCAACAGTAATGGTTGCATTTTTTAAGGGTATGTCAATATTTATTTATAAAACTGATCTATATTATATTTTGTCTGATGAAAGCACACCATAATTTAACTTGGTGTCCTTGAAATATGTATAATGAAATAAATATGGTTTTATAAATATAGTTTCCATTTGTTAATATTGTATGTTTACTCCAAATACTTGTTGAGTGCTTTATATCAGTTATAAAAATATTTGCTTGTTGTATTCCAACAATTTAAATAGAACTTTTGCATATATATATATATATATATATATATATATATATATATATATATATATATATATATATATTGGAGACGCAGGACATGGCAGCGATAATGAGGGGCAGAGACTGCTGGAGAGAACTCGTCCATTGATCTTGGGAATTTTACACACCCTAGAATAGAATATATTGGAAGAGACCCCTCCACTATACAGTGGTGGCCATAACTGGACCCTGAAACCAATGGGCGCACATACATGTTAAGCGTATGATACTATATTATATATATCATCATCATCACTTTATGTCCGCTTTTCCTTGCTTGCAAAGGCGGGATGGGTCCTTTTTCAGCAGAGCATCTCTCCATGAGCATCTCTCTGTGAGTTTCAGCGATCTGAGATCAGCTCTCACCACCTCTGCCCATGATTTCCGTGGTCTTCCTCAACTGTGTCTTCCTTCCACACATACAATGTCAGATTTCGATGGTGGTGATTGTGGCAGTTACAGTGTTGGGACTGGGGATGGATTGAGATGATAGTGGTGGTGATGTTGGTAGGGGTGATAAGAGTGGTGGTGGTGGTGGTGGTGATAATGATGGTGGTAGCAGATGTATGAAAGTCCATCTGCTAAAAGAGATGTCAGAAAAAAGCACTAGACCCCACCACATGTGTACAGCATTTTAAACACATGAATTGCATGAAATAGCAGCAAAATCTCCCTCAAATTACATGGATGGAATGGACAAAGACCTCATCATCTCCCAGTATGCTGATTTTCAAAACAACTAAGTGTGAGTCAATCTTCAAGTGGACCAAGTCATCCTTAAACCAACACTGTCACGTCTGTGTCTGTTTTTCCACAGGGCCAAACAACAGGGTCTAGCTCAATTCTGTGCCATCCTCATCAACAGAGAACCTTCTTGATGAAGATTGCAGCTGCTTCGGAGTGGCCCAGTGCCTCAGCCTCTGCATGTGTAACAAATGTTGTTGTAGAGCCATTGTTGATAAGTTCGGTCTGCATCTGCTATCTTGCCATCATAGCATAGGTGAGTTCTCTTGACATGCTGCTCTGAATGACATAATCAGAGCAGCCTCGACATAGCTGGCTTCTTATCATGATTGGAGCCAACTGACCTTCACTGTAGTTATAGTAAATGGCTAGATGGGATAACTATCTATCCATTCAAGGGAGGTAAATCCTTAATCTAGAATGCTAAGTGCTGTGACTCATTCTCCACCTCAAACCTTGTTGCTTCAACTACAAAACTGAGTACCACTGCCTACTATATAAAGGAGAAGAAGATAACCAAATACTGGGGTTTGACCGATTGCTTCCTTTTCATGCTGGTTGCCGTCAAGACCTCAGATGTCCTAGATCCCCAAATTGCTGTTTTCCTCCGTAAAATCAGAAAGATAGCAGCACAACTGAGAAAGGAGCCCTGTGAGTTGAGGTGGATGTGGGGTGGGTGTTGCTGTCTATTCTCTGGGATAATGCATTCAATACTTTGTCCACAGGGTACAGCTGAAACATACTGCTCAGACTTGGGTGTAGAGTTTGTCACTCCCTCCGCTTTACCCTTCCTTTCATTGCTGAATTTCTTTTTTATTTCTTTTCCTTATTTCCATTTATATTGTACAGTTTTTATTATATCTCTCTTTAGTTTAATAAACAACATTTGTTGCCTATCATAAACATGGTTGCTTGAATTGCTAAGATTAGCAGCCAAATCTTAGTCTCAACCTTTTGTCTTAAAAAAAAGGAGGGAGGGAGCAACACTGTATATTACAGAGTTGATAAATAATAACTAAATGGGGGTTTACAAATAAATTCTATGCCTATTACTTTTTGATGACTTTGCATAGAAACCAAATATCAAATCAACAATAGAACAAAATACCTTGTGGTATTTATTGCCAGTACTAAAACATATGTGGTGCTCCCAACTA
Source organism: Eledone cirrhosa (assembly GCA_964016885.1). Taxonomy (NCBI): domain Eukaryota; kingdom Metazoa; phylum Mollusca; class Cephalopoda; order Octopoda; family Eledonidae; genus Eledone; species Eledone cirrhosa. The sequence goes on along the minus strand of OZ024746.1, from coordinate 74,928,328 downwards.
CCTTACCTAAATCCACTTGATATACTAATTTCTTCTCTCATCTTCTACCAAACTTTATATTAAGCAATAAACCTAATCCTCTCTTCTCAGAACTGCAATCCCTCTGGAATTCCCTTCTAGCCAACATTTTGTTGCTCGTATCAAACTGGGCCAATGATGGAACCCCGACATGGTCAAGTGGCTTACTAGAAATAGTAGCCAAATCTCCTTCAAATCACACTCTTCTGTCTTATACAAGACACTGTGGATAATGTAATCTTTGGTTCCCTCTACATAGGAATATGACAGGACGTCATTGCTAGAATATCTTTGATCATAGATCTGCTTGATCAGGCTAACCTGGGGCTAAACCACATCAACTTACAGAGGTCCAGTTTGATGAACATCAACTGCTATGAGCTCTATTCCACTTCTATGACTATGTAGTAGGCAAACAAATAAAACACCACTACTGCTGCCACCACTACCACCATCATCATCATCACCATCATCATCACTGTCATCATCATTATCGTCATCACCCCCACCATCATTGTTGTCATCAAAATTTATTATTCATAAGCACCCCCCACCCACCCACCCATTCCAGAATGGGTTGGCTATGTCTATAAATTGGCAAATATCCAGTTAAACATTATCTTGAACAGACTGCCAACAATGAGATTAGAGTAATAGTAAAAAAAAATAATAATAATAAAATAAAATACATAAAATACAAAAAAAAATGAAGGAGGAGTGAGGGTTGGATAGGGATGTAAAGTAAAATATGTGTTAGATAAATAGAAGAAGATGAGTAAAGTGTTCAATGTCATAGATAGCTGTTATCTCTAAGTGATGACTAATTGGTTGGAACAGACTAAATTTTAAAAACTATTTCATAAAGAAATATTTGGATGTTTTTCTCTATAAAAATGCTTACGGTTATCATCAAAGTTTACCTATTAAGCTACTATAAAGCTATGTTGGAGATATGGTGGAGGGTGTGGTGTGTCTATGTAGGCAATATGAGGTGGCTGTGTTGCTATTCTTCATGATGGTTTCCCCCAGACCAGACCTGGTTATGAAAATCTATGGTCAAATAAACCCCAACTGTCCTTATTCAATTTATTTAAAATGTAGGTATGAACCCAGAACTACTTTTTCCAGTGTATTGGGGGTGTTATTTGGGAGAGATGTGGATGCTATTTCTAGCAAGTCGACTGATCATGTAGGAGCTACTTTATTGGCTCCTGGTGGCTATGTGGGGTTATGTGGTGGCAGTTTAGATAACAAACATTCCACTTAGAGAACATTTATTTTATCTATCATGACTGTTGATAAACCATCATCGCCTACCATCATCCTTATAACCTCCTCCGCCATCACTACCCCTCCACCCTTCCTTCAACTATCATCACCCTCCACACTTACCTCCACCACCATCACTCACCAACCCAGCTCTCTTCCACCACCATCATCCACGGATCCTTCTCCTACCACTATAAGCCATCATCCTCTGCCCTCCACCACCATCCTACACCAGGCACACTACTCACTACCTTCATCCATATAAGTAATTAATAGTATCCCAGAAAGAGAGATGGCATCACCAAAACAGTATTCATAGTAACAACAATGTCTGTCTTTCTGTCTGTTAACAAGGTAGAAGGATAGGTACAGAAAATATATGTTGTTGTATATATACTAGAGGAAGAAATAGGGAGTGTTCCAGTCATCACCACCCAGTGTGTCTTTTGAACAGTGTGGGTGAACGCTCTCTTGCATGCAAAATCCAAGGTGCAAGCAGCCTTGTG
>OZ024746.1:74894035-74914035 GCA_964016885.1 Eledone cirrhosa | reverse complement strand
AGTGTGGGCTGAAGGGTTCACTAGATGTATGTTTCAGCTTCAGCCTGTACCCATGGGAAGGTGGGTCTTCTGCATTACTGCATAACGCCTGATATCTCAGGCCTGTGTCATTGTCTTTGAGAGGTGTATATATATAGAGAGAGATAGATACAAAGAGAGAGATAAAGAGAGATATTGGCAAGCCAGCACATGGAAAAGTAGACAAAGATGACAAACTAAGAATAGCATCTAATTTCCTCTTCAGTCACCTTCTGGATAATTCATTCAATTCCAAGCCTATACATACATGTGTATGTGTGTGTACATATGAGTGTGTGTGTGAATACACATGTGGTATTATTTAAAAAATACAATGTAATCTCCTGAACACACAATTTATTCTTGTGAAGTTAAATCACAGCTGTATTTAAATTCAAACCCAAACCTGCTTGTACTAGATTTAAAAACAACAGGGAAGAAGGGAAGTCAAAATATGTTATATTCAAAGGGTTAAATTAATTAAATAGAAGTATCATTACAATCATTTGAAATCCTTCAATTTTCATGGAAAAATATTATGCAGATTAGAAGAGTTTGGAAAAGAAAAATGGCGCTGTATGGATTTGATTGGAAAATTCACTTATAAAATTATCTCATACTGATTAAGATAAAGAAATTGAAAAAAAAAAAAATGTATTAATTATCACTTATATCTGCCACAGACAACAAATGATTAAAATTTGAAGTAGTTATTAAAAAATACATTAAAAAAAGAAAGAAATGAATCATATAAAACTATTAATTTTCTAATTTATACATTTGCATAACGATGATAAGTGAATGAGAGATTTTTTATCTTTTAACACATGTTAAGGTTTCCCCATCCCCCAAATATATTGTCCTATTTAATTTTTTAAAGATTATCTATCTATCGAAGTAAGTTAGTGTTAATATATTTAACATAGGAGGCATTAAAAAAATAACTAGAAATAATTGTGTAATGAGTAGTCTGTCAATGATTGATATTAATTATATTTTCATGGCAAATAAAGGAGACAACTCTGAACATGTTTTGGTGTTATTCTGACCTTAAAAGTCAAGCTTAGCCTTGAGTGTACTTTCTGAAATAGTGGTGAATAAATCACTAAATAAATTTAGAAGATTGTTTGGTTTGCAAACATGTGGTTTGAGGTTCAGTCTCACTGCATGGCACTTTGAGCAAGTTTTTTCTACTGTAGCCTCAGTTTGACTAATGCCTTGTGAATTTGTGAATGGAACTTATTGGAGGGGCTTTGTATTATTTCTGTTTACAGAATGGATATGATTAGCAGGAAATTTGGCCTTTATTTCTAGCAGGTCGCCTGTCTGTGTTTAAAGACATCCTTGTTGATTTGTGGCCTACATCAGTTTAAATATCTTGAGATGCCAGGAGTGCATTGGAACTAAGCTGTCATTGTGGTGGATGAGGGATAAAAGGAAACAACTTTTATTTGAGCAGTCAGGGGTTATTAGGCATTAAGAACCAGGGCCTAGAGATTCTTGGATGCTGAGAACTTAACATATTTGGCATGCTTGGCTAATTGAGGTATTCTGTAAGCAAGGAAATACTTAAATTAATCTTACTTTTCTTTTCTTCTTTTATAGAGATGATACAGATGAGAAGAACTCAAGCTATTTAAGAACTGTGTTTCTTTGTTCAACAGGCTATGTAATACATGTCTCATGATGATATTGGTAACCATGTATATTAATAATGATTTATTCTTTAGGCACAAGGCCAACAATTGGGGGAGGAACATTAAATTAACTCCATTACTTAACTTGTATAGAGCCCCAAAGGATTAAAGCCAATGTTGACCCCAGCAAGTAATTGAACTCAGAATGTAAAGAGCTAGAAAAATACTGATACAAATTTGTCTGACACTCTAATACCTCTGCCAATCCACTACCCTAAATATGTATATATTAATAATAGAACATGGTATGGATAAGAAAACAAAACAAACTAATAAATAAAAACGACAATGGTACAAATGAGATGATAAAATTACAGAATCCATGACACAGTAGAACACAATCTTTAAATAAAATATATGACTAAATGAACAACAAACAAAGTATGGAAATAGAACTACAGCATAACAGAATACATGATCTGAATATCAGAATGCACAGATAGGATAATACAGAATATCTGAATGCATATTTCTAGAGACAGAAATATCCAAATTCATAGACAGAGTAATAATTAATACATGAATAAATACCAAAATTTAGATGACTATAGAATGTCAGAATATATGAAGGATATATCAAAAAGGAACAACGGAATACTAGACTATTTAAAGAAAATATCTAAATAGATTGTAACAGTAGCAAAGATTAAATCTTTCTGGCCATCTTCCTGGACTGGGAATGTCAGACAAATTGTAAACTGGGAATGTTTTGTTACACATATATTATAAAGTGTGAATGAGATGAAAGAGGCCTCTACAAATGGTAAATGTCTGACTGCTTAAGAAGCAAATGTATAAATTTGAAACAAGAGACAAGATTTCAAAGAGGAAGGAATAAATGGTAATGGTAGGTTAAGGAAGATTTGGGCACATCTCAGGATGCTGAAACTCACAAAGGAAATGATGGAGAAACAAGATGAATGAAGACATGTGCAGGAGAGAACTTGCATAAACCATGCAAAGATGGGGAAAATAATGAAAAATGATGGTGGTGATAATGGTAATGGCAATAATGATGATGATGATACATTTTTGTTGGTGAACCATGAGATAATTATAAAATTTGTTGATTTCTGAAACCTTCACTTAAACATAGGTGGACAATAACATACAAATGCAGTCTCTGCTTTCTACCACCACCACCACCACCACCACCACACACACACACACTCTCTCTCACTCATGCACATAACTAAAGCACACACAAACATACACTGACGTGCACATGTACAAGATTACACATTCATGCACAATCATGGGCAAAATCAGACAACACCAGCAACTCACACAGATCTATTGAGTACAGAAGTAGATACTTTAAAACATTTTTCACTAAACCACAGGTACAGCATATTGGATATGTCAAAGCAGGCAACAACAACAAACATTTGAAGGCTATTTTCTCTGCTAAAGCAATAGTTAGCCATGCAGTGGAGTAGACATGACAGATCTCTGTATTGTTGCCCTATAATTAATTCTTTTGTCTGCAGCCTGCCCCAACAAATTGCTGGCTTTCATTTTCTACTCCATCATGTTAAGCCATGTCTTACTTGGGATTCCTCTTCCTCTACTTTCTTCCTAAACACTTGATCAATGCATCTTATCTAAAATACCTCAGCCATAACATATGATGCAGTAACAGTTGATATAACATTTGGCAAAATACAGATCCTTCTCATTATATTGATTTCATTCTTTGTTCTTATTTTTTATTTGTTCATAGAACTAATGAGTACATAATGATACTTGTTAAGATTGTATTATCCTACATGTGTGTGTGTGTATAAGAAGTGAGAAATAAGTATAAATATAACATCAGTATATTTTTTTTATTTATTCGGGCCATGTGTTTCACAGTTGATCAGCTCAAGGTATGATCAAAAGTGATTGGGCCCGACTCTGGAATTGATAGCTCATCAGACTTGTGGATTCTTGAGAATCGTACCTTGAACCGATTGATTGTGGAATGTGTGTGTGTCATATGTAAATAATCAATATATTGATGTTACATTGATGTTTCATTCGCACTTCAAATTATTATCAACATTCTGCTTGTTACGGATAATAAAATTGATGAAGACTCAAACATAGAATCCCACGTGGGTAGCTGGATCCACATATTAACATTGAGTGTCCAAACTGGTGAATCATCAGTAATTACACACAGACACATACACATACAAACACAGACACACATACACACATGTATATGTATATATATATATGTATATGTGCATAAGTTTACGACTTTATTTAATCTGCAGTTTTACTTTTTTTCTTGTGTGAGATACTTTGCGGCTTGAACTAACTATGCTATACTCCAGTATTTAATCATATTAGCATTCAGTTTGTCAATCTGGGCATGATTTAGTCAGTTTGTTCTCTATCAATGTTTTATATGCTCAGTGATATCATGATAAATGTAACAGATGTCATTTCATAAGAAGTTATTTAAAAGAGCCATCATCTGTTTTCCCTTGAGAGCTATAGTTTAAATAGATTTGCTCAAGAATATTTCCGGAAGATTCTATCCAACATAAATACTCCTATATAAGACATAATTACATACACTTTTCTATACCCTATCTTCGTCTGTTTGCAACCACTGCCAATTTCTATAACCTGTTTGGACCACCCTTTCATCAAATATCTTTAAACCATGTGTAAGGAAGTAATATGAAAGATTATGTTCTATGAAATGTGAAAAGTTTACAATAACAAACGTTTGTGAAGGATTTGCTAACTATTGCTAGTATGTGTTTACATATCAAGTCTTTGATTGAAATTAGGATATGAGGACTGTTGTTTGTATGTGTTATCATATGTAATCTGTGGAGGTATTTGATTTAAACCTGGACCAACTATTATACTTATATGTTACTTATATATACTTATATGTTAACTTATATGTAAGCTTGTAGTAATATTTCATTTACCACGGCGGTGAATTGGCAGTATCGGTAGCGAGTTGGACGCCATGCTTTGACGCATAGAGTTACTGCCCTTGCCATTCTGAGTTCAAATCCCGCCGAGGTTAACTTTGCCTTTCATCCTTACGGGGTCGATAAAATAAAGTACCAGTAATGTACTGGGTAATTGCTGGCCTTGTGCTAAAAGTAGAAACAAATATTTCATTTACCACATTTCTAATAAAAGGCATTGCCTACAGATTTTCAAATAAGTTTGAAAATAAGCAAGAATTTAGAAATTTTTAATAATATAACATTATCATTGTTAAGCTAGTATTTAAAGCATAACAAAAGTTCTTAAGTAAAACTATGATGGAAGATATTGAAATAAAAATAAACACATTAAAACAATTGTGTTGTCATATAACCAGGGGTGGTTTCAGATAGTTTGGTATCAAAAGAACCAAACAAGAACAAGTCAGTTATGACCAACATGTGTTTATATGCAGCTTGTAGCAATATTTCATTTAATACTAAGACACACCACCAACTATTGCTGGTTGTTGTTGTTGTTGTTCTCACCCACATTAGCCTAGCACAGGAAGATTAGATGCTTGAACATTTTAATGAGAGGTCGGAGTCCTATCATGTAACTATCAGTAACTGTTGGTGGGATTTGAACTCAGAGTACACAGACAGAACACGTGCCACAAGTCATTCTGCCTGACACTCTAACAACTCTGCCAAACCACTGCCCTTTTTTTTATTTACCGACTCCAAAAGTATATATTTATATGTACCCTGTGATAGTAACATAGATGCTCAACATTCAACTATCATTTTATGATTTTAGAAGACAAAACAGTGAAAAACACACTGGAAGAGGCATAAGCACAACTTTATATTTTCTTTCATTGAAGATATACAAGTAATAAATTGTTATTAAGCCCATAGAAAGCCTATGTTTTTTTATTACATTACTACAGCCCTGATCTTGATCTATATATTAGTCAATACTTCTATGCCATCACTGACTTTGATCAATCAGTTATCTCTCAACAAAATAGATGCAACAATTCAAGGAAATAAATTGATGTAAGAACATTTCTGAAAACAAATCAAACAAAAACAGAAACCAACTAAAACCAGATAAGTATCTGTCCTCTTAGGAACATGAGATTACTCAACAAACATCCTTTTTAGATTTGTTACAAGGAGTAATAGAATCGCTATATATGGACTGGTCTTTCTGAAATGTTATCAAGTTAAGGTAAAATAAAGTACAGTAGTTAGATTACATTTTTTTCAAATGTGATACTTTTTATATATTAAAAAAAAAAGCATTGATTGGCAGATAAAAAAAATGAACTTTTTAAAAAACCTTTCTTTTCTCATTGCTTATAAGTTGAAATAATTTTCAGTGTTTCTATAAATTTTAATGAATCCTAAATAGAATAAAAATTCACAAACAGTTCAGAGATTATTACCATAGAACAGAACCAATGAGAAGAGTAGTTTTGAAAGTCAGGGAAGCAATTCTTATAATGAATTGATGAAGACGCATATTATAATGAAGGAAATTATATTCCATGAATATTAACATATGTAACCATCTGATTAATTAAGCTTCTATACTGAATTACTGGTGGTCATTATGGCTTGTAAGCTTTTAATTAAATCTCAATAAGAGATAAAACTATATTGGGTTTAAAGAAAGAAAAATATTTAAAAACAAAACAAAATAAAATAGTAACAACAGCATTTTCTTTTATATAGTAATTAAAAAAAAAATGGTATTGGCATGCACAATTAAATTAAGTAGCTTTTCAGCAAATGAAAATCTTGCAGGTAAAAGAAAAGGAAGCAGGATGACTGTATATACAAAGGAAAAAGTGAATTTGCAACATGACTAGTGGTTGTGTCTTTTTGTAGCAGGAACAATGGAAGGATTTACAGATGACATATATAGTAAAAGAGTTAATCTCATGTATCAGAGGGAAGAAATCTTTAGCAATGTTTAGCAGTCTTAAGTAATTGTCTGCCAAAGTTTTGAATCCAAAGTTAATACAATGAAACTTAAATCCCTCTCTCAACAAGTGTTCATTCATTTTGGTTTCTTTTTAGATTTTTTCTTCTTTTTATATACATGTAATTGTGCATGTTTTTTTTATTTCTCAATTTTCTTCCTTGTTTATTTATAGTTTTTGTTGTTGTTATTTTAGTAATTTACATATAATGTACAGAACAAAAATAATTCACCCTATCTTGTCACCCAAAGAAATGAGAACTTGCTTGCTGGCATCATAACTTTTCTTTACTATTCTGCATAATATTTTCTCTGACATGGCAAGGGTTGGCAAACGAAAAACAAAAATAAAGGTAGCATAAAAAAAACTTGAATATAAAAGGAGAAAATATATGTAATAATGGAACTGAAGTGTAAATAAATCAATGATTTTTTTTCTTTTTTGTTAAAGCATCTTAGATTAAACTATTCAATCCTTGAATACAATGGCTTTAGAGAAATCTATTCTTTATACTATGAAGAAGCAAAATAATAATAATGAAAGGAACAAATAAGAACATTAAATCATTCAAATGACAACATCTTAACCCTTTAGCCTTTAAACCGGCCATATTCGGCCAGAATTTTCTCACTCCTTTCTGTCCAAACCAGCTGTAACCAGCCGATCATACTGATGTTAAGGTATTGTTCTCAAAATAAATAATATCAAACTCTCATAGATTCGATATTATGTGAGATAATTATGTTAGATAAAGTGTTTACTGTGAAAATACAATAGTATATATAGAGTAATGTAAATGCTAAAGGATTAAGTAATAGAAATTTTGTTTTTTTAAATATTAATCAGATGTAACATTGATTTAAAGAAAAATTTATATTCATATACACCCCCAGGACAAAAGTATGTATACATTACAGCGACTTCTTGAGATATAACCTGTATGACTTAAAACCATTCACAGTTATAACCAATTGTAGTTAAATTTAAATATCTCTATCCTCATCCAAATTTTTCTGCATTTTACCATATTATATAAACTCTGTCCTCTTATTGAGGTTTCTCTCCCCTCTCTTATGTTCTTTGTCTATTTTCTCACAGTAGAGAAATGCTTAAAGATACATCACCATTCATCTTTCTCCCTTTTTCTATTAGGTATTGCTTACAATGAAAAACATTTAAGTAATTAAACTGACAAGCTACTTCCATTGCCTTGTGTGATTGTAATATCATTATATATTTGTCTTGATCTGCTAGATATGAAAATATTTCCAATCCTGCCAACCCCAACACAGTTTGCTGACCCTAGTTATAAAATACTATCTGTAAAATGTACAAGAGTGAAATTGTTTCACTGTATTTCTGTTAAAATATGAAATGAAATATTAAGCCAATTATAGAAAAAAAAGTGAAATATATTGGTAGATATGTATGATAAGGTATGAAAAACATAAAATTATGTGTGTTACATAGTACATAGAGTACATGAGTAATGTGGATACAGCACTCCCACATGGGTATATATGTATAGATCTTTAAGTTCTGTCCATACAGACATATGACCAGTGGACTGAAATGGAACCTAGTTGTAACTCAGGGAGTACTTGTATAGGCACAGGTATAATTGTGTGGTCGAAGACTTTGCTTCACAACCCCATGGTTTTTGTGTTGGAAATATGTGCACTGAGTTCAAATCCTGCCATGGTCAACTTTGCCTTTCATATTTTCACAGTGAATAACGTGCCATGTCAAGAGCAGTAAATTAGCAAGATTCTTAGAGAGATAAACAACATAGCATCTGTTATTTCTCTCAGCCGCTTGAATTCTGAGACCATCTCCCACTTGAATGGGAGACTTAATCTGTCCCCCAGTTTAACATTGCAACCTGGCTCCTCAGTAACTTTGGCAAAATCCACTCTCTTGCAAGAATTTCTACCAGGTTTCTGCTGGTCTGAGGATATTTCCATCCATCCACACTTTCCTCTTGACAACAGAGAACATGAAAATGCTCATGGGTCCTGCTGCCCTCCCTAATTAAGCAGTGAGATAAATGAATAGATGGAATTTAAATGCTGTTGGGATTTCAAATATCTTTATGTTGGACTTGAAATGATTAACTCATTTGATAGTAAACCTCCTGATATGATTCTATGATACAAAACTGCTTAGTTTAAAGTATTTATATTTAACTAAAAAAATCTTCATTCATAGTTTTATGTTAGAACTTATGCCAAGTTATGTTCTGAGTACCAAATTAATGAAATAGTTATATTACTAAATCCCTAAAACTTTTGATTATTTTCAAAATCATTTGAAAATTAGAAACATTGTCTTTTATATGGACATAAAGGGGTTAAAGAGTTACAAAATATCTTGTTACAAATGAAAGTATTAAAAGATCAAATAATGAAAAAAATTTCTAGAAGATAAATCTCAACTTTGGTACAAGAGATGAAATTACATTCAAGTCATCATGAATATATTTAAAAATATCACACAATCTCAGTTCTTTAGACAGAGAAATATCCTTGAAACTTAGATTGGGAGATACTATATCAGAGTTTTTCTTCAAGACAAGAATATGAGATAAGTTAAAAACATTATTGTAACCCAATCATAACAAGAGTTCTTAAACAAATATATCCATTCATCTTTTTACCTCTGGTAGTATTATGTATTATTGTATCTTCTTGAATTACAATTATGAGATGTAGTATATTGTTTGGAGTCTTATAATAATGTATGTTAGTATAAATAATAAGAATAATACACCTGAAAAAATAACAATTCCATCTCTGATTCCCTGATTTTATCTTTCAACTATATATATATATATATATATATATTCATATATACATATATACACACACACACACACATATATATATATATACAATACATATATATATGTACATACATATATACACACACACACACACATATATATGTATATATATATATATATATACATATATATATATACACACACTGTAAAGTGGTCATGTAGGCGCCATGGAAAAAAAGCACCCAGCACTCACTGTAAATGAGGTTGGTGTTAGGAAGGGCATCCAGCTGTAGAAATCGACACAAAATCAGTTCCCATATAAGCAAGACAAGGTCAGCTGACTGGGCACTGCCCACAACAGGACAACCCGTCTAACCCATGCTAGCATGGAAGAATGGGTGTAAAACAGTGATGATGGTGATGATGATGATGGTATATACATTATATATATATATATATATATATATATATATATATATATATATATATATATATATATATATATATATATATATATATATATATATATATATATAATGTATATACCATCACCATCATCACCGTTTTACACCCATTCTTCCCTGCTAGCATGGGTTAGACGGGTTGTCCTCAATCATCTGATGTTATTACATTGAGCTATTTAACTTACTGGTAATAAGGTAGTAATATATTACTGCCTACCACTATTTAGGGTTTATAAAAATATATATAACTACAAAAGGGTTTTGTATTTGCATAACCATAGATAGTATACTTAATACTATATATATATATATATATATATATATATATATATATATATATATATATATACATATATATATACATATACATATATATTTATATATATATATACATATATATATATATACATATATATACACACACACACATATATATATATATATATATATGTATAGGATATGTGTGTGTGCATATGTATGTATGCACGAGCACACACATATACATAATAAACATTAACATTCCCGATGTAAATTCAACCAAAAAGAATAATTACTGTCACCATCGCTACATCTTTCCATAACTACTATCAGCATCACCATCACCAGTGTTATAATTATCACTACCATAAACATAATATTATCAACTTTTTCTTTGTTTGGTTGTAAGATTTATAATAATCCATAGTATTCAGAACACCAGTTTCACTCTCCCTCTTTCTCTCTCGCACTATCTTATCCTCTCCCTCACTTACATCTTTTGTTCATTAAATCCTCTCCCTCACTTACATCTTTTGTTCATTAAATCCTCTCCTATTTTTCAATAGAGCGATAAACAGGCAAAATCATTTGAGCAATAGATAGAATGCAACGCATTTTTTGCTTCAGTTCTGAGTTCAAATCCTTCTGGAATCAGCCTTTTTTTTTTTTTTTTTTTTTTTTTTTTTTTACCATTTTAGAGTTGATAAATAATTGTTTCTACGTTAGGCACAAGGCCAGCAATTAACCAGTGCATTACTGGTACTTTATTTTATCGACCCCGTAAGGATGAAAGGCAAAGTTAACCTCAGCGGTATTTGAACTCAGAATGGCAAGGGCCGTAACTCTATACGTCAAAGCATGGCGTCCGACCCTCTCCCAATACTGCCAATCCACCGCCCTTAGAGTTGATAAATAATGTACCAGTAATGCACTGGGTAATTGCTGGCCTTGTGCCTAACGTAGAGTTGATAAATAATGTACCAGTATAGGACAATCAATGTTTAGAATTATTAGTGTTGGATAGGATGATTGTAATATCTATTCCAGATTCAATAACTACAACAATACATGATGTATCAACTATTTGAACTATTGCCTTTTCCTTGAACAATATAGGGTGCATTGAGTAGGGAGGGGGGGAGACTTGGACAACTGATGCATATTCTCTTGACACATATGCCCACTTATCCTACACATCCACGGCTGATTTAACCCATGTCTAGTTTTATAAAGACCCTTTCTCAATGGTATATCATTGATATGTTCCATGTCTAGTCTGAACAGCAGCAGGTTAATGTTTTCAGGAAATAAGTAGGTGGGGAAGGAGGCAATGCTTGAGCTGAATGCTAACACACAAGGACTAGGTATTGTTGATAACAATGAAGATGATACTACTACTACTACTACTACTACTACTACTACTACTATCATGATTATTATTGTTTAAACACAAACCATTAGGAGTGTTCTGATGTACTCTGAGGGCTGAGCTGGTCTTTATAACTTAGTTGCTTTTTTGTTTGATCAACTAAGCAAAAATACCTTTTTTTTTTCCTTTTGTCTTGTTTTACTTGTTTTAATCAATTTCTCTCCTGGTGTATTATTATTATTATTATTTATTATTTTTTGCCATATAAGGTAAAAACTAAAACTAAATTATTATCTTATCTAAGTAAACAATCTGATAACAGTTTAACTAATTCCAAGTTTTCCTTGACCTAGCTCTCTGTTCAAAGATACCAATCAGGTACTGGCTCACAACAGCTTGCCAGCAGTTTATTTTGAAATTACTTATGGCTTTATATCAGGCATCAGATGATTAAAATGCTGTTATATCAGACATCAGAAGATTAAAAATGAATGTTGTTAAAGTATAACATTGTAGTGACAATCTTCTTGAAGACGCTATTTTGTAAAAAAAAAAAAAAAATACATATAATAATAATTCTCAATTGCCAACTAGAATACAAACCCATTGACATATTAACAACACCTTTTACAGAAGAATATACACACACACACACATATATGTATGAACATGTGTATGTGTGTGTGTGTATGTTTGAGTATGTGTATGTCTGTGTGTGTGTATGTATATATATATACATAAATATATTCAAGGTATAGAGCAACTCAAGTCTGTAGGGTGAGTTTGAATATAATTATTAAGGCCAGTTACTACAATGGCACCATATCTGGTACCTATGTTTCATTAGCCCTGAGGTCCAACTTATGCAACCTGTGCTGATGAGAATGACCATCCAGGTTATCTGCCCTTGATTTCGGGCTGTTCTCTCTTTCCCTATTGTTCTGTGTTTCCTTTTTAAGTAAACATTTTCTTTTTCATTCTTATCAGCACGTGTTGAACAAGCTGGTCATCAGAGCTATATATATATATATATATATATGCATACACACATACACACATTATATATATATATATATATATATATATATATATATATATATATATATATATATGTTTTTGAATTTGTTTTGTGAGTTGATCAAACAAGAAAGCAACTAAGTTATAAAGACCAGCCCACAACACACAAAACAAGATGGTGTAGCACAGAACAAAGAAGAGACACAAAATAAAAACCTAGTCAATGAGGAGGTCACAGAATGTGTGACGAAAGAGCTTTGACAATCTATAAACAATCTTCTGGTTATTGAACTAACCAACCAACCAGAATCTTATAAATTGAAATGAAAACAAACCGGTGCGTGTGTTTTTATTGGCAATATGACCCTCCCAAAGTATAACAATATCTATATCTATCTAACGGTGAAAGCAGCGATTCTTTGCTTAAACTTTAATCTGTTATTTTAATAAATATTTGCTCTAGGGCTCTTATATATTTCATATATATTTATCCTTATCGAGGCCTCTTTGGATTTTAGTCTTCACATTTATTATTATTCCTATATATATATATATATATATATGGTGGCTGCCAACTCGTTTTCGAGTACGGCCACTACTTTATATCCATGTAGGAGAACGCCTACCGATGCGCTGAACGAGTGTGACTTTTTAGTCCAGCCAGCGTATTGAAAACTCTGGTACAAACACTACACTTGTGACAATTATTGACACATAGTGCTGGGCCCATGGTACCATGTGAGGACAAGTGCAGAGAGATCTCCAGATATAAAGCAATGCCTGTGCCGTGAAGCTTTTATAGTGAGCAAAGGCACTGCACAAAGCCAGTCCCACTCTCTTAACCAAGATGATATTTACCAAAAAGAAGAACAAGTCAACATCATTGGATACCATCAGGGTTGCAGGTGTTATATCAGAGTTTTCCTTCTCCTAGAATTCTGCCTTGATAAAGGCTAAGGGGTCATCTCTCCCGGTGATTTTGGATGGCCATTGACTCTGAAGAGCTCCTTTGCCCTTTGACAGGTTTTGTTTTTAGTCCTGCAGGATGTCCAAAGTCACCCTCCTCACCAAGAAATCTTGGTGAGGTTGCCAGTTTAGTCGCCAACGACCCGACCATGGGACAGGTTGTACTGGGATACATGTTACCAGTAGCACCAACTGGTGACCCGACACATATATATATATATATATATATATACACTCAAATATATTAGTGTGTGTGCATTGCTAAAACATATGATTGTAGTAACAATCTTAACACATTTTTTTTCTTGAAAATATTTCTCAAAACCCAACTTGACTACAAACAGATTGACATAGTAGTACCTTTCCAGAGTAATATGACTTAATTAAATATCCTTGATGAGTTTATGAATAAATCATAAAGTATCCTACATGAATTTATGAATAAATTACGTACATTAAACATATCAGAATACAGCCCTAAAATAAAATATATTGCATTGAAAGTGAAGGCGACACTTAAATTTTGTGTGTAACATACACCTTTACACACACACACACGCACACATCCATATATATAGATGTATAAATAAATATATGTTTCCATTGTTCATAGTATCTGACAGTCAACTCCTGGCAGAAAGAGAAATGTGGAATAAAGTATTTTGTCCAAGCAAGAAACACAGTGTGCCACCCACTATAATAATCAAATTCATGTCCTTATGATTGTGAGGCCAACACACGAAACACTAGGTCACATGCCTTCCCAGTATATATATATATATTACTCACTCTACTAACCCAAGTATCGAGTACTCTGCTTTTTACTGCATCCATTCTGATTTACATATATGTGTGTGTGTGTGTGTATATATATATAGAGACTTGATATATAGATACTTGTATATATATATATAGATACTTGAGTTACCAGATTCCTGATGATTTCTAAAGAATGAAACAGTTCTAGTCCTGTAGAATCTCATCTATATATATATATATATATATATATATATATATATATATACATGTATATACATCATCATTATCATCATCATAATTTTTACGTCCACTTTTCCCTGCTTGCAAGGGTGGGGCGGGAACTGATATCTATATATATATATAAATATATATATATATATATATATATATATATATCATCATCATCACTGTTTTACGTCCATTCTTCCATGCTAGCATGGGTTAGATAGGTTGTCCTATTGTGGGCAGTGTCTGGTCGGCTGACCTTGTCTTGCTCATACGGGAACTGATTCTGGCTTGATTTCTACAGCTGGATGCCCTTCCTAAAACCAACCTCATTTACAGTAAGTGAGTGGTGGGTACTTTTTTGCTGTGGCACCTCCACGACCACTTTGCAGTGGAATGATAAGGACCCCAGTCCCTATTATCTCATTTCTACAGCTGAGTAAACTGTGAAATAAAGTGTCTTGCTCAAGGAAACAACACATCACCTGGCCCAAGAATTGAACTCACAACCTTTCGATTGCAAGCCCAATGCTCTAACCACTAAGCCATGCACCTTCATATATATATATATATATATATATACACATATATATATACATGTATATATATGTATGCATATATATATTCGTAAATATATATATGTGTGTGTGTGTATATATATATGTATGTGTATATATATATATATATATATATATATATATATATATATATATATATATATATATATGTATGTATGTATATATGTATGCATATACGTATATGTATATATATCATCATCATCATCATCATCATATGTATATATATATATATATATATATATATATATATATATATATATATATTGAACTCCTGAAGAGGGGCTTAAAACCGACACATGAAACTTTCTCTCTTCTTTTCAATATAAAGCGTGAAACTAATAAGACCTTTTGTACCTCTGTTTGTTGTCTCCTTGAACTATATATATATATATATATATATATATATATATATATATATATATATATATGTATATAAAAAACAGGAGAAGAAAGAAGAATACTGCGTGGTTTGCACATGGGTTACATATGATAAAAATAGTCCTTCGTCAGTGATTTTCCAACCATCATTGGTATTTCATCGCATTAAAAGTCAGATACCTCAGGTTGGTGCGAGCAATAATCTAAAAAAAGTTATTGGGACCAGTAATCGCGTAAAGCGAGGGGGACAAGTGAACAACATAGAAGGATAAAAACAAATGCATATGATTGTGTGCCTTTGCTCTACATTTGGCATTGATAGCATAAGCAATGGCATTTTTTGTGTTCTGTATAAACAGAAGTTTTACAGTTCTGTGTGAACCACTCCCATCACATACTTTATTTAAGGGCATCCAACCATAGAATGCTATTTTGAAATGACAAGTCAAACATACCAGCATGAAAAAACTGCCTGTGAAAAACCTTAATGATGATGATGACAATTATAATGATAGCAGTGATGATGTCAATGAAAATGATAATAATCAAATCTGATAATGATTTTAAAGAAGGTGGAGATGGGGATAGCTGTGGTGTTGATGATAGTATCGATGATGATGATGCTGTTTGACTATGGATTAAATTTTTTTTAAATATGCAGACATTTGATATGCTTGAACAAGTGGGTCCTATTAAAATGAAACAGTCCTTGTCAAATTTGTGGATAAGGCTTGTTGATGTTACTAGACACACATAGAGGGCAATACCTAAGACTAGGCTATAAACCACCAAGGTGAGGGGAAAATATGATATGCTTACAAGGTTAAGGTATTTGAAGGTGTGAATCAAGGGAAAGATAAACCTAATGTAACTTTAGAACTTTGATGTACATGTGTGTGTGTGTGTGTGTGTGTGTGTGTGTGTGTGTGTGTGTGTGTGTGTGTGTGTGTGTGTGTGAGTGTGTGTCAGCATATATATGTGGTGGGGGATCAACAATTATAAAACACTGTTAGTGAGAGAAACTTGTTACCAGAAAGGAAAAAAAACTAGAACAATGTTACTAAGTTTTTATATGGCTGTCCCACCAGGTAGAAATAACAGTCAAATCTGTATCAAATCACACCTGGAAATCTTACAAATTATTGTAGTGTTGGTTATATTACGTCTGGAAAATGACAAAATGGTTATAACAGGAACATTTTGGATCATGAAAAATATTTTGGGTGGTCACATCTGGAACACTTCAGCTCATAAAAAATTGATAGCATAGTAATAGCTAAAATCGAGGACTATTAGAATGATATTCAGCCTATACATTGATCTATGTTGCTGGGATGTGGGGCTGAGAGTCAAGGCAAAGCCCCTGAATATTAAATGCCATCCTCTAAAGAAACCTCCCTTCAGATTTGTTAGGAGAACCCTCTCAATCAAAGTTGGAAAGTAGTTTTGTTCCACCTTGCAAAACCTCTTTCATAAGCTTGCTCCTGGATCAAGTTTGTCCTGGGGCTTAACAGCAATGAATAAGCAGTAAACTCCTCAAATACCGGTCGCTCTCCGACAGGTTTGCGGTCGTTCACCTGGCAGTGGAAACTTCTGGTGTCCTCGGCCCCAGGGCTACCTCCTTACTCACCACCATAGGTGCTGAGCTGGCCAGCCGCAGGTGTGAGCCCCGCGAGTTGGAGTGGCTTTTCCAGCGCGCCTCCCTTGCCGTCCTCCGGGGAAACGCCTTCTCCATTCTGTCTGTCGGGGCTGTGGGTGGGCCCCATCGCATACCAATACATTAGTTAAATACCATTCTTTTATCTGATACAACACAATAAAGTAAATACTTAAAGTCAGAGAGAATTTATGTGAGCAAAATAAACAGCTGGAAACATAACAACTTATCTATGTTTCAACTCAACTGGTGCATTTTGAAATGAAATTGTAATTCTGTTTAGAATCATCCTCAGTAAAAAAAAAAAAAAAAATACTTGCTACTAAAATGTCAAAAGAGAAGCAGAGAGAGGAGGGAGCTGTGTTTATTTAGAAGATAGATACTTTATGGTCAAAGACTGTGTTTATAATATTTTTCTGAATAAAACATTAACATTCCCAAGCTGTTAACTTAAAGAAAACTTTCTTGTTTGCAGAAAAGCCACCAGAAAGAACATGATTTGACCATAGATATATAGAATATAAAAAAATGATTAAAAAAGATTAAAAATTTTAAACACAAAAAACAAATCAGTTTAATAAATAATAAGATAGTAAAACTAATACTTAAATTTATCTCATCCTAATTTTCTTTCATGTTGTTCAGTTTAAACAACTGCATTATAGAGAAATAATTTCATATCTTTAAGATAATGTACATAAACATAGAAGAATAGTTTTATTTTATTTCAGTAAAGTTTTAAAGAAAATGTTCAGAAATAGACTTAGCTATTATCACAAATAAATCTAGAAGCTAGAGAGTGTAAAAATTTCATCAGACAGGATGTCTTTAGGACTAACTGAATACCTAGCATTAAGATAAGTTGTTGATAAGAAATTGAGATAAACTCTATTCTAGGGCCTTATCTAAAGCTGCACAATAGTAATGGGTGTACACTTGAAATATGTAATGGCTTTGGCTCTAAGATAAAGGTGTTGTATGACAGGCTTCTCATGATTAGGATCTGAATGGCTGAGCTCTTATCGCTTGCTAGATTAAGTGTCAAGGACCTTTTGCAAAGAACTGTAGAAGTATGATAAAACAAATGGTTGCTTCTTATCAAAGTATGCTAGATATCTCTTAGTATCTAAGGCCAGAGGGAAATATTTTCTTGGTCAGATAGATATACACTGACATCATTCTGCTGTTAGCATAGATTGCAAAATTTGTGAGATTGTTCTTTGGCTTTCCAACATCTTTTAATGAAGCCAAGTAAAAGATTAGAAAACTTCAGAGTAAACAATAGATTGTATAAAAATAAATAACAAATGATGATAAATAACAAACATATTTGTGTTGATAAATGGATGGGAAACAACAGTACAATAGATAAAGAATAAATTACCACCAAGTAGTGGCTGTAGTGTCAGTTTAGCAAATCTATTATATGATAATCAGAAGCAGTATCATATGCATATATATACACACACATATATATATATATATATATATATATATATATATATATATTTGTGTGTATGTGTGTGTGTGAGACAGAGAAAGAGTGTATGTGTATAAACACTTAATGTCTGTTGTCCCTGCTAACAAGGGTTATGTATATACATTTTTTTTATTAAGGCCAAGTTTGAGTCTTGTTAATCTGGAGTTACACCTGTATCCTGTGTCTATATATATATATATATATATATAGAAACAGGATACAGGTGCAACTCCAGATTAACAAGACTCAAACGTGCCCTTAATAACCACAGAGAAAAACCACAGACCCTCCATCTCAACTCTACTTTTGAAAAGCAGAAGAACTGCGAAACCGGTAAAGGAACCAAATAAATAGATATATTTAAAAACAAAATAAGACTCCAGTTGCATTTTCGATTTCATCTTTTTTTCTTTATACTTTCACTCGTGTAGGACACCTCGGTTATTTTTCATTTTGTAAAAAAAACCTCACTTTCTAATATATATATATATATATATATATATATATATATATATATATATGTATATATATATATATATATATATACATATATATATATATATATATATATATATATATATATATATATATATATATATATATATATATGTATATATATATATTGAAGGAAGTGTGGTAAGGAACCAGGTGGACCATAATGCACCAGGGTACTCGATACTTTGAGTAGTAGAGTGGGTAATAGGAAAGAAAAGTCAGGACCCCGACGGCTGAGCTCCGGCCCTTTCTACAGCTAGAGCTGCCGAAACAGCCGGAGCTCAGCCGTCGAGGTCCTGACTCTTTTCCTAGTATATATGTGTGTGTGTGTGTGTGTGTGTGTGTGTGTGTGTGTGTGTGTGTGTGTGTGTGTGTGTGTGTGTATGAGAGTGTGTGTGTGTGTGTTAACATAGAATGAAAAATATATATAAAGTAGCCTAATGTTTTCTTGATATTCAGAATTTCTCTTATATTTGATCTATAATTTTTACAGGATCTTTTCTTCATGGTCCCATAAATATTTTTTGTAGTTCTAAATCTAAATAATTATTTCTACTTTAGGCACAAGGCCAGCAATTACCCAGCACATTACTGGTGCTTTATTTTATCGACCCCATAAGGATGAAAGGCAAAGTTAACCTCGGCGGGATTTGAACTCAAACCGTAAAGGGGCGTAACTATGCTAGAAAGCATAGCGTCCAACCCTCTACCGATACTGCCAATTCACCGCCCTTGTTCTAAATCTAAATAATAATTCTGTAAATCAACCAATGCCAACCACTCAATCAGTAATTATGATTGTATTAATTTTATGAATAAGGTGGATTGGCAGTATTGGTAGAGGGTCGGACACCAAGCTTTCCAGCATAGTTACGTCCCTTTACGATCTGAGTTCAAATCCCGCCAAGGTTGACTTTGCCT
>OZ024746.1:74859035-74884035 GCA_964016885.1 Eledone cirrhosa | reverse complement strand
TTTTTCATTAGAAATATGGTAATGAAAAGGTTATTAGCTGATTCATTATAAATATGACAAATTGTGATTTCTTTTAAGTGTGAACAAATTAACTGTTTTATTTTCTTAAATTTCAATAATAAATATCAGGATCAACTCCCAATAACTTCCTAATATATTTTGCAATGCGCTATCTATCTATTTATTTATGTATCTATTTATAGTGTGTGTGTTTTATCTTTTAACCTTTTCATATCAAATCACCATACAAAACTGTTTAATCCAAAGTGTTTGTCTTTATCTAAAAAACTTCCACTATAATTTTATATAAAAACCCTCAGCCTTAAATTATTTTTTCTGTTTATTTTTATGTTGTTTTTAATAAATAAACTCAGCAGTGGGACTTCTGTTTATGCTTATGAGTGTGAAGTAAACTACTTAACCACACAGTCATGCATGCACCTTATTATCATTATAATCATTGAATTGGCAGTATCAGTGGAGGGTCAGACACCATGCTTTCTAGCATAGTTACATCCCTTTATGTTCTGAGTTCAAATCCCGACGAGGTTAACTTTGCCTTTCATCCTTACGGGGTCGATAAAATAAAGTACCAGTAATGTACTGGGTAATTGCTGGCCTTGTGCCAAAAGTAGAAACAATTATAATCATTATTACTGTTGTTGTGAGGACTGTAGACTTACAGCTCTCTCTGTTCTGAGTTCAAATCCAACGGAGGTCCACTTTGCCTTTCATACTTTTGGGATCAATAAAATAAAGTAGTAGTCAAGAACTGGTATTGGTATAATAGACTAACATCTCTCCTCAAATATTGGGCCATATATTTAAATGAGAATTAACTATTATTGTTGTGATAGTTATTAATGATGACACTGATTGTGATGATATTATTGCTGTTAAAGAATATAATAAACTAATAGAAACGGGCAGAGTGATACTATACTAAATGAAAAACTATTTCAGCACTGTACCTTTGCCTTTCCGCTGTTAGAGTTAAATAAAGTATCAATCAAGAGTATAGTATTAAACTTGAATAAGATAGCTTCAACAACTGAATTAGAATGAACCAACGAGGGGCCTCAATTAAGTCATTCAACCTGCTGGAAATTGTAGCCAAACTTTTCTTAAATGATATTTCTCTCTTCTTTTACTTTTTAAACAGGGAGGAAAAGACAGTATCTAAATGTTTGTATCAGGGTGGCTTCTGCTAAAATCATATAAGGGCCAGGTATCAGTGCTAATCCATGCAAGTGGTTAAGTCCACTCCTATCCCTGTAGGCTAGTGTGGTTTAAACTCAAGAGAAACAAACAAATAAATACCATAATAGTTGCACCTGATGCTCTAATCAAAATGTTGAAAGGCAAACTTGACCTTGATAAGATCTGAACCCAGAATGCAAAGATCTGAAACAAATACTGCAAGGTTTTGTTCTACACAATTATGGCTCTACAGTGAAAAGAAAAAGGTGAGACATATTATAAGATATCATCTGAAACTATCATGTCTGAGAGAATAAAAAGAAGATTGTCACAATTAGAAAGTCTTTACTCATAGGTCCCCGGGATCAGTGTTGACCAGTTCACCTAGAGCAAGGCTGACCTGTGGTTAAACTACAATAACTTACCCAAGAATTTGGCTCATCAAGAACTTGCCACTTTCTCTCAAGTATTTACTATAGATTTATTAATATCTTGCAGTTTATTTAAATCATTATATAATTCCTAGACAGACACAGAAATCAATAACCTAAAATAACAGTAAAGCTAGTTGTAACTGAATCAGAATCATTCTATATATGTCCCAAATAATCTTAATATTGAAAAAAAATGTTTATATATATATTTATACACAAACATTATCATTATTTTTCCTCGTTAGTATACAGAATGTATATTTACTTTTGTTTTAAAGGAAAAAAAATTAGTTCAATGTTGTTTTAGTTGTTTGTTTATTTTTATTCATCTCTTGAAATAAAAATAAGATTAAAAACAACATTATTACAGAAAAACAAACAAAGAATACGATCAAAGATGCAAATTAGGATTTTTGCTGAAAAAAAATCTGTTTATTTACTTATCTTTATCGTTTTAATAAATTTAATGAATATTAAAATCTATTAATATTCAATGCTGCTTTTATGCGGGGAAAATATTTGCTGTTGTTCTTCAGCTTTTTGTCAAATGGCATATGCAAAATATGAAGAGAAGCAACAACAATATTCAAAGTTATCAAAGAGTGTATCAAACTAAGAAGAGTTTTGAACCCTAAAATCAAATAGCGGGATGATAATGGCAATAAAAAGCAATAGACAGAAATTGCAAGGAGCTACTTTGTAAGGTTGGCATGGAAAATAATATGACAAGCTTAATTTTTATTTATTTTCATTTATTTTTTTCCAAATATATTTTTATTTATTGTTTTCCCTCTTTCTTCTAGCAGCATGTATAGTGTAAATAAACATTAACACATCATGGTTAAGCAAATGACTCAACAAGAATACATGATAAAAAAATATCAAAATAAAAGAGGGTCTTAGAAAAAATTCCTTATCAGTTGAGCAACTTATGAAGTTGCAATGACTCAGTACTGAGATAGCCATAAACTCTATCTCTACTTAAGAAGTTCAAATTTATATTTTTATTTATATATATATTTTTAACATTTTGTTCCACCCTACTGTTTTATTATTTTTCAAACAATGTTGATGTTTTTGTTGTTAATGTTATATATTTCTCTTCTGCATCTCTTTTTCCCTTCTTTTCTTCTCTTCACTTCTCTCTCATCTTTTCAAACTAAATTCAACAGTTATTTATTTTTTTCTTTCCTGTTATGTTTTGTTTAGTTTTTTAAATGTTATTCATACCTTAGATTTTTCTGAGAACTCTAGTTTATTTCATTTATTTATTTATTTATTTGTAAAACTTCAGTGTAAAAGAAAATATATAAACAAATATCAAAATATATTTTTTAGATTTAGGAAAACAACATTAAACTACAAGAGATAAAGATTGTTTCTATTTTTCAGTTTTTCATATATTTTTTTTTTCCTTATAGTTTACGCTTATTTCTTTTTTCAAGTGTAGAAAAAGATAAAGAGTCTATACTCTGTTACGGTGATAAGCATTCGATGGTTTTAATTTACATTTAATGGATTTTAGAAAATGAAAACTATATTATCATATCCATGATTAAAATATTGTATACTTTTCAAACAATATATTGATATGGTGCTTTTCATATTCGCCAAGAAAACAATAGCAACCTTTTCCTATTGAAATACAAAATTAATACTCTTAGTAAACAAAATTACAAGAAAAAATAATTAAAAAGAATATATATACATATATGTGTGTGTGTGTGTTCACGTGTTTGTGTGTGTGTGTATGTATGTATGTAAGTATGTAAGTATGTATATATGTATAATCACCTAAGTTCCTTAACAAGGTTTTGAAATGATGTAAAGAAAAAACAGAAAGAAAATGAATGTTTTGATAACGATAAAAATCAACAGAAAGACAAGGTTTAAGATATATATATAAATATGTATGTACTTATATACATCTATGCACACATTCACGCCCACACACACATATATAAACATATATGTGTGTGTGTGTGTGTGTGTGTGAGTATCTATGTATCTATATAATGAAAAAAGCTACTGAGTTTTAATAATAGAGGAATAGATTTCTTTAACATATACATAATAGGGAATATTTTAAGAACTGACAATGGCTTAATATTTTCTAAGGGAGAAATATAAGGCTGATAAATTAAATTTATGTCCAATCTTCCCCACCACTACTGCCAACACCAAGAATTGTATTTATTTTTCTGTATTTTCTATCTTTTAAAGTGATTTATTAATTTAATTTTATATCATGTCCTGTGTTTTTTTTATTTATATTTTTTAAACTTTTGTAATGTTTTATAAATTTTTTAAAAATCATTAATAGCAATTTTATTAAGGTCATTCAATATTATATATACTTAATCAGGAAAAGTTTCTTAGAGATAGAATTACAAAAGGACCAAAAGAAAGATAAAAATGGAAACTATAATATTGGGAAGAAAATAAAAATATTGATAGCATTAAAGTGTATTTTTTGTCCATTTTTAAACATTTTTCAAAGATATATAAAGATTTTAAAGAAATGCTACGAACAATGAATTTAAATCAAAATTTTTAAAACTTGATATTCCCTAACGAAATGAGTAAAAATAAAGAAAATAGATATGGTATGTGTTTTTTAATTTATTTTCCCCCTCAAACGTTATAAATCTCTTGATTTTGATTTAAAACCTTAATTGAAGTGCTGAACCCTAGAGTGTTATATATATATATATATATACACACACAAGCATACACACACAAGATTACAGGGTCTAAATCAGTGAATTCAACAGCTCATCTTTTAAAGATTCTCTTGCTGCTTTCAAGTAATATACTAGTGCTTTATCAGAAGGTTGAATGGGAAATAGAAGAATAGAAAGAAAGAGGAAGAAACATAAAAAAGATATCTGGAGAAAAAGCATATGTGTTCAGTTAGCCAATATATTTATATATACACACATATATACATACACATCCACCTTAATAATGCTCCATGTATATTTGTATTATATATAGCTGAAACTCTTTAAATATTTACACACAGAAACATGCACACGAATGTATTTCCTATCTCAGTGATGTTCCCTTTCCAATTACAAGATCTTGGGTTCTAGCCTTACATATATGTCCATGTAAATAATCACTTCTCCAAATTAGACATACATTTAATCCTGTTTCTCATTTGTACATATATGTTGAACATTTATGTAATTATATCCAGGAAACAAATTATTAAAGTACCATTCATATCTTTGATTATTTCCACATCTCAATAATTACCATAAAGTATAGGGTTTCTGTAATGTAAACCATTAATTTATCAAATCACAAATTTCCCATTTTGTATTATTATTCATATGACTGGTAATCCTGGTATATATGGCATAGAAATCCTGGATTCTGATAATTATATTCAACTCTATTGTCATCATAATTGATGGCACGGATCCACAAATATATATATATGATTTTCAAAAATTAAAAACAAGAAATATTTCTATAATTTGTAATGTAACGATTGAGCACATTATTCAATATATAGATAGTTTTAGTTTAAAATCAATATTGAAAAATAAACAAAGTGGTTATACTCTGCATTTTATGAATTTGTGATCAGAAAATATGAATTCAATCACTATTTTTTAACTTCATCAGAGAAAGAATAGCTGTTTAAAGTGTAGAACAACCAGCACTAAACTGGTCACTAAGTATATCTTGTAAGGTAGTTTGTATTAGGAAGAACATCCAGCCGTATAAACCATGCCAAATATTGAACATCTGGTCTTGGACCTTAACAACTCATCCAAGCTGTGCCAGTGTGGAAAGCAGATGTAAAATGGTGATGATGATGCATATACTGACAAAATAGAGTAATTAATTCTCTTACATGGAGTATTTGAATAATTAAAACCGAGTGAGATGAATCCTACTTTTTCTGCCAACCACAACTTTATGTATTTTTCATTCCAAAACTAAAATTGTAAGCTTATTTAAAAACATATACTTACATGTCAAATTATCAAACAATGATATGCAATTTAACTATGAATAAATCAGTTAACGCCAAGTCAAAGCATTCTCTGTTATGTGAATTATGTGAACTAGACTAACTGAGATTTAGTTTATATAACCATAGTTAGCAACAAGCCACTAATCTCAACCTGGAGAAAAGACGAGCATTCTTTCTCTGATGAAAGTCTAAACTGACTGAAACAAAACTGACTGATCCCATATTTTCTGTCTACTGATATAAAACTGTGGTATAACAGCTTATTCCATTTTCCACAAGAAAGCTAAAATTATGTTAATTTAGAAAGGTATACTTCCAAAATATCCAAAATGCTGTGTAGTACATTGACTTTTATATTTTGAAATAAAATAAATGTTTTTGTTTTTAGTAAATCAAATGAAAATATATGTTATGACCACATCTCATTCATACATTCCATTTTTGAGGTTTTGCAGCTTGATGCACTTAATAAAATGAACCTCTTTACAGTGTATATTGGGTGCATTTTACCAAGGCAATAATACTAGAGAGGTCATGTCCTCAAGAAATTCAAAGGGTCCACTCAACTCTCTGTTTTCTACACTCTTACCATTTTATCACGACACCAGTACTAGCTGTGTGGCCTTGCACCGTTTGCCTACAGTTTCACCATTCATTTAAGACAAGAGGGTGAATAAAAGAAAAAGCGATGACAGGTAACGAATTAGAATTCTGTTGGCACTCTCTCGGAAGTTGGGGAAGAAATGTATGATGA
Organism: Eledone cirrhosa; assembly: GCA_964016885.1. Classification (NCBI taxonomy): domain Eukaryota; kingdom Metazoa; phylum Mollusca; class Cephalopoda; order Octopoda; family Eledonidae; genus Eledone; species Eledone cirrhosa. Next base: position 74,877,656 of record OZ024746.1, on the reverse strand, counting down.
GTGGAACAGATTGGTGGGCAATGAGAGGATAGTGGGAGAGAAAGTAATAAACGTGAGGAAGTACGAGAGTTAGTAATGGAAGAGATAGTGGTGGAAGGAGTAATGAAAGAGAGACAGTGGTGGAAACTACATGTTTGTTGGTGAGAGAAAGATCAAGTAATGGAGAATGATGAATGTCAATAATGAGTGGTCTGGGAAAGAGGGAGTGATGGCTGGTAACAGTGTATGATGGGAGTGTGTAATAGATATAGGAACACTTAAATTAATCCCTCATACATAGGCATCTTGATATGAGAGGTTGAGGGATATGTTTGGTGGCATGTAAGAATTAAATATGGACGTATTTTATTGAGCCAACAAGGTTTTTTTCCCCTCCATATTTGCTTGACCTGCCATATCTCTTTATCATCTTCATAAAAAGAACGAAAATTACACAAAATAATGGTTTCTGATTTAGGCACAAAGCCAAGAATTTGGAGAGGAGGGGAAAGTTAATTAAATTGACTCCAGTGCATTACTGGTGCTTTATTTTATCTGACCCCAATACCAGCTGTTTAAAGAAGTCAGGATGGTCACAACTGAAGTGTCTGGGATTATAGGTTGCTCAATCAGATTCATCTGAGGTTAAACAAAAGCAACAACTCTTGGCAAAGTCAAATTCCGAATATGATGCAATATAAGCAAATAATGAAATACATTCTGTCTATGCCATTAGTATTTCTGTCACTCAATGCCTTCTTATATTAAAAGAATGATAAGTGAATAGAACTGAGGTATCAAATATATATTTCAATCAGATATCAATGCAATCTTAAATTTGAAAAATATAGAAAGAGTGATTTCTTTTATTAGCCAGAAGGGTGTATGATGGTTAGCACAAGACATGGATGAAAAACAACACAGAGTGGGGCTCAAGACATTCGAGACAATAACAAGGACAAAAACAACAGAGAAAGGGGACATCACCAAAAAGGAAAACAATAGGAATAACAATAATAGAATTTGTAATAGATATACATAATTGTAGAAAACAATAAGAGTTGTCAACAAATCATAATAATGATTTCTACTTTAGGTGCAAGGGGAAGGGGAAAATCAATCCTGGAAGGATTAGAACGCTGGGCGAAAGTAAAAGACGAAAGAAGAATAGTAATAATTGTTTCTACTTTTGGCACAAGGCCAGTAATTACCCCAGTGCATTACTGGTACTTTATTTTATCGACCCCCGTAAGGATGAAAGGCAAAGTTAACCTTGGCGGGATTTGAACTCAGAATGTAAAGGGCCGTAACTCAATGCCACCATGCATGTTGTCCGACGCTCTACCAATCTGCCGAAGAACAGTAGTAATAATACAGTCACAAGAGGGGACTATAATCCTCTAGAACCCCTACAAAGATACAAACATACAATGCTGTGCAGTCATTAGGATGACAGAGACACATGAAGTCATGCAGTAGAAATTCACATGAAACAACTAATTTGTGGTGAAGGAAAAGCCGATTACACCGACCCCAGTATGTGACAGGTACTCTATTTTATTGACAGTGAAAGGATGAAAGGCAAAGCTGAACATGGTAGGATTTGAACTCAGAACATAAAGGGCCATAACTAAATGTTCCAAAACATTTCGTTTGAGGCTCTAATCATTCTGCCAATCCACCACCCTAAACTGAAAAAATAATAATAATAATTTCTACTGTAGGCACAAGGCCAGCAATTTTGGGGAAGGGGAAAGTGGATTAAATTGACTCCAGTGCATTACTGGTGCTTTATTTTTAGAACCCCATAAGGATGAAAGGCAAAGTTAACCTCGGCGGGATTTGAACTTACAACATAGATGCCCATAATTCCCTGCCACAAAGCATGGTATCCGACGCTCTACCGAAATAATGATAATATTAATATTAATAAATGTTATTATAATTATAAAAAAATATATAAAAATTGAAAATACAATAACTATTATAGGACTAAGTAAATAAATTCAACAGTCTTGCTTGTTTTAGATAAAATGTAAGCAGCATTAACAGAATACAAGTAAGGTTATTTAAATATTTTTTTTTAGTTTCTTTTTATTTATTTCTATGACTATCAGAATACATGGCACACATATATTGAAAAAAAAAAAAAAATGTTTCTATTACCATAATTTGCATTAATATAATATATTTTCAGATTAGATATAATTGAATAAGACTAATCTATTATCTCTCCTTGTCTCATTTTCGCATTCTCTTTTTCAATGTATGTGTGTGTGTGTGTGTCTATGTATATGAATATTTATGTCTGTCTATTTATCTTTCTATATATCTATCTAACTATATGCGTATGTATGAACATCTGTGAATGTTTGAATGGGTGTGCGTGTGTGGTTATGCATTTATGTTTGTGTATGTATATAAAGAAAAAGAAAGGGGGAGCATGAAAGAAAGAAGAAAGAGAGGGTAATATTTTCGCTGCATGAAAAATCATACACTATAGAAAAACTGTAAGTGACAACAAGGTGAATGAAGGGGTTTGAACAAATATATAAATTGTACTATATTTTTTTAGTACTCTTCCTTTCATTTTACACCTACATATCACACACACACACACATACACACACACACACACACACACACACACACACACACACACACACATATATATATGGTGGTTTACACATACACACACACACACACACACACACACACACACACACACATATATATATGGTGGTTGCAAACACAAATCCCTTCTTCAGGAGGAGATTACCTTAATCAATAACATAATAATCAGTTATTTCAGAGTTAATGTGGAGCTAGATGAACACACAGATGAAGGCAAATTGGAGGAGAAGGACATGGATGGAAGCTGAGGGAGCCGCCAGCTGGACATTTATGAATTAGAGGCCTGCAGCATAGAAGCTGTAGAGGTTCCTGCATGATAACCTGCTGTAGGCTCCAAATGAAATCTATGGATAGTGTAAGGTAATAGAAATCTATGGATAGTGTAAGGTAATAAAAGATGACATGATGGTAGAACAGTAGGGTAGATGAGGCAATTAGAGATGAGAAACAAGCCTGGAAAGACTGGCAAAACAGGGGAAGTAGGGTGTATTATCAAGAAGCTAGAAGCAAAGTGTGGCACCAAGTATACTTAGCAAGGAGGAAAGGAGGGAAACAGCAAGTTAGAAGATTGTGTGTGTTTTATATCATAAGAAGCATAGGTGTAAGTTATTCAGGATTGCAAGGCAGTGTGTGAGGGAAAATGAAGATGTTATAGTGTCCAAAATGAAATGCATTAAAACAAATAAGAAGCATAGAAATGCCATTATAAAAGACTGTTAAATGGGGAGAATGCATAGGAGGAAGATGGTCTGTCTCCAGTAGACTCAATAGAAGGGGCATGTATCTATATTAGCAGCAGTATGGTAAGAAAGATAATTATAATGGCCAAAGCAGCTGGGTCAGGTATGGTTGCTGAGATGCTGAAAGTCATATGCTAACCTAGCGTATAATAAATCAGGTAATACAGGATAGCGTCATACACAATGACTGGCATAGCAGCATTGTCAACTGCTACAAGGGAAAAGGAAATGCACTGAACAGAGGAAACTATAGAGGCAGCAATTAATGAACTAGGTCATGAAAATTACTAGATGAGTTATGGTATATTAGTGTCCCAGAATTCCTGATGGGTCATAGGGGTGCCATAGTGGCATACAGCATTTCTTGAGCATTTAAAACCTGGCAGAAGCCATCCCTCTCCTGGTCTGAACACAGATTGCTTCGAGAGTAGGACAGAAAGTGAACGAGAGGAAGCAAGAAAGAGATACAGATGAAGAATCGACCCAAGTACTAGACTGGTACATTTTTATTGACCTGGAAAGAATGAAAGTCAAAATAGACCTCCATGGGTACTTAGACAGCAGAAACCCAGAATGAATACTGCAAATCATTCTATCTGATGTTCTAACAACTCAACCAATTTGCCACCCTGGAAGAGATATAGCACAACAATTAGGGATAGAATTAACCTAGACAAAATGTATGGAGACTATGGTAATGAAGAAGCAGAAGGGTCCTAGTCTCTCACTAAGTTTACCACTTGCACTAGTCTGGCTGAGGATATGAGTACACTAATTTTGTAAAGAGGTGGGACTGGGGCCATGATATAAACACTCAATCCATCCTGTAAGATAGTAGAGCAGGTGACCCAAATCATGCTGTAAAGTGTTTGACATTAGGAAGAGTATTTAACAATAGAAATGGAAGCCTATGAGCTGACCAGTTTAGCCTCAGAATGTAACAAGCAACTTCAGATGCAAGCAGAGAAAATAAATGATAAATAGTAATGACATATATATGTGTGATTATATATATATATATATATATATATATTGTTATATTTGGGGAGGGTCATATTTGCGTAATATTGCCAGAATTAATAACAGAACACACTCACTGTTTGGTTGGTTTTCGCTTCTCGCTGTCTTTTATATATATATATCTGCGATCTAACTAACAGGAGGAACAATGAATAAAAAAAGAACAAAAAAAAAATGGCGTAGACATACAACACAACAGGAGGAACAATGAATATAACACCACTGACGATGTTGCAGATGTGCAACGAAAGATTTATGTAAATTATGTAAACTATATATATATGTGTTTGTCTATATTGTATCTGTATTATTTTTGACCGCCGGTCAGTCAATGGCAACATTGAGGACCGAGTAAGTTAGATCGCAGATATATATATATAAAAGACAGCGAGAAGCGAAAACCAACCAAACAGTGAGTGTGTTCTGTTATTAATTCTGGCAATATTACGCAAATATGACCCTCCCCAAATATAACAATATCTGTTTCGACACACGATTTCATATAAAAAACCTCGCAAAACTAATTCATCGCCGCTATATATATATATATATATATATAATCCCACATATATATGTCATTACTATTTATCATTTATTTATCTATATATATATATATATACGAGCGAGACGACCAATCTTGCCTCAAGTGGAACAATTCACATCTAAACCCATGCTAGCATGGAAGATAGATTGTTAAACGATGATAATGATGATGATGATGATGATGATAGTTCGAAATAACAATAAACAAACAAATGCAGGAGTAAATGTTACATGGTGTTATTAGCTTCAAACTTGGTGAGAGTGGGGGGAAATATATATATATGTATATATATAGTATTAGTTATACTATTTATGGTTATGTAAACACAAAACCTTAAGCAGTTGTAAGTATTTTACACACACCCTAAATAGTGGTAGGCAGTAATGTATTACTACCTTATTACCAGTAAGTTAAGTAGCTCAATGTAAAAACATCAGATGATTTACAGAGCAGTTATATGAAATATAAGAATCAAAGAACTGTTCAAAACATTATTGTGCTATATATTGTATATATATATGGATTTTAGTCTTCAATTTTATTATTATTACCATATATATATATGTTACTATATTTATCTCAGTGTGTATCTCTTGATTTATTTACTTAGCTATCTGTTGGGGGTATGTGTGCCTAAATATATATATATATATATATATATATATATATAAACAAATGTATCTTGATATATATATATATATATATATTTATATATATATATAATGTATATATACACAATGTATATGAAATTCTTAAAGCCAAATTTCTGAAGAAATATAATATTTGAATGAAACTGATTGGATTAATATATTGAAAAGGAATAAATTAATTATGTAAAGGATTTACAGAGATTAGGAATGTTCTTAACATCTGAGAGGAATGGTAAAAGAAATATATGTGATTGCAGAGTGAGGTCTTTCTTTTTTATCCAGTCATAGAATATATTTATTTATATTATATATATGTAAAAAGTAAATAGAAATAGAGCAAATGACATAGTTCAATGAAGAAATATATTAGTTTAACGCTTGATATATTAGGAAAAGTGTTGTTACATTTCAGACACTAGTCCTTCATCAGAAGATAGAATGAGAAATAAAAGATGAAATAGAACAACAGAGCATGAGAAGAGGAAGGAACTGAAAAAGAAATTGAGAAACAAAATACATATGCATATTTAGTCAGCCACATATCTATATATATATATATATATATATATATATATATATATATATGAGAGCATTGAAGTTTGCTTGAAGCATTGTGGAATAATAAGGTAAATTTCTTTAAGTCGTTTGGAAGCCTCGACAATGCAGATGAGTAAATCTCCGGGTAACAAGATCCAGTGGTGGAGAGAGAGATGTAAGTGGGTGTACATTGAGATGCATGGCATGTAGAAGACTGTAGCGTGTAGAAGAATGTAGGAAAGAGCATAAAGGATAAAAATAAAAATAAAAATAAAAACACGAGATAGAGTTAACCCCCCCCGCCCCCGCCCCGGAAAAAACCCCAGTTGATGGATGTGAATCTGAAATATATAGGGACAATTAAATCTCTCCCAAGGTAACTCTATCTCGTGTTTTTATTTTTATTTTTATCCTTTACGCTCTTTCCTACATTCTTCTACACGCTACAGCCTTCTACACGCCACGCATCTCAACGTACACCCACTTACATCTCTCTCTCCACCACCGGATCTTGTTACCCGGAGATTTACCCATCTGCATTGTCGAGGCTTCCAAACAACTTAAAGAAATATATATGTATATATATATTGATGAAATGAGTCCTCTGTTCGATCATGAATACTACGAGCTTGCCAGTTACGTAAGTCTGATATTTGATTTCGGATTCATAGAAACACTTTAAACGTAAAATGTTTGAATTGTCCAGGTGTATTTTTTCAACCTGTTAGTTTTTTTGTTACTTTGGTATTGTGTATTGGGTTTTGCCTACCACAATGTTCAATTTGTCAAGCTATTTAAACGTATGTTATTACTCTAAGGACCTCCTACCCTTATCGAGTGCTTTGCTAATATTGTAGGTCGAATTTGCTTGCTCACAGCCAAAGATTCGATTTTACTAAGCCTCCACTTATATATATATATATATATATATATATATTCTATTCCCAGTAAGGCTGAATAAAAAAGGTTGATAGCTTCTGTTACTTAGGTGACCTAATTAGCAGCGGAAGAACATGGTTTAAAAGCATAGTTATCAGGATAAGGACAGGATGGGTAAATTTCAGGGAGCTACTACTTCTGTTGACAATAAAAGCATCATCTTCCAATAAACAGGAGATTGTATAATGCCTATGTACGAAGTGCAATGCTGCATGTTAATGTGATTAGGCAAAGACTGCAGGGGATAATGTGAAAGCAGGAGAGAAAAATAGTGAGCATGCTCATATGGATGTGTAATGTCAGTATGCATAAATGATGTAACCCAGATGAGATGAAGAAATAGGAGGCATCAGGTGTAGTGTGCAAGATAGAAGATTGCACTGGAGGTGTGATATAGACTTTCAACATGATGATGATGATGGTGATCATTATCATCATCATCTTTTTACATGTTTTACTTTCTGGTATGGGTTAGGTGGGTTATTATGGTCAGGTTTGAGTCTGGTCTACATATCTATGTGCACTAAATACACACACACACACACACACACACACACACACACACACACACACACACACACACACACATATATATATATATATATATATATATATATCACACTTCTTGCCATGTCAGCTCCAGAACTTATGCCTGAAAATATTTTTTTTTCTTATTCATTTCCTCCAGGCTAAATTGTTGCACACACATTGTATCTTGTTAATGCATTTTTTCATTAGTACAGAGTGCCCTGGGATTTGTATGTAAATGTTTTAGATCGTTTTCATGTCAACTGAATCAAAAAAATTCACAGTACTGTATTTTACCATATGCTGTTGTCATGTCTTGTTGTGTTGCAATCTCTGGTGCACTAGAGTGAATGTTTCTTTCTTAATTCATCAAAATTGTGGTGATCTCCAGCAGACAGCTGATGATATAGGGATGTGTATATGTTTTTCACTGTTTGACTATGTCACTTTGGCTCAGATTTTGAATTACACAACACACACACACACACACACACACACACATATATATATATTGGACATATTTTGATTAATATCTACATGTCAGATGAATGGATCGATATTGGAGACAGGTCTATCATATCAATTGAAATCTATAGCTGATCATCTGCAAAATATGTCCTGTCCAATAATGAATAAAAAATATTTTAAAGTGAAACCTTGTTCTTTCATACATAATGTACACACTCTGCTGACTACAAACTTATAATACACTGATATTGTGTGAGGAGCACACTTTTTACTGAAATATCTTTGTTCAAGAGGCAGCATTGAGTGCTTGGATTGGTGCCACCGACAATAATTAATAAACCTTACTAAATAACTTACACTATATATATATATATATATATATATATATATATATATATATATCATTTCATTTTCATTTCATTTTACATCCGCTTTTTCCCTGCTTGCAAGGGTGGGACGGGAACTGATACTGGCTTGATTTCTACAGCTGGATGCCCTTCCTAACACCAACCTCATTTACAGTGAGTGCTGGGTGCTTTTTTGCCGTGGCACCTCCACGACCACTTTGCAATGGAATGATATGGACCCCAGTCCCTATCATCTCATTTCTACAGGTGAGTAAACTGGAGCAATGTGAAATAAAGTGTCTTGCTCAAGGAAACAACACATCACCCGGTCTGAGAATTGAACTCACAACCTTTCGATTGCAAGACCAATGCTCTAACCACTAAGCCATGTGCCTGCATCTCTCTCTCTCTCTCTCTCTCTCTCTCTCTCTCTCTCTATATATATATATATATATATATATATATATATATATATATATATATATATATATATTATATATTTATTCAGGTTTGAGGTTCACCACTGGATAGAGCTGGTCTATTCCGTATGGTCAATCTTAATGCAATAATATGGAGAGTACTCAACGTAAAGCAGCTCAACCGTCTTTGTTTTTGTAGTTGGTGGTGCTAGTACGGAGTTAAATATTATAATGAAATGACAGGAGGCTGGATTTGTGTAAATCCTTGAAAGGTTTATTATACTATGATCATTTCAATGACCGGGTTCCGTATGACTTTAGCCACGTCGCTCCAGGGCGACCGGCTGAGGTTGAAGGAACAGAATAGCGGTCGCCCTCGGGTCCTCGATTTTCAGCCCCATGGATTTTATCTATTACATTCACGTATTATATTTCGAATACCTGATGATATCACCGGATTCATACGGAACCCGGTCATTGAAATGATCATAGTATAATAAACCTTATATATATATATATATATATATATAGAGAGAGAGAGAGAGAGAGAGGTAGATAGATACATTCAATGGCACATGAACAACCTACAATGAAATGAATGTATGAGTAAGTAAGTGGCTGAGCATTCCTCAGACATGTGTACCATTAATGTAATTTTCAGGGAGATTCAGTGAGACACAGTGTGTGACCTGGTTGGCCTTTTGAATAACAGGCACAATTCATCTGAGGAGCTTCCAAACAGTTTCTATCTACACAATTTCACTCACAAGGCTTGGGATGACCCAAGTCTATGGCAAATTACACTTGCCCAAGACACCACGCAATGGGATTGAACCAGGGACCTGATGATTGTGAAGCAAACTTCCTAATGATTTGGTTTACTATTTGATGATTATGAGATAGAAGGAAACATATATGGGAATATATATAAAAGCTAAAAAGGATGTAAAAGATTAAACAAAGAATTTGACATTTTTTATATCAAAGGACTGCAGCAGCAGCAACAACAACAACAATAACAAGAACAGCAGAAGAAACATCAACAACAACAAGAACAATAAGATCAGCAGTAGCAACAAAAACAACAGCAACATCATCAACAAACAACAACAACAACAACAACAACAACAACATAGATGGATGGATGAACAAAAGTAAAAGCAGTGTCTACAAGAGAATGGAATAGAAATGTCATGTTTAAAATAAAGTTGTCCCCTTTCTGTTGATAAAGACTATTAAAGGGCTCTATCAGTGTATATAATCAGGGAAGGAAGTGGAGAGGGGCAAAACAGGAAATTCTATATTGGTGAATCAAAGAAGGATATTTATGAATGTATGTATATCTATATGTGTATGTATGAATGTATGTATCTATGTGTGTATGTATCAATGTATGTATATATGTGTGTATGTATGACTGTATGTATCTATGTGTGTGTGTACATATGTATGTTTGTATATATCTTTGTGTGCGTATGTATGAAGCCATAGCCACATGAAATTGTTTGAGATGACAGAAGGTGGTGGAGATGGTGGTGGTGGTGATGGTAGGTGTAGTGGTAGTGGTGGTGGTGGCAATAGTGGCAGTAGTGGTGGTAGTAGTGGTGGTGGTGGTGGCGATAGTGGTAGTAGTGGTGGTGGTGGCAGTAGTGGTAGTAGTAGGGGTGGATGGTGGCTGTGTAGGTGGTGGTTATAATCCTAATAATTGTTTCTACTTTTGGCACAAGGCCAGCAATTATCCTAGTACATTACTGGTACTTTATTTTATCGACTCCGTAAGGATGAAAGGCAAAGTTAACCTCGGATAGTCCTAATAATGGTTGTTGTGGCAGTGGTCTGTTACTGAAGGTAGAGAAGGTGGTAGCGGGTGGTAGTAAGTGGAGTAACTGTGTTGGTAGTACAGTTAGTGGTGATAGTGGTAAGGGTGGTTGTAATGGTAGAAGTGAGTATGGTGGTTGTGTTGGTAGTCACTACTACCAACACAACCACTATACTCACTACTACCATTACAACCACCCTTACCACTATCACACAACCACTACACTCATACTAGTGGAGACAGAGTGTGGCGGCGGTTGTGGTGGTGATAGGGTGAGATGGTTGTATTGGTGGTAGTAGCGGTGGTGGTGATAGAGTATAGTGTTTATGGTGGTTGTGGAAGTGGTGTTGGTGGCAGTGGGCGAGATGGGGTGCAGGGGATATATAAAATGCTGCAGTTGGAGATAAGCAAATTAGTAAGTAAAGATTAAGAGCAAAGAAAATGCTCTAATGTTTTACAGATAGGGTTAGGGCAATGCAGTCATTGAGTGACAAGTGTGTGAGAAGCATAATAACACACATACACATATGTGTGAGTGTGTCTGTGTGTGGGTGCATCCAAATATGTATATATATACATATATATATATATATATATATATATATATATATATATATATATATATGTATGTGTATGTCTATGTATGTATGAATGTGTATATATATATATATATATATATACATATACATACATACATATGTACACACATATATATATATACAGACATGAAGAAGGGTGGGAGTAAGGAATACACACATTAAGTATGTAAAATAAATACATAGTCATAACAGTCACATTCACACACACATACATATGCATACCTATACATACAGATACTGGGATGGAAGTGAAGAAGGGACCACTTGTATTCTTATACAATGTTAAGGAGCTAAAAGTTAAATGTACTTAAAATTTATTAAATGAAATGCATAAATGATTTGGCAGCCATTAAAATAATACTGGTTTGAGTAATATATTTTCCTATTCATCTATATATGTATATGTAAAGACTTCTTTATTGGACACTGGAACTGAATATACATGTTCTAACATTGGCTCAAGCCCAGCAATTTAACAGATACTTTATTTTGTCAAACTGGAAGAATGAAAGGCAAAGGCGAGCCACCAGGATTTGAAATGAGGTTGTAAAATGTTATAACTAAATACCACAAACCATTTCTTCTGACACTCAATTCATACTGCTAATTCACTGCCCCCAAGTATACATAAATATATTCTTAGGTTGTATGAGGATCAAAAACCTGAAACTTTAACGTATACAGTAGATACTTGTATACTGAGAAATACTTGTATAGTGAGAAATATGTGACAAAAAAAAAAAAAAATCAATGTTAATGGGGGGGGGGAGGGGTCGACTTATATTCGAGGTCAATATTCTGTCGATTTTCACCAACTTCAAATTCTACATAAATAATTGTTTCTACTTTTGGCACAAGGCCAGCAATTACCCAGTGTATTACTGGTACTTTATTTTATCGACCCCCGTAAGGATGAAAGGCAAAGTTAACCTCGGCGCGATTTGAACTCAGAATGGAAAGGGATGTAACTCAGGGCTGTAACTCTTTGCGTCAAAGCATGGCGTCCGACCCTCTACCGATACTGCCAATCCAATTCTACATAAATAATATGCTAAAATATTATTTTGGATGTTATTATTTCATCAGTTTCTCTTTGGAGGTGAAATATATTTTTCCTATTGTTTTTTTTAAAATGTGTTTTGAATGAATATGGGCTTCAAAACTGTCAGAACTTATTCAATTTTTAGCTGAATAAGAGGAACATACTGGCGCAAGTTGGATGTTTAGCCCTAGGTCAGCTCTGATTCAGAAGATGTTACATTCGTGGTGGCAATGGCTGCAGTGGTGAGGAAGATGGAAACGATAATGATGATGATGATGATGATGATGATAATGATGGGGAGGAGAAGGGGTAGCAATGTTGATGATAAACATTGCAGTTCAGCAAACTCTATCAGTCCAGTTTAATACTTGGGATAACTAAACAAACAAACATTTTGATAGTTGTACGAGTAAGTCTCACAGATCACCCACACAATGTATGTATCTTCAACTACATTATTTGCTCCATCGTGTTCCTTTATAACACTCTTTGCTCCATTGCATAGCGTTTGGTTATCTTGAATACAGGGACAAATAAAAAATAATGTTAAAGTCTGTCCCAAACCCAGATTCTTATCAGACTGGTGCTTATCATGGCTTCCTTGGATTAAAGCCACTAAGAGTAAAACAGTCTCCCCTAGACAGGATGCAAATCCATCATAGGTTTAATTCCCAGCTACTACTGGTTCTGTTTTTCAGTTGTGTGTACTGGAGCAATGTGAAATGTTTTGCTAAAGAACACAATGAGCCATTCGGTCCAGGAATTGAACGCCTGACATTATTGTAAGTCCAACATCCTAACTACTAAGCCATGCATCTTCATACAGTGGCAAATACCTTTCCCTTGTTTATTCTCATACAGATCCTGAGGTTATACATGTTGAGTCAGAGGCAAAGTTAATGTTTTTAGTCAATGTGATACATCTACAGCTCCTTGAGTTAACAAACCAGCACAGATGTTGGTCCAATAGAGGAAATTCCTGTTATCTGGCTACTTTAGTAGGTGTATATATATATACACACACAAACACACATATTTATCTATATATATATATATATATATATATATATATATATATATGCACACACATATATATGGTCTCAGTGTCTTGATCAGATAAGAGAGACAGTTAGTTGCATGCAGCTATCTGCTATACAGCCAGTTATAATTATCTTCAGAATACCAACCCTTTACCAAACAGAAATAAAGTTAGAATGGTACAAAGGTTTACTGAGGCATACAGAGTAATCTGACTTGCCTGGAGATACATCACAAATACAATGGTAAGATTACACAGCACCTTAACTAGATATCTGCATGCTTCTATAACCATTAGAGTTAGATCAAAAATAAATAGATTAAAGACTGTACTAAGAATAATATACTATATGGCAGTAGACTATATACACACAAATAGAAGACATGTTGGGTGAATTAAAGTGAAATAAAACTGATAGGGCTGAACATGTGCTAAAAATTTAAATGACAGAATATGTTTAAGTCAAAATGACTTTCAGAAATTAATGTATAATGTCAAGTGTTGTAGAAAAATGAAAGAAGAGGAATTAGATAAAGCTATTCCCAAAGTAAAAGCAATTTCTTGACATTCACACTTGATATAATCCTGGAAGTAAAAATGATATTGAGATAGGACTACAGCTACACAGGCATTAAAGATATAGAAGTTAGCTACTCATAGAGCAATTAAATTGTTATTATATCTGAGAGATAATGTAGTGTTGTGTGTAGTAAGGTGCTAAACACTTTGTTAGCTGACACTACAATAATTCTTATACGTTTGTTTCAATTCTGTTTTAAATGTTATTAGGAAAAGCATAAGGATCACACATCCTTATACTTCTTCCGCTAAATTACCAATATTTGAGCCAGTGAGGAGAGGAGGTGGAGGAGATGTGCATTTGGCCAATGCCTTCCCCATCCATGCATACTGGTGATATTGATCTAGTTAATGTTGAGCCTTAACATTTGGAGGTTGGTGCCTGCAGGAAAGAAAAATAACTAAGAAGGTGGGTGGTGCTGGGAGGTAACTAGAGGGTCTTATCTGAATACTTGAAAAAGAGTAAACTCTGCTAAAAGCACTCAAGAACCAGGTGGTAGTGTTAAACCCTGCAGTGTGTTAGATCTGCCAGAAACAAATATTAATATCCAAAGAAAATGGGAATGATGCATGGTGTGCTGGAATTTGTCTAGAATATAGCATCTGCTCATTATCATATTCCCAAGCCTGGTACTAATTACTCCATCCAAAATTTCTCAGCTCACCACCGCCATTACTTCATAGGCCTTCTTATATCACCACATGCCATCTTCCATCAAGTATGCACCATCTACTTGCATTACATGTCCTGGTACATGTCACAGACAACTTTTGGCATGGAAGAGTATAGTGAAATCATTTGTACACACAACCAGTTTCTTTACTTTTCATTCTATATCTAATGAACCATATTTCAGATATTCTAAGAGTTCTATTGCAGCATTTAAACACAAATTAAAGCTAAATACTGTCTTTCTTATGAACTACATATAAATATTATATATACAGACATATGCATGTATGTGTGTACGTGTCTGTGTATATGTCGGTATTGTTTGTTTATGCCTCATAACTTAGCAGTTCAAAAAATAGAGCGCCAATCTAAAGACAAAGTACTGGGACACATATACATGGAGAATAGACATAAAATAGTTATGATGACGATGTATGTATACACACACAATCACACACACACACACACACACATATATATATATCATCATCACCACCATCATCACCATTTAACATCTATTTTTCCATGCTTGGTTGGGTAAAATGTGTCGTCCACTATTAGACAAGTTTGGCCAGTTGGTCGCAGCATATATATCTACATATATATATATATATATATATATATATGTGTGTGTGTGTGTGTGTGTATAGCATCATCATCATTGTTGTTTTAATGTCCGTTTTCCCTTTTAGCATGCATATATATATATATCACCATCATCATCATCATTTTACGTCCACTTTTCCCTGCTTGCAAGGGTGGGACGGGATCTAATTCTAGCTTGATTTCTACAGCTGGATGCCCTTCCTAACACCAACCTCATTTACAGTGAGTGCTGTGTGCTTTTTTGTCGTGGTACCTCCACGACCACTTTATAGTGGAATGATAGGGACCCCAGTCCTATCATCTCATTTCTACAGCTGAGTAAACTGGAGCAATGTGAAATAAAGTGTCTTGCTCAAGGAAACAACACATCACCCGGTCTGAGAATTGAACTCACAACCTTATATATATATATATATATATATGACCAAGAAACTCACTCGGATGGTGGATGGGTGCTACACGAGAATGCTGAGGATGTCTCTGAACATTAATCAGTATACACTGAGGATGAAAAACTCAGAGCTGTATGGGAGCATCCCAAAAGTCAGCTCAAAAGTGACACAGATGAGACTGAGGTTAGCTGGACATGCTCACCGATATCCAGAGTTGACATTGCACTCAGTGCTCCTGTGGGAGCCCCTACATGGACACACTAGAAGAGGAAGACCAAGGTTAACGTATGTTGATGCCCTAAGGACAGACACTGGTCTGTTGGAGACGCAGGACATGGCAGCGATAATGAGGCACAGAGACCGCTGGAGAGAACTCGTCCATGGATCTCGGGAATTTTACCCGCCTTATATATATATATATATATGCATTTGTGTGTGTGTATTATGTATGCATAGATACATGCTTGGTTTTACAAATGAAAGAAATAGAACTCAATACAATAAAGTAGTAGAGTATTAGTGGCAGAGCTACAGTATCGTTCACTGAAAAAGAATTCAAAACATGCACAACATTATACATACAATCACCAAGTTACATTTGTAAGCAACAATTATATAGGGAAAAAATAATGAACTATGAACCTACTGATGGGAATCAAAGCATGCAAATCTCTTAAGATCATAGCTGTTTGTTATATTCATGTGTTTCCCACCATACATATTAATATACTTATGTGCATGAGTCTGTACATTTATGTTTTTGCAAACAAAAACATAAAATTTGTATTTGTATATGCATGTGCATATGCATCCATGTGCATATGTGACCAGGTATATATCTGCATATGTATGTATATGTGTATGTATGTATATGTGTATGTATGTATATGTGTATATATGTATTTGTATATGTGTGAATGTATGTGTATATATATATATATGAGCCTGAATATCTGCATGCATCTGTATATGTATTATTATGTATGTGTGTGCATTCTTGTCTTAGGTATGAATGTAAGCATATAAGTATGTAAGTATATATATTATGTATATACGTATTTATATATATATATATATATATATATATATATATATATATAAAAATGAAAAGTATAGAAATTGTTGTTGCGAGAAGCTAACAGTGTTCCGCAAATATTTGTATATATATGTATATATATGTATATATATGGATATATGTATATATATATGTATATATATATATATATATGTGTACGTGTGTATGTATATATATATGTATGCATGTATGAATGCATGTATGTATGTTTGTGCATATGTGTGTGTGTGGGTGTCTCTGTGCTTATGTTTTAATATATTTATATTTTGCCCCCAATCTCACACTAGATTATTTTTTCTTCTAATAAGTAAAATATGTAATGAAATTGGAAAAAAGTTCCCTGATTGGCAATTATAAGGTAATCAATAAGTAAAGGATAGGGGAAGGGTGTGGCGGACAGGGTTAGCAAGAGATGGAGGGGAGAGAAGAAGAAATGGGAGGAGAAATGTATGATCAGGTGTACATGTGTGTGTATGTTAAAAGTGTATATAAATGAATATATATATATGTGTGTGTATGTGTGTGTATATATATATATATATATATATATATATATATATATATATATATATATATGTATGTATGTATGAATAAATGCATGTGTGCATGTGTTAATAATTATATGTGCACATAAGAATGTGTGTGTGAAGGAAATCAACCTAGTTGAATTTAAATGTGGAAGTATTGTGTAATAAAGTGTGTGTGTAGTGTGTAAGAGAGTATGTGTTGCATCAGTGTGTTTATGTATGCATGTATGTTTGTCTGTGCACGTGAGTACGTATATATGTGTATGCATATATGTAAATGTAGGTGTCCATATGAGAGTATGTGTGTGAAGGACAACTAACATGATGTATGTGTCGACATTATGTATTGTATATGAATATTTGGTGTTGTAGCAGTGTGTGTATGTAAAATATCAGTATGCTTATGTGTATGTGTATGTGAATGTACATGCATATTTGTGTGTATGTAGCTATGTACATGCATGTGTGCATTAATAAATATATTTGAGAGAGAGAGACAACATCTATGTATGTGTATATAGGTGTGTGTGTGTGTGATTGAATGTAACTAAGGCATGTGTGTGATTATATAAATCTTATTAACAGGAACTGTGTTGTGTGAGTATACACATATAACTATGTTTTGGTGTGTGTATATACTTGTATATATCTTCATATGTATGTATAAATGAGTAAATGGATGCATGTAAAATGCTTACATGTGTGTAAACTACATGCACATGGAATGTGTTTGTATTCTTCTCATGGGCATCAAATATGCTATATATATATATATATATATATATATATATATATGAGAGAAACCATAACAAAAACACAAACCCTTCATCTCAATTTTACTTTTGAAAAGCATAAGAACTGTAAAACCAGTAAAGTAAATAAATAAATATTCATAAAAGACTCCAGTAGCATTTTCAATTACTTTTCCTTATATATATACCATATTCTTCTGTGTATTGCATGCATTTATGTATAAGGCACACCCCTTTTTTATCAGAAAGATGTGTGGAAAAGCTTAGTTTTGGTGTATAACATTTAGTTATGGTCTGTACCACACATCCCCAAAATGAACAAGAAAAGAGTGTAAAAAACTGTGAGGTATACACAAAATTATGCAATATATATGTGTGTATGTGTATATATATATATATATACACACACACACATTTATACAGGGTGTCCCAAAATCCATTATACCATTTGATATATATATATTTATATAAAATGGTCTAGTGACTTTTGGGACACCCTGTGTACATATATATATTTATAAATATATATATATATATATATATATATATACATAGAGAGAGAGAGGGATGTACACATGCATATATGTGTGAGTGTGTGCGTGTATGTGTCGTCATCATCTTTATCACTATCAGCATTTTAGAACTGCTTATCGTGCTGGCATAGTCAAAACTTCATGTTTATATATTTTGCATGTTTAAAATATGCAAATACA
>OZ024746.1:74846535-74854035 GCA_964016885.1 Eledone cirrhosa | reverse complement strand
ATGTGTGAGTGTGTGTGTGTGTGTGTGTGTGTTGTATATAAGTGTTTGTTGATATGTGTATGTGAATGTGTGTACATGCATATGAGAGGAAGAGAAAGCATGTAAGTAGGCATGAAAGAAAGTGAGAATGCATGAGAGAGAAAGAAAAGAAAATGAGAAAGAGAGAGGGGGTGAGAGAAAGAAATATAAAGAGTGAGACAGGGGGGGGGGAGAAAGAAAGAGAAAGAGAGAATGGGAGAGAGAGAAAAAGAAAGGGAGAATGGGAGAGAGAGAAAGAAAGAGAAAGAGAGAGAGAGTGGAGAGACAGAAAGAAAGAAAAAGGCAAGAGAGAGGGGAGACAGAAAGAAAGGAAAAGAGAGAGAGAGATAGATAGATAGAGAGAGAGCGAGAGAGAGAGAGAGAGATTGTGTGTGTGTCTTAATGTCAAGAATGTGCCATTTTAACAAAGGTATGAGAGCCTATTATATGTATTTTCCTATATTTCAAAGTTATGACAACTCTTCAGTTTACAATTTAACTATTTGAAGTTTTCTTTAAGAAAAAAAAGATTGTTATTTTAGCAACGCCCCCCCCCCCCTCCACCACCGCCAACACCACTCCTTTTCTCTTAAAGATGCAATAATGTAATTTTATTTGTTAAAAAAACACACAAAATCTGTTATATTCCTTTTCATTTATATATTTTGTGATATCAAAATTTTCATCACTCTCTCTGTGACCTGGAATAAATGAATAGTGAATATATATGTATTTGTCTTATTTTGAATGGCTATAATGAGCGTTCCTTGATGAAATTGCTAAACAAGTTATGGTCACTGATGAATTGGTGGTATCATAGGTCTACCCATTGTGACATATGGCATGTCTTGTTCATTATAAACCTGGTGGAGCATCTGAACACAGTTGATTTCTTCCAGAGAGTGAGAAGGAGGAAGTGAGAAAGTGATATAAAGGAAGAATTAGGCCCTAATACTTTATTTATCGACTTTGAAAGGATGGAAGATAAAGTTGATGTTGGTGGGATTTGAGCTCAGAGTGCAGAGACTTGGAATGAATATTGCAGAGCATTCTATTTGACAGTCTAACAACTCTTCCACTTCATTGTGTGCCAAACAATAACAACTCCAAAATCTTTTAAGGTTATTATTAGTGGCTTGGCTGAATTGTTAGTGTGTCAGACAAAATGCTTTGCAGAATTTGTTCTAGCTCATTACATTGAGTTCAAATAACGCTGAGGTCAACTTTGCATTTCATCCTTCTGTGATTGATAAAATAAAACATTTAGCACTTGGGTCGATTTAAATGTCTTTTCCCTTGCCATAAATTATTGGCCATGTGCCTCAAATTGGAAACAATTAATTAGGCATAGATCACCCGATCACTACCCCTGCAATCAAGAATAAACGTATACCAAATATGTTTCAACCATTACAATCATGTCTTTTAATCAGAGGTAGTGTATCTAAGACTACAATATCCAAAGTGTCTGTCTTTTTTCAATTTTTGTAGATAGTAGGATGTGAATTGAAAGGTATTTCCCACCTATTTCAAGCATGTCATGTTGACTACATTCCTTCATAAGGGTATCCATGTTAAGTTAATTATAGTTCAGTGACCTACAGAAAGATAAAGCACAAAACCAACTTGATAAGAAGTGTTAGCTCTTTCGGGACTATATTTCTAATGAAATACATTGTCCATATGTTTAAATTAATTATTAAAATAATCCAGAATTTGTAAACGTTTAAAATTATTTCCCCATTATTCAACTGTCATTTAGAACATAAAATAACTGTTTCTACGTTAGGCACAAGGCCAGCAATTACCCAGTGTATTACTGGTACTTTATTTTATCGACCCCGTAAGGATGAAAGGCAAAGTTAACCTCGGCGGGATTTGAACACAGAATGGCAAGGGCCGTAACTCTATGCGTCAAAGCATGGTGTCCGACCCTCCACCGATACTGCCAATCCACCGCACTCCATATTTAGAACATAAAATAACAGTAGACTATTAGATAAAATTTCGAGAGCAGGTTTAAATCTAAATGAAACACTTCAGAATGGACTATTTTGTATCGTAAAACTAGACACAGTCTTCGGCAGTTTTGTATTAAAAGGTTTATGTTATCATATAACTGATGGATAAATCAACAAGATGTCACACTATTTACCAATAGAAGTAGTGCAATATTGGTGCACTTGGTGGAGGCCATGATCTATATAAAGCCTGGAGGTGTCTTGTTAAAATTTGAGGTTTGTGTAGATTGTGAAGTCTTAAATTGTAGCTGTTTCAGCTGATGGCCAAATCTGGCACTGA
Source organism: Eledone cirrhosa (assembly GCA_964016885.1). Taxonomy (NCBI): domain Eukaryota; kingdom Metazoa; phylum Mollusca; class Cephalopoda; order Octopoda; family Eledonidae; genus Eledone; species Eledone cirrhosa. Next base: position 74,851,716 of record OZ024746.1, on the reverse strand, counting down.
ATGGGAGATATATGATGATATTTTAATGTTAATACACTTTAATTTTATAATATATTTTCACAAGAAGAGGCTGTATGGTCGAAGTAATTGCTCACTGAATCAGTGCCTGAGTTAAAATTTGTGAGGCTCTAAGATAGCTTCGAAGACCCTTGTTAGAAAATAACACCAGAAGTTCTCATGAAAATTGAAAATATATATGAGATCTAAGCTGTAGATGGCTTAGCTTATTTACTATGTTCACACAACTCTGAGACAATTATTAATCATAACTATTTCATTTCATTTAAGAGAGAAATTTCTTTGACAACTTTTGTTACTACGATAAAGTATACTCAATCATCATCATCATCAACGTTTAACGTCCGTGTTCCATGCTTGCATGGGTTTGGACGGGGGTATTCCCACTTGAGGCAAGAGTGATTGTCTTGCTCGCATAGGACTGTCTGGCAGGTTTTCTACAGCTGGATGCCCTTCCTAACACCAACCACATTTACAGTGTGGGTCTGGGAGGTTTTTACCGTGTTGCCTACACGGCCACATTACAGCGTGGACTGTGTGTTTTTTTGTCGTGACACCTACACGATCTCATTTGTTTCGGCCTGGATGGTGTGGCACCAACATAACTTTACATAGAAGGGGGTGGTGTGGATGGGGTGGGGTGGGGGGTGGGGGGTGGGGGGTGTATTTTGTTAGAGATGCCTACTGACTGTAGTAGGTTTTACTATGTATTTAGGTAAGGCGGGTCTTCTCTATTACTGAGTACCGCCAAAGGTCTCAGTCCAGTGACAATGTTCTGAAAAGTGGAAGGTGGTGAAAAAGAAGCAATACCAAAAATGAAACACAGAAGCAGTATCTGGGCTTCCATCCCATCTATGAGAGCAATAATTGCTAAATAAGAACTAACTTAGGCTGTGACGGCCCATCTAAAATAGTAGACATAAAATGATGATTATGGTGATGACAAAAATGATGATGATGATGGCAAAGTCAATGGCGACGATGACGATGCTAATATTCATCATCATCGACAATGATAATTATGATGATGATGAAAGGCATGAATGATACAAATTCACATTTACTTCCTATAAATCTAACGCCTTAAGCTATATAAAAAGTCATATTTTTTATGGTTTCATTTTTTTAAATTTCTCACAGCAAGATTCATTTTGTAATATATATATATTTTTTTAACTCAGAATATACGTTTAGAATATATGTTTAGAAGAAAGACAAAGAAAAGTCTACAAGTTATATATTTTGTAGCAAACCATTAATATACATTAAATTTACATTTATTTTTATTACTTTTTTCCATTAATATTTTATGCGTTTATTTATCTAATAAAAATGTTCACATTGTTATTTTGGGTGGTGTTATTTTCTTTAATATTATTTTCAATTAGGCAATGCATTCATAACACTCCTTCTCTCTATATATCACTATATATCACTATATATATATATATATATATATATATATACATACATATATATATATATATATACACACACCACTCCTTTTTTGTTAAACATAGCATTGTATTGTGTAATTCTTGTTATCATTATAATATCATATTTCTCACAGAATGCTTTCATCTTAATCATAGAAGGTAGAATTACCCATGAATGCATTATTCTCTTGTTTGAAAAGCAATACAAAAGAAAATATAGAAATGAACTCACACATACACACATACATGCATACACACATATATATATATATACATACATACACACACAAACACATATATATATATATATATATATAAATGTGTGTGTGTGTATATGCATGTGTTTATATATATATATAGAGAGAGAGAGAGGGGAGGGGAGGGGATACATCAGCTTTAACACCAAATGCTAAACCCAAACAACTGTATCCATTCTTCAAATTTAAGTTTTTTTTAATTTTTCTTTACATTTTCTGGTTATTTCCTTTTAGCCCTAATATATATATATATATATATATATATATATATATATATGTGTGTGTGTGTGTGTGTGTGTGTGTGTGTGTGTGCATTTCTTAAGGTGTTTTATATTTAACAATTACATTATGTTTGCATTGTATTTTTGTCTTTTTCTTTATTGGTGCACTGTCTCAGATTTTTGTAGGAGAAAGAATGTTGAACAACATTGATTACCTTCTAAAAGCTTTTAACAACATAAACGATGTGAAATACTTTTAAATATGTATGTATAGACCCGTAACTCCTGATGGAGTCATAGAGGCATTTTTAAAAGTTGGTGGAGCCAATTCCTTTCCAGGCCTAGAGAGAGAGAGGGGGGGGGGGGGTAGAAGAAAGAAAGGGAGGGATATAGATGAAGAATCAACCCCAGTATATGACTGATACTTTCTTTTACACAGCATACAATTTTTCAAATTGTTTTGAAAATATTAAAAAATTTTGTAACTTTCTCATTATTCAGCTGATGTTTGGAACATAACAACACTCATGAACATTTCCAGGACCCCTGCGACTGGTGAGGGAGAGTGGAGTAGATATATTCCAACTGGAGACCTCACTGGAAAGTTGGCAATCAGATATTGTGAAGTTCTTGTTCTTCCTAAGGAATTTAATTATCATACTGAGTACAATGAACTTGTATCAACTAGGAACTTGTAAAATGAACTTGTATCATCTAAAGTAACACTTTTTCAGTAATCTACAGTATCAATTATTGATTTCTAACTTTGTTTTATTCCTAGTTAATAGAAAGAGCAGTACTCATGACCCTTTACATTTTCAGGGATTCTGATATTGTTGGAAGGGAGGGAATGACGGAAGCAGTTATCCTCAAATAGGAGATCAGGTTTGAATGCACCAGCTAATTCTTTCAGTCTAGTTGTGTCAACCGGACATTGACACCTGTTGTGTTAATTAGACTTTTCTTTGTAGTCTTTACATTAGGAACTCCTCAAAGACACCCCAAAAGCAGGTGGTGATATTAAAGCAAGCAATGGATTTGAACTCAGAACAGGAATAACTGTGTGAAATACTGAAAAGCTTCTCATTCAATGTTCTATCAATTCCATCAGTTCACCATCTTGGAGTGGTACTATATTTATTGATACTGGAAAGATGGAAAGCAAAGTTAATCTTGATAGGATTTGAACTCAGGCTGAAAGTATCTGGAATAAATCTGGAATAAATTTTTTCAAGCATTCTAACATTTCAGTAAAATTACCATCTTATATGCTTTGGCTAATTTAGTGCCTGGTAAAAAAAGTCAACATACAAAAAAGAGATGTCAATAGAATAAAATGTGTGTGTATGAGTTGGATATTGATCAGCTCTAATGCCAAGTGTTACAACTGTTCAGTCAATGGAAAATTCTGCTGGTGTTATTAATATGCAAGTAACTGAGCATTCAACACACATATGTACTCTTAATGTAGTTCATAGGACGATTTAGTGTAACATAAGTGTGTAGAACAACTGATCCTTTGAATTAATGATACAACTCAGGTTGGAGCAACATAAAAAAACTGTCTCATCAGAGAATAAATGTAAAGACTACAAAGAAAAGTCTAATTAACACAACAGGTGTCAATGTCCGGTTGACACAACTAGACTGAAAGAATTAGCTGGTGCAATGCTGCAATACAAAAAGAAAAATATCCTCAAACTGAAAATTTGGCCTGAATGCTTGCAACAAGGTAAACAATGCTGAAGGCTAGATTGTGGTGTTAAATCAAGTGATCAATTATGTGAATAATATCAAGTAACAAATCAGTAACAGGAGCTAAAGGGAAAGTTCAATAGTCTTAAGAGCAGAAATCTATAAAGTTTTAATAAAAAATTTTTAATCATTTTGTTACCATATTTCTTAATGAAATACATTGCTGATGTTTTTAAATTAATTTTGAAAATAATCAAATATTTGGATTTTAATAAAATTAACTAATTCGTTTATTAAAAAGTTGATATTTAGAGTATTACATAATGAAATATTTTTTAATAAAATTATGATGGAAAAATTTAATATCCTAAATCCAGGCTGGTTTGTATCCTAAATCCAAGCTGGTTTCAGGCAGTTTGGTATCAATACAGCTAATATAACACATTTTCAGGCGAAGAGAACATCACCTGAGTCATGCTAGTGTCAGTGGTGGACATCTTTTTGCATATGAAATACTTTGTTGAACTCAATACTAATTAACACTTTGCTAACAGTCTCACTGCACAGAACTTACTTAAACCTATGGTACCTTGTTGAAGACCTCTCTATACTATACTAGGCTTTTGCTAACAACTTCTTCTGTAGTCATCTCACAAGGAAAACTATGTCAGTAGTATTCAATCCTACTAGAAACACACCTCATTTAAGCTAATTTTCTTCTTAATCACATGTGCTATAACACTTACATTTTTTTTAATGACTTAGTCTCTTAGTTTCAGTCTTCTGGAGTTACTTCTTTCTAGAGCATCTCCTTTGCCCTCTTTGCAGTTGATGATTTCACTACTATGTCAGACAATGCAATAAACCATTATACAAAATAAGCACATGCTAAGAGCACCAAGGGAAAGGAACACCATTTTATTCAAATTAAATGTATTTGTCATAAAAAAAAAAATTTGTTGCAAACTTTATATATAAGTAAGGAGGGGTACCATAATCTTTTAAGTGTTTAGAGCCTCAAAAGGACTTAATCTGGACCAAACTCTGCTATCCTCCTTTGTTGGATATTTTGAGAATCTCAGTAATGATCCCTGACAATCTGGTTGGTTTGTCTGATCATTAATAACCTTTGTCAATTCCAATGGATAATCCATCAGTTAAGGCGATGTATGATGGAATCTCTGTCTCACACACATTCTTATTTTCCAGCAACTTATTGAATCCTATGGTTCATTCTACTTAGGGATCAGCGAAAAAGAAAGTACACTGCCATCATTACATACAAATTTCTTACTAATAAGATTCATTCAGACACTGCCATAATCCTAAACATTTTACACTATATATACATATATATATATATATATCAAAGGCATGTATTGAGTTAGAAACTCAAATGTATATGTCTGTGTTCGTTTTTCTTTTTTGTTTAGTTATATATATATATATATATATCATTTCATCATTTTTCATCATTTCATTTTACGTCCGCTTTTCCCTGCTTGCAAGGGTGGGACGGGAACTGATTCTGGCTTGATTTCTACAGCTGGATGC
>OZ024746.1:74806535-74836535 GCA_964016885.1 Eledone cirrhosa | reverse complement strand
GCTTGATTGTTATTAGTCCTGTAAAGTTATCAGCTTCTATGAACACTAATATAAATATATACTCCAGTCTTTTATACATGTAAGTATATTTATGTGTGTGTGAGTGTGTGTGTGTGTGTGTGTGTGTGTGTGTGTGTGTGTGTGTGTGTGTGTGTGTGTGTGTGTGTGTGTGTGTGTGTGTGTGTGTGTGTGTGTGTGTGTGTGTGTGTGTGTGTGTAACCTTTGTATGTTTATGATGAGTATAGCTGAAGTTGCAGCTGTACTGAAGCAGATGAGCAATATACATATATAATAATAATGATGATAATAATAAGGAACAGGAACAAAGTATCAATATAAGAATGCACGAGTCTGATGAGCTCTCAGTTCCAGAGTCAGGTGCAGTCAGTACTGATTGTACCTTGTGCTTATCGATCATGAAACACATGTCATGTGTGATTAAACATAATGAAGTTAGTTATATTGATACTTTATTTTTGCTCCCTATTATAAACACTCTCCTTCTTAAGGATACCAATAACAGTTAAATACCAAACATAGAATACCTCATCAGCAGCTGGACTCATATTAGCATTGAGTGCTCAAACTGATGAAGCAATAGTAACTAAACATTACACAATTGATTGGCTTCCTCCCTAACAAGCAACGGTATACAAATGTCCATAATAGAAGATGATGGCCCAAGAATCTCTGCCATGGAATTGAAACTTTGAACCATATGACTTCAGAACAAACTTCTTAATCAGAGGCATGCCTACACACAGTGGATACCATCATCATCATCATCATCATCATCATCGTTTAACGTCCATATTCCACGATTGCATGGGTTTGGACGGGAGTTTTCCCACTTGAGGCAAGAGTGGTTGTCTGGCTCACATAGGACTGTCTGGCGGGTTTTCTACGGCTGGATGCCCTTCCTAACATCAACCACATTTACAGTCTGGAGCTGGGAGGTTTTTACCGTGTTGCCTACACGGCCACATTACAGCGTGGACTGTGTGTTTTATTGTCGTGGCACCTACACGTCTGGCGGGTTTTCTACGGCTGTGTGCCCTTCCCAACACCAACCACATTTACAGTGTGGGACTGGGAGGTTTTTACCGTGTTGCCTACACGGCCACATTACAGCGTGGACTGTGTGTTTTATTGTCGTGGCACCTACACGTCTGGCGGGTTTTCTACGGCTGTGTGCCCTTCCCAACACCAACCACATTTACAGTGTGGGACTGGAGGTTTTTACCGTGTTACCTACACGGCCACATTACAGCGTGGACTGTGTGTTTTATTGTCGTGGCACCTACACGTCTGGCGGGTTTTCTACGGCTGTGTGCCCTTCCCAACACCAACCACATTTACAGTGTGGGACTGGGAGGTTTTTACCGTGTTACCTACACGGCCACATTACAGCGTGGACTGTGTGTTTTATTGTCGTGGCACCTACACGTCTGGCGGGTTTTCTACGGCTGTGTGCCCTTCCCAACACCAACCACATTTACAGTGTGGGACTGGGAGGTTTTTACCGTGTTACCTACACGGCCACATTACAGCGTGGACTGTGTGTTTTATTGTCGTGACACCTACATGTCTGGCGGGTTTTCTACGGCTGGGTGCCCTTCCCAACACCAACCATGTTTAAAGTGTGGGACTGGGAGGTTTTTACCGTGTTACCTACACGGTCACATTACAGCGTGGACTGTGTGTTTTTTTTTGTCGTGACACCTACACAACCCCATTTGTTTCGGGCTGGATGTTGTGGTACCAACATAACTTTACATTGAAAGAGGTGGTGTGGATGGAGTGGGGGTAGTGGGACAGGGGTGTATTTTTGTTAGAGGTGCCTACTGACTGTAGTAGGTTTCACTTTGCACTTAGGTAAGGCAGGTCTTCTCTATTACTGAGTAGCACCAAAGATCTCGGTTTACTAAAACACACACCTGTAAGGTCTACCTTGTATTTCAATGTATATATGTGTGTAAGTAAATCTGAGATTACAGATAGGAGGAAAAGCAAACTCAGTATGTTGTGTGGTTAGTAGATGTATGTTATTACCATTGCATATCTACATGAATTTGATGGGTTGTTATTGTCAGAGACTAGATAGATTTCAGTGATCTCATCTTACTCATAACTTCCATGTTTGGCATAGTTTCTACAGGTGGATGCCCTTCCTAACATCAAACTTCACAGTAGAGAATAGTATATATTTTCATTATATTACTTAGATAGAGTTGGACGCCATGCTTTCCAGCATAGAGTTACGTCCCTTTACGATCTGAGTTCAAATCCCGCCGAGGTTGACTTTGCCTTTCATCCTTATGGGGTCGATAAAATAAAGTACCAGTAATGCACTGGGTGATTGCTGGCCTTGTGCCTAATGTAGAAACAAATATATTACTTAGATAATGTTCTGAGTTCAAATACCACTGAAGTCAACTTTGCCATGTATCTTTCTGGGCTTGATAAAATAAAGAACCAGTCATGTACTGGGGTTAACATAGCAAACTTCTTCTAAATTGCTGCCATGTACCTCAGATAGAAACAATTATATTCATGAGGTTACACTCTCTGGCTACTGAAAAAAGATCCTGTTAAGTAATCTTTTGTCAGAGCAAAGAGAAATGAGTTCATGCTGTAAGGGGTTACATTAGGAAAGGCATCTAGTTATAGCAAATCAAGCTACAAACTGAATGAATGGGCAAGATGTGACTAGCCTCATAAAGAGACAGCCTGTCTAACACATACAAGTATGAAAAATAGATGTTAAATGGTGATGATAATAATTGTTTCTATTTTTTGGCACAAGGCCAGCAATTACCCAGATGTTAAATGGTGATGATAATAATGATAATATACATGTGAAATATGAAGTAAAAATACTGACATTTACAGCTGACCCCTGTGAAAATTTAGCTTGCTTCCTATAAGATTGTATCTTATAAGAGACTTCTTAGGGGTTTTAATGATATGAGTTCTAGTCTATATATTATATATCATCAATATATTATTACATCTGCTTCTTAATAGTGCCATATACATATATATATATGTATAAGTGTGTGTGTGTGTGTGTGTGATGATGAGACACACACAAATGGAAATACAGATAAATATATATATATATATATATATATATGCAATCATGCATAATACAGACATACATATACTAAGTGATATGTGTAATGAGAAGTAGGCATATTAACAATATTAATGAATTAAATATGACGAAGCTGGGATGATTTTAATCATCGCCAGCTTCTTCTGCAGTATTTTAAATATACAGACATATGATGAGTTTTTGGCACAAATGAAGCTGAATTAATATATCATATAACACATCAATCATATTAAATACATACACACATATATATATGTATATATATATATATATATGTATATATAAATATGTATATATATATATCATCATCATCATCATCATCACATTTATAAATATATTTATATATATATATATATATATATATATATATATATATATATATATATATATATATATATACATATACATATATATACATATTTATATATACATATTTATATATATATATATATATATATAAATATGTATATATAAATATGTATATATATGTATATATATATATATATATATATATATATATATATATATATATATATATATATATATTCATAAATGTATATATATAAATATATAAATATATATATATATTTATATATATATAAATACATATTTGTATATATATATATATATATATATATATATATATATACAAATATGTATATATATATACAAATATATACAAATATATTTATATATACACATTTATAAATATATTTATAAATATATTTATATATATATATATTTATATATATATATATATATATATATATATATATATATATCCCCTCCACTATTTAGATATATATGAAATGAAAATTTATCATTGATTAATTAAGATATTTGTTTTTCATATTCAAATTCTTCATAATTTATTTCTTTTGTATTTCTCTGTGTAACTGAATTAAATTTACATCTGTTATAAATTCCAACATTATTTATTTATTTATTATATTTATTTATTCTCAGAACCAATTCCTGAGGAATATAATTTTCCTCGTCTAATTATTTGCTTTCAAAAGAAACTGTAATTAAATATCATGGGGATTTTTCTTGATTTGGTTTGGAAATTAAAACAATTTAAAGAGATTCAATAATAGAAGCGAAATATGCAAGAATATAAATAATGATTGATGCTACAATGTGAATGTGGGTGTCCGTTTGTATGTGTGTATGTGTGTATATATATATATATATGTGTGTGTGTGTGTGTGTGTGTGTGTGTGTGTGTGTGTGTGTGTGTGTGTGTGTGTGTGTGTGTGTGTGTGTGTGTGTGTATATATATATGTGTGTATATATATATATGCATACACACACACATATATAACATATACATTTAATATGTTGATGACAATGATGCTTATGTTAATAACAACAACAACAACAACGATAATGATAATAATAATAACAATAATAATTATTATTATTATCATTATTTCACTTATATTCGTTGTAATTATAAATAATTCATAAATAATATCGAGAATCCAACAAAATCCCAAAACAATAAATTTAAAAAAAAAAAAATGAGACTTCAAAATTCAAAATTTAATGAAGTAATTTCATTTTAAAATGTTGTTTTTATACTCTACACATAAAATTTGTCTAATTAAATGAAATTTATATTATGAGTCAAATGAAATGTCACAATGTACCTGTTTATAAAAGCATAGTAAACAAATTAGTGTGATTAATTATTTTATACAGCAGACACGTGGAAGCAAGAAATAATGGTAAACTATACATACATTACTAATGATTTAATAAGAGAAATATACAGAAATATTTGATAAAAATATTTTATTTACAAATTTCAGTGGTGAACTGTTCTTATAAAAAATTATAATAGTTAGTTTAGAAAAATTGTGTGCAGATATATATATGTGTGTGTATAATTATATATATATATATATATATGTCATCATTTCATCAACATTTCATTTTACGTCCGCTTTTTCCCTGCTTGCAAGTGTGGGATGGGAACTGATTCTGGCTTGATTTCTACAGCTGGATGCCCTTCCTAACACCAACCTCATTTACAGTGAGTGCTGGGTGCTTTTTTTTTTGCCGTGGCACCTCCACGACAACAGTGGAGTAGAATGATAGGGACCCCAGTCCCTATCATCTCATTTCTACAGCTGAGTAAACTGGAGCAATGTGAAATAAAGTGTCTTGCTCAAGGAAACAACACATCACCCGGTCTGTGAATTGAACTCACAACCTTTCGATATATACATATATATATATATGTATATATATATATATATATATATATGTGTATGTATATATATATATATATATATATATATATATATATATATATATATATATATGCTTGTATGTATGTGTATATATACTCACAAAAACTGTCTGTTGTACAAAAATCATTCATCATTCCTACAACCAAATAATCGACACACAGTGATTAAAAATAACCAAAACAATCACTCCAACAGAATAAGAACATTTGATTGACATCAAATACATGACACCTTTAGATATGAGGGAACATACTGGTTTATTAAAACAGTATATATATGTGTGTGTGTGTATCACACACACACACACATATATTTATTTATCTAATTTGTGGTGTATCTGGTTTAGAATAATTATACCACATTACATCATGTCACAAAGGGTGACAAAAGTATTTAGTGCAACCTCAAAAATGTATATATATATGTATATAGGGTTTTTAAAATGTATATATATGTATATAAGGTTTTTTAAATCCAAATTCAATAAACAGACCAGGCTTTTTTCATTCTGAGGATTGAAAGCAACATTTTTTGCTTTTAAGAAACCACTGGTAAATGGAATAATTGCATTTTGATGTTTATTACATAACTATATATGTATATATATATATATATATATGTATATATATATATATATTTATATATATATATATATATATATATATATATATATATATATATATATATACATATATATATATATGCAAATATAAATAGATACACTCACACACGCACATATATATATATATTTAAGTAAAAAAAATACACATGCATATATATTATATATATATATATATATACACACACATATATAATTCTAACCTATACCAACCTTGTTATTAAATAAAGATATATGTGTGTTGAATACATCTGTGTTAAATAAATGTTAAATTTAAGTGCAGTTTATAATGGCAAGTCACAATAACATAACATCACTGGCATAAAAGATGTATTAAGTATGTGAAGAATATATTAGGGGAGGAGTGACAAATCTGACAAATTATAAATAATTATATATATAGATGTTCAAATCCCGCCGCGGTTAACTTTGCCATTCATCCTTACGGGCTCGATAAAATAAAGTACCAGTAATACACTGGGATAATTACTGGCCTTGTGTGCCAAATGTAGAAACAATTATTTTATATATAGATGAAATTGTAAGAAATTCTTTTGTAATAATTTTACTTTTTATAAATCTATCATAAATAGAAAAACATTGATTAATTTTGTCTGTCCTTCTGGCTATGTATGTCTGTGTGTGTGTGTATATATATATATATATATATGTATACACACACAGACATACATAGCCAAATATGGATATAGAGAGGTTATGCTTACTTAAAATCAAACTTAGATAGGAAGGAGAGAAAAAATCAATCAATGTTTTTCTTTTTATAATAGATTTATAAAAAAGTAAAAGTATCACAAAAGAATTTCTTACAATTTCATTATTTGTAATTTGTCAGATTTGTCCCCTGGTACGTAAGTAAGGTACTCAATACATAGTAGAGCATAACTATTTAATATAGAAATGGCTTCTACAGGACTAGAACTGTTTCATTTGGGAGAAATCCTCAGGAAGCCATTTCTATATTAAATATATATATATATAAAATAATATCAAATATATATATATATATATAAAATAATATTAAATATATATATATATATATATGTATTTGCAGGATATTTGTAGATAATTGTTGATGAGAGAGACCAGATTTGAGCTGCTACTCCATATACAGTGGTAGCTATAAGTGGACCCCAAAACCTAAGGTGATGCATACAATATAAGTATATAAACTTTAATATAAACTATATACATATTTACACACACACACACACACGCACACACACACATATATATATATATATATACATTACATACATACGTGTATGTGTGTTTATATTGAATATTTATATCTACACATGAATACATACATATATATTCATACAGGCATCTACATACAAAACAAGTACTCATATAGAACATCAAATATTAAAATATATTTTTTACTAATTAAATAATTACATACTTGTATAAGTGTGAACAGCAATAGGAAATATAACCCCAACAACAACAACAACAACAACCATAGCAATAATAACATTTAGAAATCGTTTCTTTCTTTATTTATATATTTTCTAATATAGGCAAATATCCAATAATTTGTAAGGCGAAGTAGAAATTCGATTACATCACACTTAGTATTTGACTGGTACTTTATTTCAATGACTCTATGACGCAATGTGAGTTGTCCAACGCTCTACCGATATTGCTAATCCCCTATAACAGTGCTAACTTTGGCTAGAATATTCAAATTCATTTCCATATCAGAATAAAATATTACATAGAAATACATTCTCTTCTCTGCACACACATACCTATATATATATATATATATATAGGACAGTGAATTTTTTGAAATTTATTTTGAAACTTTTTCTTATTTGCTAAACCTTGATTATATATATATATATACACATATACACACACACATACCTATATATTTATATATATATATATATATATATATATATATATATATATAGTACAGTGAATTTTTTGAAATTTATTTTGAAATTTATTTTGAAACTTTTTCTTATTTGCTAAACCTTGATTATATATATATATATATACACACATATACACACACACATACCTATATATTTATATATATATATATATATACACACATGCACATATATATACACATGTATCTATAATATGTTTCAGTCAGTACTATATATTATATTTTTGATAGATATATACAAAGGATAAATGAAATTATATATATTATATATATATATATATATATATATATTAAAGTGTTAAACAATATTCAATGATTATGTCAAAGAATGAGTTTTACAGTAGATTGGAAGCACTCTACAGTAAAATAATTTTCCGGAGTTATTAATATTAAAATATAAATATTAATAAAATAGATGTTCTTTTGATCAATTAGATTTTATTATACATATTTCGGATGTACAACAGTACATCCTTATCAGACAAAATATAATGATATATGACATACTCTGAGATGTTAAATGGTTAAGATTTAATCTGTTTATATATTGTATTTTATCTGACGAAGGCATGCCATATTTTTAATATGGTATCCCTGAAATATGTATAATGAAATAAATATGGTTTTATAAATATAGTTTCCATTTGTTTAATATCGTATATCTACTCCAAAAACTTGTCGAGTGCTTTATATCGGTTATAAAATATTTACTTGTTGTAACCCAACAATTTTAAATAAAACTTTTGCATATATATATATATAAATATATATATATATATACACACATGTTGGTGCATGTATATGATGTGTTTTATCTAAACAAACCATTTACTTACATATTTGATATAGACAAAGTTATAAAATGATTGTAACTAACATATAGGTATATATAGATATGTGATTCATGATTTTGTTTTACAGTCACCTATAGTAACTTCAGGTTGTTGACCAATGCCTTGTGTGTGGAATTTGGTAAACTGAAACTGTTAGAAGCCTGTTGTACACACATACACATACACACACATTCACATGCATATATATATGTATGTACATCAACAATGATGCTGTTATATATGTATATGTGTAAGTGTGTGTATATATATATATATATAAGAAAATGAGGGTTTTTTTTAATTAAAAAAACTAGATGTCCTACATAGGTGAAAGTATAAGGAAAAGAAATCATGTGTGAGTGTGTATGTGTATCTGTCATGATAGCATTTTTAGATAATTAATAATAGTTATTTAAACTGTAATAAAGGAAGTCTAATTAATGGTAGAAGCCCTATGTAGTCATTCAAATTGCTAGAAATAGCAGCAAAATCTTCCTGAAATCTCATCCTACTGTCTTAATAAATGAAGAACATATTTGTTGATATAGTCTTAAATATACTGTTTCAGAATAATGGATGGGGTAGTCATGGCTGGAAAGCCTTTATTCATAGGTCTATTCCATTAGGTTTTATAAACAATTGTTTCTATATTTGGCACAAGGCCCGCAATTTGAAGGGAAGGAGAAAGTCGATTAAATTGACCCCAGTGCATTACTAGTGCTTTATTTTATCGACCCCATAAGGATGAAAGGCAAAGCTAACCAAGGTGAGATTTGAACTCAGAATGTAATCAGCCATAACTTCATGTCACAGAATATGTTGTCTGGTGCTCTACTGATAACTGCCAATCCATCACTCATTAGGTTTTTATTAATAATAAATTTGATTAAACTAATACTGTAATTCATAGCTAACAGATTCAGTTTAAAACAATACTTATTGATTTCTAATACATAAAACAATACATACTGATAGTTAATTTATATAACAACATATAATGATTAATAATAGAATTAATAGAACAATGCATAATTTATGAAACAGGACATCTTGATTGTTAATATATTAAATAATACATATTGATTGTTAATTTATAAAATAACACACTTGGATTGCTAATATATAAACCAGGCACCTGTTGATCGTTAAATTCATAATAAACACCTGTTGATTATTAAATTACATAACACATTAATTTCAAACTTATATAATAATATGTTGCTGTTAAATAGACTAACAACATCAGCTGATTATTAACTTATAAAACTTTTATGACTATAGTTTCTGTACTTGAAAATTAGTATAGATTATATTTTACAACTAACACCATCCTAGTAGGGGACAAAAGTTGTAGTAAAGTGTTCAAATTAGGGAATTTGTATTACTGGAGAGTCCTTAACCTGTTACTAACTGGTAGAGCAGTAATAATGCTTTTAGTGAGATGGTAGAGACTTTCATGTCATAATTATTTCTACTTTTGGCACAAGGCCAGCAATTATCCCAGTGCATTACTGGTACTTTATTTTATCAACCCCGTAAGGATGAAAGGCAAAGTTAACCTCGGCGGGATTTGAACTCAAAACGTAAAGGGGCGTAACTCTATGCTATAAAGCATGGTGTCCGATAATCTACCGGCATTGCCAATCTCCCACCCTTACATGTAATAATGCAGTGGAAAGTACAGGGACTGACACTTAGAAATACATTCAATACACACTAGAGTGACTGACTGCACACTATCACCAGAACCTGGGCACAGAAGGCACCCAACAAGGGCAACACCCAGAAGCTTATATAATATATATATATATATATATATATATATATATATAGTAACATGTATGACCCTGATGGCAGAGCTCAAGCCGTTTCAACAGCTATTTCTGGACCAGAAATAGCCGTCGAAACGGCTTGAGCTCTGCCGTCGGGGTCATACATTTTCCTATTACCCACTCTACTACCCTAAGTATTGAGTACTCTGGTGCGTTATGGTCCATCTGGTTCCTTACCACAACTCCTTCCTTATATATATATATATATATATATATATATATATATATATATTAGTAACTGTCAACATGGGGGTCTCTGTTAGATATATGTGGTGACATGGGGAATGTCTAGAGATAAAATAAGGGAACTTTAAAATGAGGTGATTTAACATGAGAAGTAGATTTCCATGTCCTTGTATCATGTCAGGGATATTTCTTATTATTTTCTTGTACATTTTAGTTTCCATATATTGTATATTTGTGTATATTTTATTGTTCGTACATGTCCATATATATATATTTTGGATTGAAGATTTAATTTGTTGCCTGGTTTATCACAAGCACTTGGCTCTTGTTGCAAGCATTTGGGCCTGTGGTGTGGGGTGGTATCAAAAGAACTAAAGATGACTAACAAATAATTGTTTCTACTTTAGGCACAAGGCCAGCAATTACCCAGTGCATTACTGGTACTTTATTTTATCGACCCCGTAAGGATGAAAGGCAAAGTCAACCTCGGCGGGATTTGAAATCAGAATGTCCCATCATTTCCAGTGCCACCTGCTGCCATACCCATCACACAAATGCACACACACACACAAACAAACAAACAAACAAACAAAAACAAAATTAAGGAACAGAGACAACATAAGCTCAAGAGGATGATTTAGTTTTGCTGGTGTCACAACAAATGTACCCAATACACTCAGTAAAGTGGTTGGTGTTAGGAAGGGTATCCAGCAATAGAAACCATGCCAAAAATGGCATGTTTGAGTGAGACATAATATATGTATAACCTGTATAATACGGCCAATGCCATGGCCCCTTAATTCCTTTTGCAGTCGTAGGGATGCCGTAGTGATATATGGCATGTCTTGAGGGTTTTATACCTGGTGGAGCCCATACCTTTTCAGGTGTAAACAAACCCGATTTCTTACAGAGAAAGAGAGGAAGAATTGTCCTTAGTACTGAGCAGGTACTTTATTTATTGACCTCAAAATGATGAAATGCAAAGTAATTTTAAATAAACACCGACTCAGATCATGACAATCTGATTTGTCTAACCTATACCAATATGGAAAACTGATGATGATGATGATAATGATGGGGATCATGATAGTTGGGGGGCGGGGGGGGGGGGGGTCATGGTGATGTTGAGGAGGATGATGATGATGACTGAAAGTTAAAAATAAAGCATATATAAGGAAGTCAATTTACATTTTTATTTTTAAACCTGCAAGCTATATTTGAAAGTTACAAAAGATTGACTATTTAGTGAGAATGTATCAAATAACAATCATATTTGGTATCCTAATAAACAGAACGCAAATAAATATATTTGATGGCATTAACAGACATTTAAAAATATATAATGAAGAGATTGTGTTACTTAAATTGAATTATTCAGATATATTGTTAGTTTATTTTATTTTAATAGCATATATAATTGCTACAACAACAATACAACAAGTGTTTATAGACCATTTTCCCTGATAAAGTGGGGGTTGACCTTATAATCTCCATGACAGGCTTCATACTTATCATGGAGTCTTTTGTGAGGTAATATTTTAAGGCAAAATGCCCTTCCTGGAGTCAACTCTTTAAGTTGCCTCTCACCACATGCAGGGATACAGTATAACTACTTGAAGCTAGACACATGCTGTATTATAATCAATTGTTAATATAAAGTAAATAAAAATATATAATGAAATATGTTTTAGATATATAGATAAAACATATATATGTAAAATTATATAAATAAAAGTCTTATATAAAAACATTATCGGTTATGAGTTAAAGATCATTGAAGATCAGTTAAGGGGACAAAAGGAGCAGTATATACTGAAAATATACAGAGGATTATATATACAAATATAAATATACAAGGTCGCACACACACAAACACATATTATGCATACATACGTTCATACATACATACATACATAGACATACACACACAGTTATGTACATAAGTAGGTTGATTAGTATTCACAGCTGTAACATGTCATATGAAAACAAAAATGTAAACACACATATGCACACACACACATGTATTCACACACATGCACACATGCACAGACACATGTGCATATGCACACATTTTCCTTGACTCATAATGTAACCAATCAGTAATGAATGTTGCTAGCGCTATACATATATTTAATGAGTTTTTTTTCTTATTATCATTTATCACAACCATTGCACCCCTACCATTAACTAGGTAGGGGTCTTGAACTATACCCACCATGAATTCCACATCAGAAAGAAATGGCTGATGGATAGGTTGTATGTAGCACCACTGCTAAATATTAATTATTATTCTAGATAATATGTCAGGCTCTATGTCATTGCTCAATTTGCTTTGACAACCAAATGTCCCACAAATGTCCCACAAATTGTGCTCAACCATTTTGACCCTTTCATGATCATATTTCTTATGAAATACACCGTATTTCAATTAATTAATGAGGAATTTGGAGGGATTTACAAAAATATTGTTTTGTGGCATTTAGTTTTGGTTCTTTATGTTTTGAGTTCAAATCCTGCTCTGGTTAACTTTGCCTTTCATCCTTCCAGGATTGATAAAATAAATGGGTCGATATAATTGACTTTGCCTTTCATATGGGTCGATATGGGTTGACTTTGCCTTTCATCCTTCCAGGATTGATAAAATAAATGGGTCGATATAATTGACTTTGCCTTCCCATAAATTACTAGTCTTGTGCCTAAATTAGAAAATATTAAAGTGCCATTTGCAACATTACTTAACCAAAGGTTCTCATATCAAATTATGTTTAAAGGTTTTAATTTGAATTGAAAGCCTTTTAAAATGGTTACTTTTTTAGAGGTAGTTTTGAGTGGCTTGGTATCAAAAGGATTAATGCAGGAAAGATTCCGTGGTTAAGGAGTTCACTTTACAATCATCAACTCTTGGGTTTCATCCCCCTGCATGACAACTTCGGCTTGTGTCTTTCACAAAGCCTCGAGTCTACCCAAGACATGTGAGTCTACCCAAGACATGTGAGTCTACCCAAGACAAGTGAGTCTACCCAAGACATGTGAGTCTACCCAAGACATGTGAGTCTACCCAAGACAAGTAAGTTGATAGAAAATGTATGGAAGTCCATTGAATGAATGAATAAGGGTTTCTGATTTAGGCACAAGGCCAACAATTTTTGTCTCTTTGCACAAAAGAAACATATATCTGATGAGATGTCGAAGAAGGGACAGGCCCTGTCATTTTGATTATGCCATTAGTTGATTGATATCAAAACAATCGTAATACGTCATTAAAGTTTGTTCATATGCTGCAACACTGACCTTCAATTCTACTTACTCTATATACGCTCTGCACACTACAGCCGCCTTAACTCTGGAATACAACCCAACCCAACACGACACAGACCTTGTAACAGCATTGAATGGTTTGAATGGGGGGGGGGTGCTGCCTATAACTGTAGTTACACACATAACTAACATATATATATATATATATATATATATATATAAATTAATAAAACAATGAATAAACAAAGAAACAGTTCCTTATATTAAAAAAAATTCATCATTTTACGATCGTTTCTAGGATATCATCATCATCATCATCATCATCATCATCAGGTTTAGCGTCCGTGTTCCACGCTTGCATGGGTTTGGACAGGGGTTTTCCCACTTGAGGCAAGAGTGGTTGTCTTGCTCGCATAGGACTGTCTGGCGGGTTTTCTACAGTTGGATGCCCTTCCTAACACCAACCACATTTACAGTGTGGGGCTGGGAGGTTTTTACCGTGTTGCCTATATATGTGTTAGAGTTGGTATGCATATTTTATAGATCTATGTACAATATTTATACAAACTATCAGAGGGAATATACATACCTACACATATATATGCTGTCTTCAGAAATAATTGTTTCTACATTAGGCACAAGGCCAGCAAATACCCAGTTCATTACTGGTACTTTATTTTATCGACCCCGTAAGGATGAAAGGCAAAGTCAACCTCGGCGGGATTTGAACTCAGATCGTAAAGGGACGTAACTATGCTGGAAAGCATGGCGTCCGACCCTCTACCGATACTGCCAATCCACCCCCGCTGTCTTCAGAAATAATGATATTTGTTTATAGAAAAAAACAAAGATTCAATACAATAGGTCTGTTTGGGAACCTATTGTATTGAATCTTTGTTTTTTTCAATAAACAAATATCATTATTTCTGAAGACAGCATATATATGTGTAGGTATGTATATTCCCTCTGATAGTTTGTATAAATATTGTACATAGATCTATAGAATATGCATACCAACTCTAACACATATATATCCAAGAAACGAACGTAAAATGAGAAATTTTTTTTAATATAAGGAACTGTTTCTTTGTTTATTCATTGTTTTATTAATTTATCTTGACTCTGTTTTCTGTTTATTTTTCACCGAAAATAGTTTTGAATGCATTTTCTCTTTTCATGATATCTGGATTAAATTGAGTTCTACATACGGATTGGACACTACCGTAAACTTTTGGTAGATTTATCTACATATATATATATATATATATATATATATATATATATATATATATATATATATATATATATATATATATATATATATATACGTGTGTGTGTGAAGGACTGCTCCATGTCCATAAGAAATTTGTGGGTTTTACCGATAGTTTACCATTTAGGTTTTTTATGAAGTTAGATCCCCTCTCCTCTGTAATCAGCACAGAGTTCCTTTATGTAGTTCAGTAGATTGATCAGGTTATCATTAGTGGGTGAAAAAAAAAAAAAAAATGCACATCTTATGCTAACCAGGTGGATGTGTATTTCGTCCTGATAGACTTCCAGCTTCTTACTTGTCTTTAGCTTAAGTTCATTCCCCAACCTCTCTCTCCTTCTTGTTCCATCTTTTTTATTTAGTTATTATATGTTGATTCCTTGAGCAAGACACTTTATTTCACATTGCTCCAGTTTACTCAGCTGTAGAAATGAGATGATAGGACTGGGGTCCCTATCATTCCACTGCAAAGTGGTTGTGGAGGTGCCACGGCAAAAAAGCACCCAGCACTCACTGTAAATGAGGTTGGTGTTAGGAAGGGCATCCAGCTGTAGAAATCAAGCCAGAATCAGTTCCCGTCCCACGCTTGCAAGCAGGGAAAAAGCGGACGTAAAATGATGATATCAGACAGTTTTCCATCTTTCTCCAGTCTCTATCTCATTACCGATATCTTGATATGGAGTGGAATGGGCCTCTGTCAGTTATGATGAGGAGTGTTTCAGTTGTTTGATCACAGGAACAGCATGCTCATGAAATTAACAAATAAATGACTAAGCATTATCGGTACATGTGTACCGATAATCAGACAAGACTTGTCTGATGATCCTGCGAATGTGCAGGTGAAACTCCAGAGTAACAAGACTCACCACTTACCTATTATGAATGAACATATATATATATATATATATATATATATATATATATGTATATACACACACACATATATATTCCATCTGTATCATGGATTTTAAAATAGATACTTTGCATCCCTGCTTATTGTAAGAGATGATTAAAAGGGTTGGCATCAGTAAGGGTATCTGGCTGTAAAATATTGTCTCAAAACATCCTGTACAACTGATGTCAGCATAGAAAAGTGGACATAAAATCAACAACAATGATATAATGCATATACACCCCCACACAGACACATTATGTATGCTGCTATATGTGTATGCATGTCTGTGTGTGTGTGTGTGTGTTTCTGTGAGTTTTTGTTCACAAGTGGCTATGTGTGTGAGGCATTAAGCAAAGAGATATTCATTCCTGTGTGGTTTTGTTTTTAATGATACTCTGTTTGCATTCCTTTAAGAGATGATAACCAACATTTTTAAGTATACCCCCAACCTCTTACAGCAGCTCAGAATGATATGATAAACCAAAAATAAAATAATAATAATAATAATAATAATATAACTAAACAACAAATAGAAACCAGAAGTGAACGAATTAAATAATATAGAAATATATGAATGGAAGACAAAATAAACACATAGATAAAAAGAAATTGTTTTTCCACTAAATTAAAAGCCAGAACTCAAAGTAACAATTCCCATATAAAAATCTAAACAAGTACAATCATTGTCTTAGAAATTTCTGAAGTTTTAGAAGTCAGAGGCCTGGCATTGATGATAAGAAGTGAAGCCACCATGTATAGTGTGGTGTGGTGTGCATGTATGTGTATGTGTGAAAGAGATGATGGCAACGGAAGCGATGGAAGAAGAGAGAAGAGACCAAGATACAATTAGGTACAGTTAGATGTTTGTCATGTGAACCAATATTTGGCAGCAATGATAAGGAACTCAGATAATGCTTATTATGAAGAAGCATGTATTATATAATATAAGTTCTGAGCAAATGATGTAACTGGTTTTAAAATTTTAAATCTTTTTTCTCGTTTTGAAAGTGGAACATTGTGAAATTCTTTTATGTTTTCAATGACGCAAGATACATAGCTATGGAATTAATCAATAATTGATGCCATGCCAGTAATTTAAAGTAACAAAATAATTTGTTTACTGAATCTATCCTATCTGTCTGTCTGCCTGTCAGTCTTCCTTGCTCAAATATTCTAGTCTATAATAAATAGATGTCAAGCCTATCTTTTAGTTTTTAAGTTCTTTATGTTTGTTCCCTTCACAAAAATCAATTATACATGTGTATGAGTGTACACACACACACACACACACACACATATATATATTTATATATATACATACATACATGCATGTATGTATGTATATATTTATCTGCTCCTGTTCCAGATCATATTAATGTTTTCTTTTTAACTCGACCTCTTTGTGTGTGTATGTATTTATACAAACAAATGTGTATTTATGTGTCATCATCATTTAACGGCTTGTTATTATTGCTAGTGTGTGTATATGTGTGTCTGTGTATAATATTAGAACGGTTGTTAAAAATACTGTAGTTCTTAAAGCATTGAAACATTAACAAAATGATTGTAGGTAGGGTGTAAATTATATTCTCTGAATGCAAAAGAAGTAAGGACTTCAAAATGTCAGCTTGGTAGCTTCATCTGACTTACCATATATATATATATACACACACACATGTATATATATAAAAGTGTGTATATATATATATATATATATATATATATATATACACACATTTATTCACTTCTTCCCAAGTGTGAAACTAATAAGACTTAGTGTTTTTGCATTTCTGTGTTTCCCTTGTCTATTCTTGCACTATATATATATATATATATGTGTGTGTGTGTGTGTGTAATTTTGACTTGAGTTTAAAAAAATATATTATAACATTGTTTATAATTTGAATCTGGTGCGTTCAGTCTTTCAAGAGACTATCAAGACATAAATTTAGTTGTCATTAAAAGTAATTCCCCCCACCCCTCCCCGTTTCGCCTACCCTTTTAATAACAGTTGAATTTATATCTTGATAAGTCTCTTGAAAGCACTAGACTCTTTACCTAAGTGATAAACATTGTTTTATTACTTCTTCTGACAACTATACTTTATTAGGTTATTATTCTCTACACTACCAGAAACATTTATACTTTTACCTATTATATATACATATATGTGTGTGTTTGTGTGTGTATGGACATACATACATGCGTACATACATACATACATACATATACATACATATACATACATACATACATGTATACATACTTACACACACACACGAAACAAACATGTGCACAAAGACAGAGGTAAAAAAGAACTATTTTTTTTTATTCTGAACATGAAAGAACCTATTTTACTGTGCAGGCACATGTGTGAACACACACATACACACACATACACACACACATACACACACACATACACACACACACATACACATACACACAAACAAACACACAAACACATGTGCACACACAAAACTAAATATGTGGGGAGGGACTCTAGCGGAATTATAAAAAGTTATAAACAAACATAATTATGACAACAATTGGCAAAGTAGCTAGGCTATTGGATTAAAAATGCCTTGGTATTTGTTCTCACTAGCCGTGCTCTGAGTTCAAATCCTGCTGAGGTCAACTTTATCATTCATTCTTTCAAAGCCAATAAATAAAGTACCAGTGCAATACTGGGGTCAAATGTTCTCTTACTCTCTTCCTTTCTCTTAGTCTCTCTGGAAGAAATTGGCTGTGAACCAGTGCTCTGAGTTCAAATCCTGCTGAGGTCAACTTTATCATTCATTCTTTCAAAGCCAATAAATAAAGTACCAGTGCAATACTGGGGTCAAATGTTCTCTTACTCTCTTCCTTTCTCTTAGTCTCTCTGGAAGAAATTGGCGAGGAATGAACCAACTTGGAGAGGAATGAACTATACCAGGACACTGGTCCCTTATTATTTTTTCCTTTTATTTCTTTCGACCTTTAGCAACATATCAAGTATATGATATATAATGGCAAGATGTGTATTTCTTTTTTTCACTTTCCTGTTAATATACATACTTTAGAACGGAGTTAATGAGGTGATTCATCTCTAATCTATAGGATATTACCATATTTTCTTCAGTGCAATACTGAGATGTAATACTGATTACAATCTTGTCTTACTTTTTTCCTTGTTCAACATTATATACATATATATATATATATGCATATATATATATATATATATATATATATATATATATATATATATATATATATGCATATATATATATATATATATATATGCATATATATATATATATGCATATATATATATATATATATATATATATATATATATATATATGCATACATATATATATATATATGCATACATAAAAAAAATGAATATGTATGTATATATAAATGTATATATATAATTATGTTATCACGAAACTTATCTTGACATTTTATAAAACATGGATTTGGGATCTATTAACTTAATCTTTTAAGAGTATATTTGTAATATTAATATCTACATTATGTTTGGTTTGATCTCTCATTCAGATATCTTGTTCTTGGGCTCAAACTGGGAATCTTTATTAATAAATGGAAGACAATTGTCCCCAGATGTAATAATTGTTTCTACTTTAGGCACAAGGCCATCAATTACCTAGTGCATTACTGGTACTTTATTTTATCGACCCCGTAAGGATGAAAGGCAAAGTTAACCTCGCACATTATCCCAGACAGAATTCAAACTAAGAATCATCATCATCATCATCAATGTTTAATGTCTATTTCCCCTGCTAAACTAAAGTAATTGTCACCAGATGTTATAATCCAAGATATTTACAATGATCAAGACTGGATTCAAATTAGAAATATTTATTAATAAACTATAGGTAGATGCCACCAGATATGAAAGAAAACGAAATTTACAGCCCACAACATGGTTACATCTAATAGGAGGTTTATTGGTGTTTTTGTGATATGGACACCCGTCCTATGAAAATCAAATAAAAGTAAACTTGCTCAAGAACATAATGCATCATCAGGTCCAGAAGTTGAACCCACAACCTTAGGATTGTGCATTCAAAATCCTTACCACCAGGCCACATATATTCAGATGAGATAATCTAGATATGTATGCTATGACTCAGATTGGATTCAAACTAGGAATGTTTATAAACAAAAAAGTAATTACCACCAGATGTCATAATCCTGGGCATGTTCCAGATTGGATTCAAACTAGTAATAGTTATTTATAAACTAAAGGTAATTGCCACTAGATGTCATAATTCTAGATATGTACAATGGATTCAAACTAGGTGGCTTTATATCAACACCAAGAGGCAATACTACTCTTATCCATTAGTGAATAATTAGCCTCAGTTATGTGCTAGATTGAAATTAATGTGAAGCCATCTACATATCCAGGAATGGTGTGATTGGAGATTGAAGAGATTAAAATGTAGTGTAGTTATAAATATTGTAAATGGGGTTAATAGTATACATTTATACATACATACTGTATATATATATCATCACCACTATCATCGTTAAATGTTCACTTCCCCTGCTACATACATATATACACGCATACATACACATACACACACACACATATATATATGTATATATATATATATATATAAATATAGACACATTATGTGTTTATGTTCTTAAATTTCTTTCTGAGTGATATATGTACAACACAATGGTCAGGTATCATAGCTGATACCTGACCATTGTGTAAGTGGTAATCATAGATCAAAGTGTTATAGTGAATCTAAGGTCAACAATTGAAAGGATATATATAGTTCAGCCACAGACAATGATCCATGATGTGGGAGTGATGATCAGGCTACAATGGTCATGGAGAAACAGTCAAGACAATCAATAGTATAGTTAATTCAATGAGCTACAAACATAGTAGAATCTATTTCTTTCTAATCCAGGAGTCTTATATTATGAAATGAAGGAAGAGAAAAAAGCAGAGCAGCTTTAAAATTATCAATGAGAGAAGGAATGGGGGGAGAGAAAGAGGTGGAGAAGGAAGGGGGAAAATGAAAGGGAGTATAGAAAAACAGAAGCTTTAAACATATCTAAAAGATATGGCTTAGTGGTTAGAGCATTGGCCTTGCAATTGAAAGGTTGTGAGTTCAATTCTCAGACCGGGTGATGTGTTGTTTCCTTGAGCAAGACACTTTATTTCAGCTGTAGAAATGAAATGATAGGGACTGGGGTCCCTATCATTCCACTGCAAAGTGGTCGTGGAGGTGCCACGGCAAAAAAGCATCCAGCGCTCACTGTAAAGTGGACATGTAGACGCCACGGAAAAAAAGCACCCAGCACTCACTGTAAATGAGGTTGGTGTTAGGAAGGGCATCCAGCTGTAGAAATCAAGCCAGAATCAGTTCCCGTCCCACCCTTGCAAGCAAGGAAAAAGCGGACGTAAAATGATGATGATGATGATGATGAAAAGAGGTTAAGGAGGTGGAGAAAAAAGTTGGTAAGAATAGGATGGAGAAGGAAGCTGGGAAGAAGGAAGAGTAGAAGCTAGGTGGAAGAGATGGATAAAGAATAAAAAAGGAAGGATTGGGTAGGGAAGGATGAAGAGGGGGAGTTAGAAAAAGAGAAGTTTTTCAATTATCTAATAAGACCCATACTGGTCACATATTTACAAAAAAAAAAAGATGAAGGGAGCATAAATTGTTACTATTGACATTGTTATTATGATATGGGGATGTAAATATACTCTCC
The DNA here is from genome assembly GCA_964016885.1 of Eledone cirrhosa. Classification (NCBI taxonomy): domain Eukaryota; kingdom Metazoa; phylum Mollusca; class Cephalopoda; order Octopoda; family Eledonidae; genus Eledone; species Eledone cirrhosa. The sequence goes on along the minus strand of OZ024746.1, from coordinate 74,814,600 downwards.
AAGCCATGCATCAGCCAACCATCTTAAGATCTCCACCCACCCCCCTCTCTCTCTCTCTCTCTCTCTCTCTCTCTGTCCTCAATCTTACCATTGAATGTTCTGAGTTTAGAAAACACCAAAATATTAGAGCCATTTATCGTAAGATGAAGCATATAAATAATATGCCCCCACCCTTTCCCACTGCAAAAAAGTCGTGGAGGTACCACGGCAAAAAAGCACCCAGCCCACACTGTAAAGTGGACGTATAGGCACCATGGAAAAAAAGCACCCAGCACTCACTGTAAATGAGGTTGGTGTTAGGAAGGGCATCCAGCTGTAGAAATCAAGCCAGAATCAGTTCCTGTATGAGCAAGACAAGGTCTGCCGACCGGACACTGCCCACAACAGGACAACCTGTCTAACTCATGCTAGTGTGGAAGAACGGACATAAAATGTTGATGATGATGATGATGATGATGATGATGATGATGATGATGATGATGATGATGCTGGCATGGAGATGCAGATGTGAAAATGTCACAATGAAATATATAAAGTAGTAAAGGAAGAAAAAAAAGAAAAGGAAGCTGAAGGAAGTGAAAATAAAAATAACAAATAAATATTTTAGCAGCCTAGGGTTGGTATTAAGTCATATAAACAGGAAACAAACTAATTAGAACTCAGACTATTAACACTATTTTCTTGTGGATATTAAACTAGATTTTAGTTCAAGCTGTTTATTCTTGAGCATCTTCAGGTTTATTTCAATATGACATACTTAAGAATATGGTGTAAATAAAAGGTGACAGTAATTTACAAGTTCAATCTAAACACTCAATAAAAGATGAGACTGTATATGAGAGGGACACTAGTCCATACCTTGTCTAGGTGATAAGTAACCCCACTTCATAACTGATTCGGTCTATATAGACACGTCCATCCCTTTCTAGTAGGGAAGGTGGACATTAAAACGATGATGATGACATATATATCTATATTTATATTTATACACACACACATATATATGCACACACATACATGCACATACACATATATATATAAATAAACATACACATGGACATACGCATATATTTATATATACACGTATGTATAGACATATACCCACACACACAGACACATATATATATATGTGTGTATATAAATATATATATGTGTGTGTGTGTGTAATTATATAAATATGCATCTGTACATTATTTTCCACATTATTATTTATATATCTGGTGGATTGGCAGTATTGGTAGAGGGTCGGATACCATGCTTTGTAGCATAGAGTTACCTCCCTTTATGATCTGAGTTCAAATCCCGCCGAGGTTAACTTTACCTTTCATCCTTACGGGGTCGATAAAATAAAGTACCAGTAATGCACTGGGTAATTTATGGCCTTGTGCCAAAAGTAGAAACAATTATTATTTATATATCTTCGTCCAATGAGAAAAAAGCTTATCAAATATACAGAGGCACATTTACATTTTATAGGAAAATTTATATTCAGTTTTTTATAGAAATATGTGTGTGTGTGTGTGTATTGTTTTGTCTGCATGTGTGCACTATTTAAGTTTGTCCAGGTGTATACATACTCTCACATACATACACACACTATATATATATATATATATAGGTAGACAGAAGTAAAAATACATGTGCATTGTACATACATAAATTATATTTAGTTTGTGTATATATATATATATATATATATATATACATATATATGATTTTCTACTGATAATTATATATATGTATATATGCATATATATATATATATGATTTTCTACTGATAATTATATATATGTATATATGCATATATATATATATATAGGAATGTTAATTGTAAGAATTTCCAGATAATCGTTAAATTATGCAAGAGGATATCAAACAATTGTAAAAATCCTTTTTCCATATTCATCTATATGACAAAGAAAATTTAAAGATACAAGATTTATTATTTCATCATGATAAAATGCATACAACTAGAAATATTAATAAATGTGTATATGATATCAAAATTATAAAATTTTAATTTGATGAATGGAAGAATACAAAAAAAAAATATTAATAATGAAAGTACATTATATTTATTGATATGTGGTTAATGCATTCCTCTATAACTACTACTATATATTAGAAATCTGATCTGAAGTTGGATAATGAGAGTGGTGGTGATGATGATGATGAGGATTATTAATTATGATAGTAATAATTGTTTCTGGTTTAGGCACAAGGCCAACAATTTCGTTGAAGGGAAAAGTCAATTAAATCAACCAGTGCCTTACTGGTACTATATATTATCAGCCCTGTAAATAATGCTTCATTTTATTTGCCACAAGGGCAATGGATAAAAGGGGACATATATTTAAAGGACAAATTTATAAATATAGTGGTGTATGCAGAATCAAATATTGATTTCTCCCCTGCAAAAAAAAAAGGGAAGGGGAAAGGGATATGAAATGGAATGTCTTAATAGGAGGAGCAGCCACATGGAGCTAATCAAGGAAACTCCATATATTCTGGATTACACAAATTATCAAGGGCAATACTCACTTTAACCTGCTTGCTTCGGCCTACAGATGCAAGCTGAAAGTTGACCCATCCATCTGGGCTATTTTAGTCAACCTCATGGACCTTTCAACAAAATAACTGGAAAATGGGACTTTGAAAACATTGCTGAGGACTTGACAAAAGAGGAAAGTGCCTGTTCTCAGACTACTTAGTCACACCCACCACACAACTACTGTTGCCTTAGTCACCTGACAGTAGAAAGCCATGAGGTTATCATCATGACCGACCAGGCTGATAACCTCATCTGTCAACCTACATGCAACTAAAACTATTTGACAAATCTTCACAAGCAATGCTTCAACACTGAACAAGTATGTGCAAGAAAGTTTCATTGTTCTGTGTACATCTTGGACAAGCCAAGACAATGCACAAATCAATTGTAGTAACACTACTGCCCACACTATTCTGTTTAGTAGAATTAGAAGTGTTTAGAAGACATGAATCCATACCTATCCCCTGAACAACAAATATAACAACTTTAAAATGGCTTAGATCAGTGAATCCTCAATTTATTTTTTCAGAAAACTAAATTTTCCTCAAAATTATGAAATGCATACCCATATTTTACAGACAATCCCCTCCACTCTAATTTTAATAAGACATTAAATGAAACAAAAATTGTTTTAGAGTGAAAATCTATTCATATATAAAAAGAGGGTCTTATAGATTGCTTGAAGTATTGGGAAATGTGAAGAATGGGTAGGTTTTGGATGCCACAACACAACAAATAGGGTTGTGAGTTTTGTGGTAACAAGACTGGATAAGGAAAAAGAGTAGAAATGAAAAAGAATGGTTTAAGGGAGGGGGGGGGGGGGTGAGAGAATCTAGATGTTGCCTTGGTAGTATTTATAAGTCCCAATATATTTCAGATAAGATGTTCATTTTCAATGAATCTGTTAGGAAGTTTTGGTGAGTATAATTAGACCTTCATATATATCATTAATACATTTTTATTAAATTTTATAAAAGACACTTTATCTCAGGAACTCTAGAATATTTTTATGGAATCTACTTTGAGAAATGGTAGATTAGAAGAATGGAAGACCTTATTGAAAAATATTATATATTTGATGTATCATAATTGATTCTTGTGTATAAATATTAGCATATTAACATGGGAGGAACAATATCACATCACATAGGGGAACAGATGGGAGGGGGGAAGCAAAAATAATTTCATACATCAAAAACAAAATAAAAAAAAGAAAGTAAATATGTAATTTTCATTTTGAAATTTGGCAAACAATTCTGGTTTATTCTCAAAGGCCTGCACTGTTAGTATAGGACTGAGCTTTCCTTTAATTCACATTATGTAGCTTATTTAAAAAGGAAAATAAAACAGTTATACAAAATGTTAGTTATTAAGTTGCCTAGTCCTTGCATTCCTCTATGATTGAAAAACTTTTTTTTTTTCAGTTTCTGCAAATTAATTAAGAAAACTTACTTTGGATAATCAATTTGTTTGGAGTAATTTATGCAAATTATTGCTACAGTGTCATCCACTATCTTTAACACATATCTGAAGCTCATCACACACAATTATGATGAGTTTGAAGATAAAACACAGAATACAACTTGAATAAGAGTAATTAAAAACATGTTTGTTAGAAATCAATGCTTTTATAGCTTGAAGACTAATCAGCTTTAATGAAGATTGGTGTATAGAGACAACACAAAAGATTTTTAACACATGTTGGAAATTTGGCCAAAATAACAATAAATAATAAACAACAACAATAATAATAATAATAATAATAATAATAATAATAATAATAATAATAATAATGATGATAATGATAATAGTAACAACAAAACAACAACAATGACTATGACGACGACTATGACAACAACTACAACGACAATGATCATAAATATTACATTGTTGGAAATAGAAAGTGAATTTAACAAAATGATAGCGATAGGAATAAAAATCGAAACGAAATATAATTTCAGGACAATTATCAGTTTTATAGATTTTTTGTTCATCAATGATTTAGTAGCTGACAGGGTATGGGATTATTGTTTATTATAGTCAGTTGGTCAACCAGTTCAATATAGTAGCCAAATCTCCCACAACACATTTTTTAAAGATAAATCCCCTTATGGTACTTCAAAGAATTACTACATATATTAACCCTTTAGCATTTACATTACTAATCAGCTTTAATGAAGATTGGTGTATAGAGACAACACAAAAGATTTTAAACACATGTTGGAAATTTGGCCAAAATAACATTAGAAAGAAGACGCGGTAGAGGAAGACCATGAAAAACATGGGCAGAGGCGGTGAGAGCAGACCTCAGATCACTGAAGCTCATGGAGGAGATGACGAAGGACCGTGACAAGTGGAGAGATGCTGTGCTGAATAGGACCTGTCCCACCCTTGCAAGCAGGGAAAAGCAGACGTAAAATGATGATGATGATGATGATGATTACTATATATTTACTATTGTATTTTCATCATAAAAGCTTTACCTCACATAGTTATTTCACATAATATCAAATCTATGAGATTTTGATACTATTTATTTTGAGAACAATACCTTAAAGTCAGTATGAAGGGCCAGTTATGGCCAGTTTGTCCAGAAAGAGGTGAGAGAATTCTGGCCGGATATGACCAGTTTAAATGCTAAAAAGGTTAAAGGTAGTGATTCTCAAACTGGAGGCACTTGGCTCCCACATACAAAGGTATTACAAGAATGATTAAGCTAAATTAAATATAATTTACTTTGATATAAGAAATATAATTTATTTTCTCTAGACAAAAGCAGCAGTCTGTGAAATAAATCCAGGTTCGAGATTCCCACACTCTATTGCTTGATAACCAACCACATTACTATGTTCCTGCCCAATCTCTCCACCTAATCAAGTAATTTGGCTTCTGCAGAGAAAGAAGTATTTTTCAATTGGATTGAATAGTTTCATTATTAATTTTACAGACCATGGAAATATGACAAAATATATTATTGATCTAATCAGGATTTGAATATAGAAAAATAAAGTGTAAACAAGTACCATAAAGCATCTCTTGCATTATCCTACTACTGGTGCTAAATATCATAAATAAGTAATATAATGTTGACATATAAAGTATTAATAACAACATTAATGACATTACATATAAGACTTTATTTCCCAGCCACAAGACTGTAAATTAAAAATAATTTAGGGATGCAACTCACTAAGTGGATTACAATATATTACAGGTATATTACAATTAAGGGACTCTAAAATGGAGAGGCATCAAATGCAGCATGCAGAAAAAAGCTGTGCTGTTACAGACATGTAATACATGTGGATGATGAGCATTAGGTAAAGAATTGCCAGGAGTTCCAAGGGGAAGAAAACAACAGAAGACCAAGAAACAGATGGGCAGAAGTGGTCAAAAGTGGTATCAGGATATTGAAACTCAGAAAGGAAATGACACAGGAGAGAGAAAATAAGAGAGTTGTTCTAATGAGAAGTCATCTTACCCATGCAAGCATGGAAAAGTGGATGTAAAAATGATGATTATATATAGTGTCTAAACTAAATTGAACCTTACAGACCAGAGAGATAAGACAGCACCTTCAGGAATAGAAGGGAGATGGGTGTACCAGTATGGACTTAATAGAGGAAATGAGCAATATAGATTATGATTGAGAGAGTGTAGTAAGTAGACATTATCAGGTACCTAGAATAGACATTATCAGGTACCTAGAATAGTGTGAGATAGACAAGAATAGACATTTAGACAATGGGGTATGGTCATATCTGAGAATATTTGACCTGTTTCTCAGACATTGTGTCGCAATGTAAAGAAAGAGATATATTATATTATAGAGCCATACCACCTTGAAACAATGACGTTGAAATATGTGTTCTGAGACAGATAATTAGATAGTATATTATCAGCATATTTTAAAGAATATAATTTAATGTAATGTCATATTTTTCTGGAAAATAAAAGCAATGTTGTTAGACTATTTTATCATATTAGAGAACACAACTCCAAGACAAACCAGAGGATGTGGATGAGACTCTATGCGATTACAAGGTTTGCTGAAAACATCCAGCAAATCATACTCAAACGAAATCTTGCTTCAGTTGTTATTACAACTCACACCTGTACATGTTTCACCAGCTCCGTGTAGGAGGTTTCTTAAGTGTTTTAATAAGATAGGAGCTTATGTCCTGTCACATCAATGTATTTCTGATGACAGATGCAGGAGAGTGCAAAAAACTGGAACATACATCACAAGACATCATATCTAATGCTCTAACAATCCTGCCAATCCACAGCCCAGGACAGGTACTTTATTTATCGACCTCAAAAGGATGAACGGCAAAATTGACCTCAGCAAGATATCCTACTCTCTTAAAAAGGCTATATTGGGTAAGTACAGTATTCTTGAAACAAAGACTGAATGGCCACATATTTTCAAGCATAGGTTTGCTCAGTCAGCACTGATCTGGGATCATACAACAACAAAAGCAACTAAAAGATCGTTTTAAAAAAGTCACACAAAAGGAAAAAGATTCATTAATCTTTATATCCCACTGAAATATTCTCAAACAATAATTTTCCATTATCTAAGTGAGACATCAAGATAGTCATTATATGACACTGATAATCAAATCAGTCTAAACCTAATGTGTCAATTGAAATCATATGTTATATACAAAACTATTACCCATGATAAGATAGTTATCTTATAGCAAAAAGAAAGAAAGAAGGTGAGAGAGAGAGTGGGGTGGCAAACTGAAGACTTAGATAATTAACAAAGTATTTAATTTCAATTAGAGACACTAAGTCTGCAAGATTTATAGTGGCTTTGTGGAAGCACTTTTAATACTGAAGGTTAGGTGTTGTAAATTCACAGGTGGTGAAATGGCAAAGTTATTAGAGCATAGGATAAAATGCCATGCAGTTGTTTTGGATTTGTGTGATCTAGGTTTAAATCACTGTGAGATCAACTTTGCCATTCATCCTTTTGTGGACTAATAAAATATGGTATAAGTGCAGGGATGTGGATTGGCAGAATTGTTAGAGAGTCAAAGTTTTTGACCATATCTTTTAATAAAATTGCTTACCTATGAAATCTATCAGTTTTTTGTCTCTTGGATTAGTATCTCCTTGTCAGATCACACTATCATGGTCAATTGCTGCTCTCTCTAACCCATACACTTGTGTACCACATAGTTCATCTTTGTTTGCCACATACCTGCTCCTATTCAGCAGCAACCTACTTACTGTTACTTCCAACACTACTCACTCCTGCATAAACCCTACCCCCTAATTGTTCCTCCGCAGCCTTTGGCACTCAAGCATCATCTACATATAACCTAGGCACCCCACAGTAAATCTGCATAGATTTCCTGAACAAACACCGTGAAAATATTCTCCACTAAGATCATGGCAAGCTTGTCTTCTTTAACAATAAAAAGACACAATCACTGCACATATTATTACACCTCACTTCACTTAAACATAAACAGCTTGCAACTACAACCCTCCTAATTGCTT
>OZ024746.1:74803653-74806335 GCA_964016885.1 Eledone cirrhosa | reverse complement strand
ACACAGACAAACACACACACACATATATATATATAATTCTCACACATATACATATATAGTAGCATAAGTGTTAGCCAGTGTATAGTGTGGCATGGTTGGTGTTTCAACGTATTTTTGTTTCCTCTAAATGGGAGGGTAATGGACGAAACGTAAAATATAGTGAATGTGCTGATCTTGGACTGATTCTTGATAATAAAATATTTTGGTTAACTATAGCCCATCTTTATACGATATTACGAAATTAGTCATTAGCTAAAACAGATCGTTTTCCTGCAATGGTTATGAATATATTTTGTTTGTAACTTTTTTTTATCTCAAGATAGAGAGCTTTTGCTTTCACGGATCCATTTATTGTCCATTTATTACTAACACTGTGTCTAAAATTCATGGTTCCAGGAAACATTGCGTTTAGATCTGCTAAACTGTATCACAACTTTTTTAAAGCCCAATATTGTATTTTAGGAGAGTTAGAGAGACACGGGTACAAAGAGAGAGAGAGAGAGAGAGGGGGGGGGGGAGAAAGAGAGAGAGAGAAAGAGAGAGAGAGAAGAGAGAGAGAGAGTGAAAATGTATGTGTGTGTGTCGGGGGGGGGGGGGGGGGGGTTATAAATGTAAAACTAACAATTTCAATGCCCAAATCTATCAATTTTACGTATCTATTTATGTCCATGTAATTCCCTTAAGTATATAATATTGCATCCAAATTCAGAGAACAACATGAACAAACTGACCAGGTTGAAACAGAGTTGATACGATTTGGTTAGGCAATTTCAAATATAGCAGTTAAATAGTGCGTGCTAATGCGGCGTGATGAGGCGCCAATGGTAAGAGGACCCCTGGTTCAAATGGAATGGTAATGATGCCATCTGAACAAAGAAGGAGGCTTACAAATTATATATATATATATATATAAATCAGGAAAGAAGAGTGACACGGTTTGCTATACAAAAAAGGTTTTTAATCTCATTGCTGACAATTGTTTCTCTGAACTGGTAGGTCTAGAAATCGCTACCCGCTTATTTTCACGTTACTCGATCACCAATACCTATTGGTGATCGAGTAACGTGAAAATAAGCGGGTAGCGATCTCTCTCTCTCTCTCTCTCTCTCTCTCTCTCTCTCTCTCTCTCTATATATATATATATATATATATATATATATATATATATATATAATATTTATTAAAATAACAGATTAAAGTTTAAATAACAGATTAATAAATATTTGCTCTACGGTTCTTATATATTTGATATATATTTATCCTTATCGAGCCCTCTTTGGATTTTAGTCTTCAAATTTATTATTATTACTATATATATATATATATATATATATATATATATATATATATGTATGTATGTATATGTATGTATATTAATGTATGTATAGTATATTTGGCAATATACCGTATGTTTAATTAAAACATTTAGAAAACCATACGCTATCAGTTTGAAAGTAGTTACTATGTCACTTTCTTCTTTTCGGCGAAAGAAGGGAGAAAAGCTGACAGTCTGTTTCACGCTGACAGTCTGTTTCGGAAGCAGTGGAGTGTGTGGCTTTGATGAACGCCAACCAGCGTGAAACAGACTGTCAGCTTCTGTCCCTTCTTTCACCGAAAAGAAGTAAGTGACATAGTTACTACTTTAAAACTAATAGCGTTTGATCTTCTAAATGTTTTTAATTAAACATACGGTATATTGCCAAATATACTATACATACATTCATCTATACATCACTATTTCAGAGCAACAATCCTAATATATATATATATATATATATATATATATATATATATATATATATATATATTTTTTTTTTAACATAGATGAGATTCTACAGGACTAGAACTGTTTCATTATATATAGTGAAAAAAAGTGTGGAGGTTAGAAAACATTCTATACAGATCACGTTATATAAGGAAAAGATAATATAAAAACGCACCTTCTCTATATATATAAAAGAGGGAACTTTATAACATGTACAAACAGTTGATGTTTAGCGAGCTTGCTTTCTCTTACGTTACAATAAACATCTTTTGAGTTGTTTTCTTATTATTTTTCGACACATCGATTGAAACACCTCAAAAGTAGCTAACTTCCTTGACATTACCTTAGACTTCTCTACGAATATTTATCAACCTTACCACAAATCCAACCTGAATCTACACTATATACATTCACGCTCTAACCACCCTGGCTCTATACTACAAAACTTAGTATGTAACATATCTCTTAGACTTTCTAAATTATCTTCCAATGAGGATATATTTTATAAAAATTCACCCTTCTACAACGAGGCCCTAACTAGAAGTGGATATAAGGAAAAAATGTCATATATCCCCAACATTACTATGGACCATACTACAAAACCTAGCAAAAACTTCAAACACTAAAAAATACCATCGAATCAAATGCCTAATGGGGTCATTCCTATCACACCAAACAACCGAAAAACCACAACAACTATTACTACACGATCTATGACCAATGTTAACAACTCACATATGACTACCAAACATTCAACCTCTCATAATCTACCCAATAATAATACCAAATACAACCACTGCAATTTACCAAAATCCACAAATACAAAAACTAACCATAAGAACTCTTTTAGAACACAGCACATTAATATAAGTGGAGATAAGAACTTAACTAAAAACCGCAAAAGAAACATAACATGG
>OZ024746.1:74786153-74798653 GCA_964016885.1 Eledone cirrhosa | reverse complement strand
TCAACAGATACCGAGAGAAGCATCTTCAATCTAGAAATCTTGATCTCTCTTGAATGCTTGTTTGTTAGTCGGTTGGTTGACTGGCTGGTAGGTAGGTAGGTCCGTTGGCTGGCTGGCTGGTTACTTGTTATCGCTTCTTGTTTATGGTAATTTTTCGTTATTGTATAATGATTCAATTAGGCCATGCACACCCCACACATACATGTACACACTAAATATGTTGAAGGTGGTGTTGTAATATGGCTGCAGTCAAAGTACTACAACCAGTAAAATAGACACTGTATGCATCGATATTTACATATCTGTAGCTTATATGTAATATATATATATTATATAATGTATAAACAGTCTCAGTTGACCCATTCTTTGTCTGTGAAATTGGGTAGAGGAAAACTGTTGGAAGCCCATTGGATGGACTGTACCTGTAATTCAAATGGCCAGCCTTGTTACACATTGTATCATGTTGAATCATTCCTGACTTTATATATGGGTTGGGGGAGGGGGGGGGACTTCATAATCTTTATAGTGCTTATGACCACATTAGAACATAGTCCAGCCCTAACACCAACGATATAAATTCATACAATCTGACCTTTTGTTATCAGTGAGAGACAAAACGAGTGGTTCTATAATAGATTAAATATAACAGGCGAATACCGCTTCATTATTGTTGATCTTTGAGTGTGTGAGAACCCTACCGCTGTTTTAGTTGTCAATTGAGCCTCATCAGTGGCACTTACATGGAGCACAAAACCTTTAGTGGTACCTTTCAGACATCACTGGATGATTCAGGATCATATCGCGTGCAAAATAAAACAGTAAAAACTATCTATGTGTCCAGACGGAAATTTGAAGTATGGTGAGTATCTGAAGAGAAATGGTTGAAATCATTGCTTTACGTTCTTAGTTTAAACCGAGATTGACGTTTATCTTCGTATTTACCCCATAAAATGAATACAAGTTGAATGACAGCAGATAGTAGAGACAAAATAATTAAATGGATAAGGTAACGTTCCGAACTCACATCTTAAAATGAAATCAAACTATTTATGAATAAAATACTTTACGTTAACTTGCCTCGGTTCACATAGTTGCTGTGTTAATGGAGGAGAAAAAAAAAAAAAAAATGAGAGTGAGAAAAATTAAATAATGAAAAATGATGAAATGGAAAGAGAGGGGACACATCTTATATGTTTGGCTGAGTGGTAAAGCCCAGCTGTACCCATGGACAAGATGACAACAACAGCGATAGCGGCTGAATTAGTCATTCTACCTTACGTGTTTCCTTCCTGTGACGAGATGGACACCTCCTGATTTTGCGAAGAACATCAGTCCAGGTACCGAGGACACGAGATGTCTCGACTGTGACTATATGAAAAGGAAGCCGTCAGTAAAATCCTGATATTTCGTTATCTTCAGCTCTTCTACCTTGTGAATCTTTGACCGAAGCAATGGGAGCCATTTACTCGACTGTAATCTACATCAAAATGTGTGGTCTTGTACCAATATTATAAGCCGATATTGTTGTTATTCATACTCTTCACCTGGGCCCATATATCATTAAATACAGTAATCTCCAGATGCTTTACACTCTGAAATCATTTTATCCTATGTAAATCATAGAGAAATCAGCATTATCTTATCTTATAGATAAGGCAGCAAAAACGCAAGGTGGTATATTGTCAGACTGAATAATTCCAATGATCTAATTTGGCATTTTCGTGACAGCAACTTTCAAAACCAATCTTGTCTAATTTTGAATTATTTAATGCTTTTTCAGTACGAAATAACAAGTTCCAGTATTGAGCAAAAGTGAAAAGAGTGAAGAAATAACAAACACACTGTCTGAACTGGTACATCAGTTACGGACTTTTTTTATGCTGTTCACTCATGTGATATCAATATATGCAGACAGCTATTGAAGGCATGAGTCAACGAGGAAGCATCTAGGTGGTCACTGTATCTGCAAGAAATAGAAGCCAAAAGATTAAAACGAAAGATACATTTGTTAATGTAGTTCTAAATACACTGTATGTATGAACCTATAACCCCTGATGGAGTCTTAGATGCAGTTTCATGACATACGTCTTCGGCATTTAAGGGATATAGTGGATTATTCGACTTCAGGACTAGCTTAATACTTCTTTTAGCTAGAAAGTTGATTTAGGTGTTTTAAACTTGAAGTGCTGGGAGCTGGAACGAAAACTTGCAAAGCGTTCTATCCGACGTTCTAACGCTTCATAGATACACTATGTTTGTATAAAAGGTGAAATAGCCATGAGGTAAGTGTTTTTGATCGCAAGTCTAGTCGATCAGGACTGGTCGTCGTATTATACACCAACAAGAACAACAGTAGAAATAACAGCAACAACTATTATCTCCTCGAATTCTAGTAAATAAATTGAAGTACCATTGCTGTAGAGATGTAGAATCACAACATTTGCCCCTCCTCATTACAAAATTAGTTTTTTTTATCTAGTGATACGATTTATTTGGTGCAAGGAAGAGGATGAGATAAAAATAGTACAGGTGAGATGAGATAATAAAGTTAAAATTTCTAGTTATTTTATCTTATCAGTATTTTATTTTTCGCCAAACATCTGTTATTACGATTGTTATCAGTTTATTTCAAATTTTTTGTAAAAGGCAATGAAGTGGCAGAATCAGGAGAGAGAGAGAGAGAGAGAGGCCGTGACATTTAGATACGTTACTTTATCTTCTGAGTTCAAATCCTGCTAGAGTTAGCATTATTTTACATGCTCATGGGTAGGTAAAATAAGTGACCAGAGAAATAATAGGAGTCAATGTAATCGTTGTAATTATACATTAAATTTCACACGTGTAATTTGCATTTTTATAATAAATTTGAAATCATTTTTTTTATATTTAATAATTTTTAATCAATATGCATATTTGTGTTTGTGTAGTCACTGCATAACATTCTTAAATCTACTCAGGCGACCCCGCATTGTTATATAATATATAAGCTTCTCGTAAGCAAAATTATATTTTTCCTTAAATATATTTTTTGCTTACTATGCTAAGTTCTCAATATACTATATATTATTATAGCTAAATATAATTTTTATGAATGAGTTCATAAATGAATTTATTTCAGTCTGTATAAGCATTGAGCTGTTTATAGAATAATAAGATTGAAATAATCTAATTTTGATCTCTCTCTCTCTCTCTCTCTCTCTCTCTCTCTCTCTATATATATATATATATATATATATATATATATATATATATTCTTTTACCTGTTTCAGCCATCCGACTGAGGCCATGCTGGGGCACCATATATATATATAGGAAGACGTTCTCAATCCGAAGATCTTCCTATATATATAGGAACGAGTAGAACCCCGACGGCTGTGCTCAAGCCGTTTCGACGGCTAATTCTGAGTCCAGAATTAGCCGTCGAAACGGCTTGAGCTCAGCCGTCGGGGCCCTACTCGTTCCTATTACCCACTCTACTACCCTAAGTATTGAGTACTTTGGTGCGTTATGGTCCATCTGGTTCCTTACCACATTTCCTTCGTTATATATATATATATATATATATATATAGGAAGACGTTCTCAATCCGAAGATTTGCTCAATGTGGCCTCCGTTAAATGTCCCCCAAGAGCCAGATGATGCGGTTAAACTGAGAGATGAATTAAGTATACCACCCATCTAGCCCACAGCGACATTTGAACTCCTATTTCAAAGAACAGAAAATATACTACAAGTCATCTCTGAGTCTAGAGAAGACTCCTTTGGTCACGAATGCTGATGGGATTTGCACCTAGAAAGTTTCCCTCCGAGGCACAACTCCGGGCAAGGTTGTTTGTGGTTTGTGGAAGACCAGTAGTCGCTCATGCATACCAGTCTCCCCTCTCCACGCCACCGATGTTGTCCAAGGGAAAGGCAATGGCCGATACAGCTTGGCACCAGTGACATCGCAACTCATTTCTGCTGCTAAATAAACTGGAGCAACGTGAAATAAACTGTCCTGCTCAAGGACACAACGCATCACCCGGTCCGACAATCAAACTCGCAACCTTTCGATTGCAAGCCTAATGCTCTAACCACTAAGCCATGCGCCTTCTCTGACTCTAACATTTATAGTAATACACAAGCATGGGCTGGTACTATATTTTATAGACCCGAAAGTATTAAATATGTAATTGATCTAGACGGGATTTCTACTGAGAACGTAGTGAGTCGGAACAAATAGTGCAAGGGATATATCCTACGTTCTAATGACTAACAACTTTATGTCTAAATATATTATATTTACGAGATTTGATAATCTAGACATCTTCCTTTCATCTTTATTCTGGTTACACTCAAAGTTAATTGTACCTATTAAGGACTAATTATCATATTGTACTTGAGTCATATTTTATTAACAATTGTAAGTTTCAAGCCGAAACTAACTGGATAATTAGACATCACTTTGTTGCAGTGGAACTGTGTCAGTGACTAGGGCAGAAACAGTACGACCAAAAGATTGGCCCCAACAAATAAATAATAAATGTAAAGGTTTTTGTGTTTGTGTATCGACATGCTTTTTTTTTTAATGATTAAATAATTTTACCACGATGAAATTACTTTACAATGTATTTTGGAAGAAACTATCCCCGCCCCCAGAAAATCCCCCCAAAAACAAAACAAAAAAAAAACAAAAACATAATTAAAGTAAAAAAAAACAAAAAAACAACAAGAAAAAGGGAGTTCCTTATCTGGGTATCTTGTCATTATTTCTATTTCCTGCAACAAAAAGAATTAATAGTAATTATATATATGAGTTGTTAATTTGTAAGTAGGGATGTGGTTCGGGAGCGAAGAATGCCAGAAGTTTCCACTGCTACAGGTTCGACCGCAAACCTATGGGAGAACGACCCATATTTAGATACTTTAGCTGGACCAGCAACAAAGCCTGGGTTAGCCAAGTCGACGCAGCCTGTGGCATCTCAAATGAGGGGTTTACCACCTCGGAACGGGGGAACACTTATGCTGTTTGGCCATTTGCCGTCCACTTGTTCTAGCCTCACTAACTCAAGCTGGGAAAGAAATCCTGAAGCATCCAAGCCACCTTTTATGATCACCTGGGGAGCAGCATTGACGGCGGCCGGCATTGTAACGGCAGGATAATGGCTGGAGGTCGATAGAGACCTCAGTAGACTCGCAACAGTATTTGTGTGGCTCTCAGACCCGGAGGGTGAGCCCCAGGAAACACCGATGTGCACCAGATGAGAGTGAGTCTGTTTGTCTATCTATCTGTCGATCTCTCTCTCTCTTTCTCTATTTATCTATCTACATCCATATTTCTGTTTACCAAGACCCCCCCCCCATACACACATGCACACACATGTACATCAACACACATATACCCTAACACATACACATATACCCCCCAACATATACACACACGCGCGCGTGATCACATACGCACAATCACACACATATAGTGGTTTCTGATTTAGATGCAAGGCCAAACATTTTGTGGGAGGGGAAAGTCGATTAAATTGACCCCAGTCCGTTACTGATTCTTTATTTTATCGACCCCGTAAGGATAAAAAACTTCGGCGTGTTTTGAACTCAGGACGGAAAGGGCCGTAACTCTATGCCGCAAAGCATGTTTTCCGATGCTCTACCGATAAAGCCAATCCATCGCGCTTACACATATAATAAGATTCAAAGTTAGTCTTGTTTTTTTGAAATACCCTCGACGTATCTCAACATATTACATAATTTGCCACAGACGTCAAGATCCAACCAAGAGTATTCCATGAAATATTTTCTTCGGATCTAACTTCCACTTTACTCTTTATGATACCAAAACGCCCGAAAACATCCCTGGTTCTCTTATACAAAACTGTTTCTTTTAAAGTATTTATATCTATCTAAAAACCCTCCATTATAACTTTATAAGGCGGTTGATTGGCAATATCGGTAGAGGGTCGGACGCCATGCTTTGCAGCAAAGAGTTATGGCCCTATATTGTCTGAGTTCAAATCCCGCCGAGGTTAACTTTGCCTTTCATCCTTACGGGCTCGATAAAATAAAGAACCAGTAATACACTGGGATAATTGCTGGCCTTGTGCCAAAAGTAGAAACAATTATAACTTTATAAAAGAGACTGTTAAATTGTGTTGTAAACACCAACATAATAGCGAGGAAGTTATATTACTCAATCCGTTTAAATTCTTGGATATTTTCAAAATTATTTGAAAAACATAGGCAGTGTTTTCGTTATATGATATTGTTATATGATATGTGATAATGAAAGGGTTAACGTCTACACCTGGCCCTTGGATGCCTTTAGTGGGGTCTATTCTGTGGTAATCTTTTGCGTTAGATCTCCTGTTTGAAGATTACCTTCGTTTCTCTCCCTCTCCCATTAATCTTGGAGGCCTTGGTAAAGATGATAGGCGCTACCCTTCCTAAGCGATAAAGGAAAAAAAGAATTATATAACAAGATTGTAACTTATATATAGCCTTATCGTCAACCATATAGCCCTTGCTGAAATCCGTAATTTATGGCTTCTCTATAAATGGGACCTGTGGTTAGAGGAGTTAATTATTTATTTATCTTTCGTTCAATAGAGAACAGGGTATATTAAAAAATACATATAACAAAAAAGAAAGGTTGGGGCTGAGAATAAGAGAGAGCAGCTTCTGATACCTAGCTGTCTGTATAATAATAGCGAGCAGAATGTCGGGTTGGGGGTGGGTCCTTGACGCCGTTGGAGGGTATACCGCTGGCACCACACCCACTTTAAGCAACGAACATTCCAGACAAAGTCCTCTTCAATTCATGTGGCCACCTCCCAATCTTTTGATAAGAGATAAAAAGGTCAGGGTGGGTAGAAAAAAGAATATGTGTGTGTGTGTTTGTGTGTTTGTGTATGTGTGTGTGTTTGTGTGTGTGTGTGTACGTGTGTATGAAGTGTTTAATGAGGGTGGTGCTGGGTTATATCCTATACACTCTGACAAACCACTAAAGTGAAGGGATTATTAGGCTGATGAGTACTAACTACGATATAGTCATTTATCAAAATAGCCGTCACCCCATAAATAGCAGCTTTATTTTCTTTCTTTCTGTCTATCTGTCTGTCTCTCTATATATGCATACAGTTTTATTTTCTCTCTGTCTACCACTTTGCCTGTCTCTCTATGAATACCGTTTTATCCCCCCCCCCCCCCTCTCTCCATACATACACAATTATCTAGTTGATGTTGTCTAAATTCAATGAAATGTGTTGGTTCTGTGTTTGAAATCTGCTCTCTCTCTAATGGTGAAAATTACAAAAATAAAATCAGAACAAACAAACATGTTGAGATTGATGGACCTGAGTAAGTTACCACGTTAATAATGGTAATAATTGTTTCTACGTTTTTGGCACAAGACCATCAATTATCCCAGTACGTTACTGGTACTTTATTTTATCGACCCCATAAGGATGAAAGGCAAAGTTAACCTTGGCGGGAATTGAACTCAGAACGTTAAGTTCCGTAACTCTATGCTGCCAACCCATTCGTCTGATTCTACTGATTCTGCCAACCCACCGTCTTAGTAATAGTACTAATGGTACTAAAATAATGGTACTAATGCTATAGTTTGTGGTGTGTGCTAGAGCCGGTGTTTAGGTATTTAGTACTCCAGCCTAGCTCTACATTGTGCTCCCCATTCTTCTAGTTTTGCGTCCCATTCTCCCAAATAAAATATTTTCAACAAACAGTTTGGTATGCTGACGAACCTAATTTTTGGCACTTCTTGCTCTGATCCCATTAATAGAATTACTAAATATTTCACTTCAGTCCGCCCTCACCTATGCCAAATCATATGATCCTCTCTACCACATTGAATAAATCCACAACGCTGACACGTTGTAAAGATGATTAACAACTAATTTATTGCTCGCAAGTAATTATCATATATGTGGTTATTCAATTATGTTTAAACATTTAGCATTTAAACCGGCTGTATCCAGCCAGAATTCTCTCACCCCTTTCTGTTCAAACGAGCTGTAACTGGCCACTCATATTGATATTAAGGTATTGTTCTCAAAATGAATAATATCAAAATCACGTAAGGGAATAATAGTAAGGGAATACTTATAGTAGCGCAATCAAAAGTAGAAAAACGATAATATTTGTATATATCTGCTGTGTCGTAGTTGGTGTTTAACCCCAGTTAAGTCTTAATCGAGCAGATCTATAATTAAAGGCATTCCAGCTGTGACTATCCATTCTTTTCCCTCACCCCACCTTATTTACCCAAATATATATTTACTTTGATGTATTCTGTTTTTCATAATTAAATAAGTAAAAAAAAAAAAAAAATAATAATAATGCACTAAGAGAAACAACTCAAATAGATCATAGTCATGAAGTACCTTATTTTAATTGGAGACAGAAAACAAACGTCTTGGAGCAATTCTCTTATTCTAACATTTCCTCCTCCCCATTCGCCTCAGCCTCTTTGTCTTGTCTTCTCTTTGTTAATTTTCCTAAGTTTATATATAAAACTATTCTCTACTGCGTAGTGAATAGTTGAATTCCACTACTATAGGCTTTCTGATGAAGTGTAATAAATAATTAAGTATTGCATATTATTGAACAATATATATTATAGTCAGCATATGTAGACAAATAAATTCCTAATCTCTTCACAACGACGTTTAATTTTATTTTTTGTGTGCAATACTTGCTTATATTAATATATATATATAATAGCTTCACTTCAACCTATCAAAAGTTGAATGCACACATGATTAATAAGATTAACGAGTAGGGGCATAGAATCACATCGAATCTGAAGATCTAGAACCATATGGAACCACTCATCCCTCGGGATACGTATTTCTCTCTTAAACACCACAAACTTATCTTTGCAAGAAAACCCACCATCCGACTACTCAACCTGACTAACTCAGAAATGAGTAGATTTAATAAAATAATTGTTTCTACTTTTGGCATAAAGCCAGCAATCATTCCAGTGCATTACTGGTACTTTATTTTATCGACCCCCGTAAGGATGAATGGCAAAGTTAAACTTGGCAGGATTTGAACTCTACTGAGGTTAACTTTGCCTTTCATCCTTACAGAGTCGATAATACAAGCTAAAACCAATCGAGACGTATCTGAGGATCTTGCGATTTCAGAGTCAGGTTAGATCATTGCATCGATCGTGCCTCGAGCTGGTCGCCAGAGAAACGATTGTAATATGTCTAATACATTTTATTCGTCGCACCACTGATTCTCCGTTTCTTATGTGATATATATATATATATATATATATATATATATATACTCTTTTACTCTTTTACCTGTTCCAGCCATCCGGCTGAGGCCATCCTGGGGCACCGCCCTTGCTGCTACACATTTTATCTTCAGCCTGTATTGGTTGGCCAATGGTGTAAGAGGGAGTTTGTTGCTACTGCCCTTAGGTTTCCCTCGTGTCTTGCTGTGGGCTCATCCAGGATCCTGGATAGCAAGGTGTCGAGATGTTTCTTGAAGACATCCCCCTCCACACCATGCAAATCTCTCAGATCCTTCGGCAGCTTGTTGAAGAGTTGAGGGCCCTTGAATCCCAGGCTATTGCAATATCTGCTCCTTATTCTAGATGTGGAAGACGGGACCTTTGGCACCACACAGTGACGTCCTGTTCGACGGTTGGTCCAGCTCCCAATGCCAATGTTTGGTGCTAGTCCCTCCAGGATTTTCCAAAGGTAGATCACTGCATATCTCTCCCGTCTTCGTTCCAAGGAGTAGAGGTTCAGTTCTTTTAGCCTCTCCCAGTAGCTTGTCTCTTTCATCGTGGCAATCCTCTTGGTGTAGCTCCGCTGGATTGCCTCGAGCTCCGTGGTTAGTTTGACACTATGGGGTGGCCACAACTGGGAGCAATAGTCCAGGCGGCTTAGGACAAATTTCCTCCATAGTGTCAACATGGTGTCTCGGTCTCTTGTTCGGAAAGTCCTCCAGCCAGCGAGTCGTCTGCACATTGTCGCCACTTTCATGATGTGTGAGGAAAAAGATGCATGATCGCTCATGTCTATACCCAGGTCTCGTATCGATTTTGACACGGGCATATCGGTCCCTCCCGGACCTGCGTAACTGTGTTGTACTGTATTTGTGTTTGCAGGTTTGTATTGTAGGGCTTGGAATTTGCCAACATTAAACTGTATGTTGTTTTCTTCCGCCCATTTGTATATGGCATCCAGATCTTGTTGTAAAAGGGCAGCGTCAGCCGGGTTTTTGATTGCCTGTGCTACCTTAGTGTCATTAGCATAGCTAGTGAGGGATGTTGTTGTATGTACTACAGAGGGCATGTCTGAGAGAGTCACCAAAAACAGTAGTGGTCCCAGGAATGTCCCCTGGGCACCCCACTTGTTATTGATGTTTCCTTTGAGAGGGTCCCGTTTGCTGCGACTGTCTGGCTTCTGTCCTTTAAGAAGTCATGCAGCCACTCACCTACTTTTCCAGTTATGCCGAGTCCGTGTAGTTTGTGACACATCATTCCGTGGTCGACCTTGTCAAAGGCCTTCGCAAAGTCAAGATATATCACGTCTACATGTGAGCTGTCTAGTAGTCGTTTCAGTACCCAGTCGTAGTGATGTAGCAGCTGTGTAAGGCAGCTTCTTCCTGGGCGGAAGCCATGCTGCGTGCTAGTCAGGCGGTCATTTTCCTCGAGGAAAGTGATCAGTTTCTTTCTGATGACTCGCTCCATGACCTTACTGATATGCGACGTCAGGGAGACTAGCCTATAGTTTTTGGCCTCCGCTCTGCTACCTCCTTTATGGATAGGGCATATTGTGCCTTCTTTCAGCTCCCTGAGTAGTATACCGCTAGCCGAGGAGCTTCTGAAGAGCGTCTTCAGTGGAGTTGCTAAGGCCCGCTTACATGTTTTTAAGAGGACTGCTGCGAATCCATCAGGTCCAGCAGCTGAGTCTGTTCTAATTTCATCTATGGCGTACACCACATCCTCCTCCGTTATGTCTATGTGGTTGATGGTCGCCATTTCTTCATGTAGTGTTGTGGCATCAAAGAACTCCTCTGGCTTTGTTATTTGCATGTGCCTCAGTGGACATGTGAAGACACTTTTGTACTGTTCGTTCAGTATTTCACATATCTCTTGGGGATTCTCGGTTAATGAACCGTCTGTATGGAAGAGTGGCCCAATCTTGCAGTATGCCGAGGCAGTTTCTTTTGCAAATTTAAAGAAGGCCTTAGGATTTGTTTTAATGTTTTCTATGGCCCCGCTTTCTTTCTTTGCCCTCTCATTTTCATGGGAAAGTTTGAGTGCAATCTCGGTGTCAAGTAGTGCACGTTTCAAATAGGATTCCTTCTTGTTTTTGTTTTCTTGTTGTGCATTTAGCTGGTTTGAGAGCTTGGTTCTACGTCTCATAAGGATTTTCCTATCTTTGGGAATAAGATTTTTGTGTCTGTTTGCCTTTTGCTCCGGGACAAACTTTTTGCATATAGTGTGTATCGTTGTCATGAAGTATTGAAATTGTGTGTTGGTGTCTTGTATATATATATATATATATATATATATATATATATATATATATATATATATGTAAGCTATCGCCGTATTTTGACTAAAGAAATTAAAGAAATTATTTAGCCTGATAGTGGGGTTAAGAACCCTCGGAGAAATGGAAAAAGATGAGTATTGACGTACATACTCATGTTTTCTATTTCTCCGAGGGCTCTTAACCCCACTATCAGGCTAAATAATTTCTTTAATTTCTTTAGTCAAAATACGGCGATAGTTTACATTTCTAATAATTTCAAACCCACTCGCTGTTTCGAAAATATTCTTACTTGATATATATATATATATATATATATATATATATATATATATACTGGAATACCAGGCCAACCCGTAGGTAAGGTGGTGCAAGCCCCTAACTCTTCATTGTCCTCCAAAAATCAGTTTAATATCGATGACCTCATATAAGGATCGTATCAGATATTAGATAAGAAAACATATATATATATATATATGAAGATTAAAAACATCAAAATTATAATAGAATTAAAATCAAAATAATTGTTTGAATACGGAGGTATATTTTTGAAACACCGTTGAAATTTAAATGCTGGAGAGATAATGAGACGGTTACTCCTTTGTGCTTTGTATATATGGATTGTTGTGTGAGATAAGAGGAGAAAAAGGACAAGTGAAGAAGCGGAAAGATGTGGCTGCTTGGTTAATGAAACTAGGGCTATAACATCTTAATTGTTCTAGGTAGGGGAGTTAGTTAATTATTTCTATTAACAATTCGCTTATAGATTGTACGTAGACATGGGAAGATTGTTAATTCATGTACGCATACTTAATTTGCTGATTAAAATGGTAAAATGGGTAAATATATAAATGAATATTTTTGTTGTTGTTCTTGTTGTTAGACATATATCGGTTTCGAAGATCAGTGTTTCAGCTATTTGACCAACATGAAATTAATGTGCAAGCGGTAGAACATTCCACAGGCACG
>OZ024746.1:74778653-74781153 GCA_964016885.1 Eledone cirrhosa | reverse complement strand
TTATTTAGTTATAGTTTAGATCGGACTAAATTACATAGGGTGTCGTTTGTTCACACTGTATATATATATATACACACACATATACACATACATATATATATATACGTGTGTGTGTGTTTGTATGTATTGCTGTTGTTTAGGCGAAGGTCATCCCTAATCAAGAAGACCTATGAGGAAAAGTTTTTCACCCACAACTGTCCTGTGATTCTAGTCTAAGATAGTAGGATGTAGTTTGAAGGTGAATTGGCTTCTATTTCTAGCATGTTGAGCGCGTTGCTATTTTTACTTCAGTTAGGGTTGCTGATAAATTACTGTTGTTGTTGTGGTTGATTTTCTGGTTATTTTTACAGTTATCGTTGTTGTTATTGTTGACATTGTTGCTGTTACCTTTTCTTATCACTTCCTACAAATGCTCCTAATCAGCTTAAACTATCAGTTAGCTGTTCCTTTCTTTCCTTATAAACCTATCCCGCCTAGCCCAACTACCCACAACTCACCCATTCCCTACACATCTGTCAGGACTTCACGCCCTTCTTTCCTCCCCAATCTATCCCCAGATTTAAATACTTTTATTTTTCTCCTTCTGACCCTTTCTTTGCTCCCTCCACACACACACACACACACACACACACACACACACACACACACACACACACTCACACACTCACCTGTACACACCAGTAACTTCTTCCCCCATGACATTCATTCCTCCCTTTCCACAAAACAAACACAGTCTCCAATATGGCAGCTGGAGGTGTCTGTTTTCTTTGTGTTCATACCACTTTATCATTTAGTCAGTTGCTCCACCTGCTTTGCTGTCCATCATCAATATTGAACAACCACAACCATTCCCTTTACAGCCATTGTACTCTCTAAAAGCCATCTCATGCACCCCTTGAATATTTACATTCTACACCCCACATCTCATATCCCATATTCCGTATCCCAACAAACCTTTCTGGTTTTCACTTTCTCCTTCCTTCCTTCAATCTCAGTATGTCGTGTAGTTCCCTTCTATCCACCTATCTAGCTAGTTATTCAACCACCCACCAGCTAGTCACACCGATCCATTCACCCATTTATTCATCGATTTACCCACCTAACAGTCATAGACACCCACCCTTCTATCTATTCTTCCTTCTATCAATCCATCAATCCATCCATCCATCTACACTTCTATTCCCGAGATATCAACTCTCCCCGTCCGACGTGACGGGGAGATCTCCAACCCACTTTGGGTTGGGTAAGAGATGACTTCTCTTGTGAAAATAGGTATAGCTTTCATTATGTAAAATCTCCCAATTTTGCCTCATTTCACCCTGATTTGGTGCACTTTTTTTCTTGGTACTCCTCGTTTGGGGTTTTAGAGATTGGCAGGTCTACTACTCATTCATCTACCTATCCATCTAACCACCCATCTGTGCAAACATCCAAACATCCATCCACATCACAGAACCATAAACACTACTAACTCTATCTGATTTACTATCAATATTAGCACGACATTACTATACCATTAACATTATCATATCACTAATATTATCACACCACTACAACCCCAACTTTACCATATCAATATTATCATAATTCTAATACTATTTACATCCCACCACCAACATCATCAACATTACCATACCACCTACACCAATAACATCGCACTCCCTAGGAATATAACCACATACTGGACACCATTAACATCAATACCAATAATATAACATCACCTTCACCACATTAACACCCCCCTCGTATTATTGGCCTTGTTCCTAAAGTAGAAATTATACTTTCCTTCTCTCCGGGATTGACAAAATAAAGTAGAAGTCCAGTACTGAGGTCTATTTAATCGGCTTCGCCTTCTCTAAAATACTGGCCATACGACTGTTTAAAACACTAGGTGTATGGTGAATTTGCAGAATCGTGACAGCGTTGGGGAAAAATGCTTTCAGCAATTAGTTTTGTCCCTTTACATTCTGAGTTAAAATTCCATTGTAACCAACTTTTCCTGTCATCTTTCAGGGCTCGATAAAATAAAGTACCCATCAACTACTGGAGTCGATTTAATCTACCCTACCACTAAATTTGCTGGCTTTGTGTTCAAATTGATAACAATTATTTAAACAAAAGGACACTGCGGTGGATTGGCAGTATCAGTAGAGGGTCGGACGCCATGCTTTCCAGCATAGTTACGTCCCTTTACGATCTGAGTTCAAATCCCGCCGAGGTTGACTTTGCCTTTCATCCTTACGGGGTCGATAAAATAAAGTACCAGTAATGCACTGGGTTATTGCTGGCCTTGTCCCTAAAGTAGAAACAATTATTTAAACAAAAGGACGAATAAAAAACGATTGAACGGTGTGTAGTGAATTGGCCAGGCCAATAGAACTTCGGATAGAATGCTGTACATTATTTATTACGGCAATCTGCGCTGTGACTTCAAATCCTTCTAAGATCAATTTTGTCTTTCATAATTTCAAGGGCGGTAGATTGGCAGTATCGGTAGAGG
>OZ024746.1:74733653-74773653 GCA_964016885.1 Eledone cirrhosa | reverse complement strand
CACAGCGGGGGAAAATATATAAATATATGAAAAATTGGCGTGCTCCGTGGTTGCAATGGGTTACATATGAATAAAATTAGTCCTTCATCAGTGATCTTCCAGCCTTCATTGGTATTTCATCGCCTTAAAGACTATATATATATATATATATATATATATATATATATATATATTTATTTTCAGTATTGTTATTAGTTCAATAAAGAGGCATGGAAATAAAAAAATATCATATTCATTTCCAGTTGTAATTGTTTTACGATGCTTTTATTGTGTATACCCAGATCGTTACAATCCAGTTTCTCGATGTGGGTCAGGTCCAGGCGTAAAAAAAACGTAGGGATATTTAGCTGCTACCTCTAACTGATTGAGGGACTACAGAGAATCTCCCTAATTGGCTCCTTATTTAGAGATGACAAACTGTTAAATGTGACATAGATATACTTACAAAAGTCGTAATCGATACTGTTTTACTGTATCAGCTTAAAATAAGATTTGAACAAGTAAACTGAGTGGTTTCTACAAACAAACGACCCCCCCCCCCCTTGACATACTAAACATACTAAAAATATTCTCTCAAATCACACACCCCTACCATTTTGAAATAGGTAGTTCTCATAGTTGGATACCGTAGTCCAAGATGTATTATGTAGAAAAGAAGACAATAAGCAGGATTGTTAGAGGGTCGGATAAAATGTTTGTGTCATTTAGTTACTGGTCTATTTTTCAATTTTACCTATAATCCTTCCAGGGTCAATAAAATAAAATACCTATCATATACTGGGTCAATATAGTCGACGTTTTCTACCCAACAAATTGCTGACCCCGTGCAATAATTAGAATATATCATATACATGGTTTTTGTAATTGCTGAGTTCATATCTCATTATTTAATTTCTAGGTGGCCAAATTTCTCACTGATAACTACTGTTCACTGACATCAGCGACAAAGACAGAATACAAGAGGAACACTAATAAAATGACATCCCTGTAAAATCAGATAATAACTGTACAGATAAAATCACTTCTACTAGGAGATTTAATCGCCAAATGGGATTCATAACGCTACAAATGCAACTCTGCAATCGCATTGCTGACACTGTGAAGCAGCTATGCAAATCTGATGGTATATGCGCCTAAAACTAAATCGATGTAAATATTTCTGCTATTCAGATAGTATGCAAATGAGATCTCGTCTATTAAGATAGCAAGTATGTAAGAGATATCCCTATTGCTAATAGAGAACATATGTAAATGGGATCACTGCTACATATATTAGATTTCTACTTCTAGGTAGAAAACTTTGCAGATGAAGTCCTCTCTTCTAAGAAAGTAACTATTCGAAATGATGTTCCTGATATGAAGAGACTATCGAAATGAGATATCACTATACGTGATAAAGTATGCAATTTACTGCTATGACTACTTATTTCCTTTGTATTTTTTTGTCGCTCCAAACTCACAATGATCACCTCGGACACTCTATAGGCAGCTACTACACTACTTTGTACAAGAACCCGCTTCTACTAACTCGCCCACTATAGAGACGAGAAATCTACTATATACAACAGCTCCCTTGTCCTTACAGGGGCCACTATGCTGATAAGATGCTTATAACGAAAAAAAAATAATAACTATGTACATAACCCTCTGGTATTAACAGGGACCCTTTACAGACGAGAAGAGAATATCTATTTACATGAACCCTCTGGTATCAACACGGTCACTATATAAACGAGAGAATGACTATATACAATAGCTCCCTGTAATACCAAGGTATTACTGTATCGACAACAGAATATCTATGTACTAAAAGGCCCACAATTCAGACGGGCACCCTACCCTTTAGAGAATATCTATTCACATGAACTACCTGAGACTAACAGCGCTACCATACAGACGAGAACGCCTACTGTCAAGAGAATATCTATTCACCTGAACTCCCTGTTATTCAGATAGCAATTAGACAAATAGGGTTCCGTCTACAAAGGAAACAAATATGGTAATGTGATTCATGTTAGTAAATGTCAAGATTTGGAAATGGTATCCCTGCTAATAAGAGAATAACAATTGGAGCCCTAATACTTAGAGAGTAAGTATGCAGATGAGATCCGCATTACTAAGTCTTCAATTATTTACTAGACCTGATACTAGTAGAGCAACTATGTTAATAAGAGCCGTGTTGTTAAGGTGAAATGTGTAAATAAGATTCATGCTAATAAGAGAGTAAATATGTAAATTTCTGTAACTAACAGAACGTAATTATTCTAAATTCGACTTCTGACCTTTGATACTAACAAAGCAACGGAGAGAATAAGTTCCCTACTTCATTAATGCGATCTATCTAAGATCTCTTCTTCCAATAGAGTAAATATATAAATTTAGTTCCATGGTATTAAGTGAGGAGCAATATAAATTGCATCTAACGATATCAATGACATCCTTGCAAGTATGCAGCTTCTAGGCAAATAAATTCCCTGATATTAAATATGGAAATCTGATATTTCGTTCCTTTCTACTAAGATAATAGGATTACAATTGAGATCTCTACTACTAAGATAACAGCAATGGAATTAAGAGCTCTGATACATGGGAAGCAGCTATGCGAATGCATTCAATTCTGCTAAGAGAGCAAGTACACAAAGGAGATCCATCCTGTAAAAAACAACTATATATATGGGATCTCAGCTACATACATAGCAAGAGTACAAACGAGATAGCTGAAACCTAGAAAGCAACCTCGTAAATGAATATATACCTATTAAGAGAACAATTATATTAAGATGATGATCCACGCTACTATAAAATTAGCTATGCAATTTACCAAGATCCTGATTCAATGAAGTTCACAATGGATAGCTTTGTATGCTTTATGGAAAAAAGAAATATTTCTTTACGACGAAGGGGTCAGTCCTGAGACGTTAAATTCAACTTATTCCCATTGCATCCGAATTCATGATCTGCCCTGTATAACTTTTCCAACTCAGACTTGCATTAGATTTCTCAATCTCTACTTGTTTAAATATGATTACATAGATAACACAAGGCAGCGAATTGACAGTGTTGTAAAACGCCATATAATATACTTTGCGGTATTCTTTCCATCTACTCTCTGTGAACTGTGTTACAAAACATGCCGAGGTCAAATTTACCTTCCATTGTTTTCAGATGGATAAATAAAATACCAGTCCAGTACTGGGGTAGATTCTTTCTTGATATCTGTTTCTCACGTCTTGCTCATTTTCTTGAGTTGAAGAGGCGAGCTGTTTACAGTACCAATATGTGCTAATTACTCGATAACAACTTGATGTTAGCGCAACCCAGTGTCAGTCATAGAATGAAAACCTCTAGTCATTAGGTTAGTAAAGAGATTCTGTATTGAATAATGCATATAGAGGTTGGAATGGAATGGACTTCCACCGGTTTCACGAGGAATGTTCCAGTTTTTCGATCAACAGTCAGCCGACGATCGCTACTCATGAAATTAAGTTGTAAGTGGATGGACATTCCACAGAGACGTGTATGCTTACTGTGATTTTCAGGGAGATTTAGCAAGGCTTTGAATTATAGGTACAATCTATCTGACACACATCCAGTTTCCGCCTATTAAATTTCACTTACAAGGCAACAGCCGACCCGAGGCAATGGTAAATGACATTTGCTGAAGATGCGTCACAATAGGATCGAACTTCGGACCTAATGATTGCAAGGCAAACTTCATAACAATTCAAACATGCTGTGTCCATAATATGTACATGTTGAATAATCTTAACAAACACTCAATGGCAGTAAGGTGACTTAAACCCTTGATTCTTAGGCTTTCACAGGCAGACTTTAATTCATTAACACGAGTTATACAGGACGTCAGATTGCAGTCATACTGTATGCTAGAAATAACAGCTAAATATCCTTCGAAAAATACTTTAAAAAAAAGGAAAGATATTTTGCACAATGCAGTCCTAGATTGTACATCTAAATTTGGGTGACATGTTTAATCCGTATCCATTTTAAAACCACCACCACCACCACCACCACCACCTGTTTCTTGTGTACCATTAGCAGACCGCGCAGCGTTGCATAAATTTGGGCTAGATCACCAGTTTGAGGAAGCTTCTCTCTTTTTACTCTCAGCAACCTCACAGTTCTGGAAATAAATACAGGCTTATGCGCGCTGGTTGTCTTCCCGACTGAGTGATGTGATAAAAAAAAAGATGGAAAGGTCATGACTGGAATGCCTTTGATCATAGACCTGCTCTATCAATACCGATGGAGCAGGGACTAAACAACAACAAAAACCACTAAGCTATGTATAGCACTATCTTCTATAATTGTATTTAATGTTTGCATTGACCATACTACAGCAGATATACAATAAAGCTTTAAGGTTTCACCCCTCAACACCCACATCACATACTAATCATTGATTATTTTTCCAAAGGACATCAGAGCCAACATCAATAGATGTATATTCCTGATGATGCAATAAATACTTCTGACATGTTGGAATGTTACCAAACTACCACATTGATGTAGACACTTTCAGCTCAAGACGCAGACACACAAATGTGTACACGTATAAAAATACACACATAAAAAATTATATATGGTTATAATCTGACATACACGCATAGATAAATACATGCATACATATTTATACGCATACACACACAAACAAATACATATACATATATATATACACAAACGCAAATACACACACACACACACACACACACACACACACACACACACACACACACACACACACACACACACACACACACACACACACATTAATGTGTGTGTGTTTAAAATCTTGTAGTATTTAAATGATCGAAAAATTAACCAAATGAGAACAATAGTCGTGGTTAGAGTTTAAAAAATGATTTTATAAGTGGAAGAAAAATGGCAGTGATTTTGTAGTTTTAGATAGATAGATAGATAGATAGAGGAAGAGAGTGAGAGTGTGTGTGTGTGTCGGTTGGGGGACGTTAGGGAGTTAGAGAGATAGTGTGTGTGTGTGTGTGTGTGTGTGTGTGTGTGTGTGTGTGTGTGTGTGTGTGTGTGTGTGTGTCGGGTGTGGGGTGGGGGTGGGGACAAAAGTTGGAGCGATAGAGACAATTATGCAAATGCACTGACGGATACAGGCATAAGATATTCATATTTAATCTCTCATAAACACACGTGTAAATAATACATACATACATACACTCATACATACATATATACATGCATATATACATACATATATAGATGCATACAGACATACACACACACATACTTACACGCTCACACAATCTCCCACACATATGTATGTATGTATGTATATATGTATGTATGTATGTATGTATGTATGTATGTATGTATGTATGTATGTATGTATACATACATGGTCGGGTCGTTGGCGACTAAATTGGCAACCCCAACAAGGTTTCTTGGTGAGGAGGGTGACTTTGGACATCCTGCAGGACTAAAAACAAAACCTGTCAAAGGGCAAAGGAGCTCTTAAGAGTCAATGGCCATCCAAAATCACCGGGAGAGATGACCCCTTAGCCTTTGTCAAGGCAGAATTCTAGGAGAAGGAAAACTCTGATATAATACCTGCAACCCTGATGGTATCCAATGATGTTGACTTGTTCTTCTTTTTGGTAAATATCATCTTGGTTAAGAGAGTGGGACTGGCTTTGTGCAGTGCATTTGCTCACTATAAAAGCTTCACGGCACAGGCATTGCTTTATATCTGGAGATCTCTCTGCACTTGTTTGTCACATGGTACCATGGACCCAGCACTATGTGTCAATAATTGTCACAAGTGTAGTGTTTGTACCAGAGTTTTCAAGTCGCTGGCTGAACTAAAAAGTCACACTCGTTCAGCGCATCGGTAGGGGTTCTCCTACATGGATATAAAGTAGTGGCCGTACTCGAAAACGAGTTGGCAGCCACCATGTATGTATGAATGCATGCATGTATATATACATATATATATATATATTTATATGTATGTATATAGTTATAAGATACACACGCAGATACATAAGTATATGTCTGCCGCGTTGACCAGTTTTGCTCAATGACCGAACAAATTAAAATAATCATTTAATCAGAACTATTCATCAAATTATGAATGCAACGAAAGAATAGACAAAGAATTACCTATCTTTTCTTCAAAGTCTCGACTACAATTTCATCGACTGGTTTGCAGGAATGGTGCGCCATAGAAGGTCATCAGCGTTGTGAGGCTGACGATTCTTCAAGAGAATCCCTTATTTTGTGGGCTATTTCTTGACTTGACCACTACAAAGTGAATTATTCTATGGATGGATAAATCATCACGCGGTATAGGCATACGAGGTGTGTCAGAAAAGTTCCAGGACTGATGTCACAAAAGATTTATTTCAAACCCAAACTTCACAATAAGAGTTTTCTCCTTCAAAGTAATCCCCTGGAGTATGTAACTGTAATATTAGTTCTCTGCAGCGATCAAAATATTTTCTTCATAATTTTATATACATGTCCTCTGTTTCAGGTCGTCAAGCAATGAGCACAGAGAAACAAACAAACTTGAAGTTTCTGGTACGGTTGGAGATAACTCCGTCAGAAGCACTGGGATTGCTGCAGCAAGTGTATGGAGATGAGTGATGTCACGCTCACGTGTTTTTGAGTGGTGCAAGATGACCCCAAGAGCGGAAGGCCCTCAAGAACCAGGACTGAGGTCAACGTTGAGCGCATCAGGCAGATAGTGCGTAGCGATCGTCGGCTGACTGTTCGACTGATGGCAAATGGGCTGGGCATGAATCATGACAGCGTCTGGAAGATTCGAACTGAAGATTTGGACATGCGGAAGGGTCGACGCATGCAAGTGTTCCAGGACATCCTCGAGCGTCTTGAAACCGAACCAGACTTGCTAGGGACAGTCATCACCGGTGATGAGTAATGGATCTTCGAGTACGACCCGGAGGGGACCCGTTTTGAAGATGTGGACGACATCAAAAAGGCCGTGACGACGGAACTGCGGAGGATCCCGGTAGAATGCTTCCAGGAGTGCATGCAAGCGTGGCAGAAAAGGATGGAAAAGTAAATTAGACTCCAGGGTGATTCCTTTGAAGGAGAAAACTCATTTTGTGAAGTTTGGGTTTGAAATAAATATTTTGTGACATCAGTTCTGGAACTTTTCTGACACACCTCGGATGTATAACTATATATACATTCATACGCATTCATACACGCATTCATACAGACGTACACACTCATACATACGCATACATACATATATATACATTCATACATTGAACGCTATTGGATACTTAGCTATTACTGCATGTATGAAGAAATTAAAATTAATTTATATTAATTAGCTATATTGGACAGTAACAATTTATACAATATATGCAATTTAAAAATGTATACGATTTCAATAACAAAACACACACACATAATAAAACAATATAAATCCCCGAGATACATGTATGTATATATATATATATATATATATATATATACATATATATATATATACATACATATATATATATACATATACATACATATATATATATACATACATATATATACATACATATATATACATACATACATATATATACATACATACATACATATATATACATACATACATACATACATACATACATACATATATATACA
Source organism: Eledone cirrhosa (assembly GCA_964016885.1). Taxonomy (NCBI): domain Eukaryota; kingdom Metazoa; phylum Mollusca; class Cephalopoda; order Octopoda; family Eledonidae; genus Eledone; species Eledone cirrhosa. Next base: position 74,765,994 of record OZ024746.1, on the reverse strand, counting down.
TACATACATACATATATATATATATATATATATATATATATATATATATATATATATATATATATATATATATATTTAGAGAGAGAGAGAGAGAGAGAGAGAGAGAGAGAGAGAGAGAGAGAGAGAGAGAGAGAGAGAGAGTGAGAGAGAGAGAATGGGATTGAGCAAGAGATATAGAGGAAAAATCGAAAGGATGAAAACCAAAATTGACCATAGCTGAATTTGAACTCAGAACGCAGTTTCTCTTTGTTATAGTTGTAATATTAATCTACAACTTTCATTTGGCTCACTATATGAATTCTGTTGTGTCTTTTTTGTAGACCTTGTCTGGATAAAAATCCAAATTGACCTCGGCCAGATTTGAATTCAGAGCAGAGAGCCAAAACGAACACCCTAAAAGCATTCTATCCGACGTCGAACGACTCTGCCAGTTTGTTACCTGATGAATCAGTACTGTAACCACATTTGTATCTACGACAACTGTATGTGAAACATTATGAAAACAAAATAACCAATTTTAACATATAGAATAGCATAAACTAAACGAATAATAACAACAACAACAACAGTAGTAGTAGTAGTAGTAGTAGTAGTAGTAGTAGTAGTAGTAGAAGGAGGATGAAGAAGAAGAAAAATCGGTGTGTGTGACTTAGAAGTTATAGCGTTGGGCTCATAATCGTAAAGTCGCTATTTCGATTGTCGGATCGGGCAGTACATTTTATCCTTGAGCAAGATTCTTTATTTCTCGCTGCTGTAGTCCACTCAGCAGGAAACAATGAATTGCGACGGCACTAGTGCCATCTAATTTGTTTCGGTCTATGCATTTCGGTCGAGCAATATTTGTAGAATAGAGAGGATCGAGGGAGATTTCATGCCTGTGTGACTGCTGGTCTTCAATAAATGTTGGTCTTCAATTAAAGTTGCCCAGGTCTGCACATTAGTGAAGAACTTTTGTCATGACCAAAGTTTATCTATCAGCAGTCAACATTGTAGAAAATATTACTACTAACAGTGAAAATATGTAAAGGTGTCGAACACTGACAAAATAAAATAAAATTAAATTAAAAAATGTAAAAATACATACGCAAAATTAAGATGAATTTGCAGATGGTAAATAAATTAGGAAGAAAAAAAAACCCCAAAAAAAACTTTAAAAAAACCCCACAAAAACCCCACAAAAACAAACAAAAAACCCGCCGAAATTGTAAAATAAATTTGTGGCTTATTTATTTAAATCTATATTTTTAGAACTGTGAGTTTGTTATTCCTTTTTTTTTTTAATTTTTGACATAGAGTTATATATATATATATATATAAACCCGTATATGTATGTATGTATGTATGTATGTATGTATGTATGTATGTATGTATGTATGTATGTATGTATGTATGTATGTATGTATGTATGTATGTATGTGTGTATGATGTATGTACGTATATAACCATATGAAGAAGATATAGAATATATATTATTAAGCAAAGCCACTATTTCAATCCGTAGAAGGTAAAAAGACCAATATTTTACACTTTCATCTGATAAATAATACACAGTAGCCAACAGTCACTATAAATAGCTTACTTTGTATGAAGCAGTTGTTGAATGTCTGTGATGAACGGTGTTGAGGTAGTTATGTTGTTGATGGTGGAGAATATAAAGAAGGAAAAGTAAGAAAAAAAAAAGACATGATGAAATGAAGGAAAAAAGAATAAACAGGTAAAGAAAACGGTAAATAAAAGGTAAATAAAAAGGCAAAGAAAACAAAATGAAAGAGTGAGACAGAAATTTCTGAATATGTAATCTAAGCATTACACGTTAAATTATAATGATGATGATGACAGTTACGATGATGATGGTAGTGTAGAAGAAGAAGAAGAAGAAGAAGAAGAAGAAGAAGAAGAAGAAGAAGAAGAAGAAGAAGAAGAAGAATGACAGTTCTATTTATAGCAGCAATAAAAATAGAACAGTATTCACAACAGCACAACAACAACAGCAACAACATTGACAACAACAACAGAAGCAACAGCTATATCAAATACATCAATATCGGTAAGAGTACCAAAAAATAATATTAACTGCTAACAATAGTCAAGAATATGCTTATATGCCTTTTTTGCATATAACTTGAGTGGCTAGAATTAATAGTACATAACAATAAATATATGAATTTATGTAGAACTCTATCATGAACTACGCTAAGTTAGAGCTCTTGTTAATTAATTCTAGCCTTGTTAATCAATTCTATATGTAATCGAGTATCTCAAACCGAGGTTTCATACGCAACAAAGATCATAAGTGTTTACATAAATCATGTCCTACTATTCAGTGAGTAAATGTTACCAAGGACTAATAACAATCCAGAAACAGCTGTCTGGAATTCTTACCGGCTACTGAGATACCTGTGTTATTATCATAGCTTAAAACAGGTATAACCCCTTGTATGTTTATTGTACATAAACATACCGTATGTACCTTCATATTTCTTGCCTTTTTCGGTATAACCGGAAACTTTTAGAAAGTGTGTATTCACTTCATTGTTTTCACAGCGACGTTTCTAATTAAAGAAACTCTAATTATATCTTAATTAAACTTATCTAAATGCACGCACACACACACACAACACACACACAACACACACACACACACATACACACATACATACACACATACACACACACACACACATACACACAGACACACACACACAGCACAGACACATGCATATATGTGCGGTAAGCCTATCCTCTGGATGGCTTTCTACAAGTATATATATATTTCATAATCAGAGTTTCAAACATATTTAATATACATATATGTAGTCCCGCTGTGACTATAACCCTTGTATTTACGTAGGAAGGTTTTCAACAGTAAGTCTAGAAGATCTGCAGAGCTAATGTTCCATAAAACCTTTTATTAATCGTAATATATGATATAATCAATACACGACTACTGGCTATATTTGTAATTATTTGTGTTGCTTAGACAATACTCAGATCAGTCTTACTCCAGTAAACATAATATCGAACAGATTCCAGCCATGACCATCCTACCCTTCATTCCGAGCTATTATATCTCAGATTTCACTAACCAATGTGTCCATCTCTGTTTTATTATTATTAAGACTGCAGTATGTGATTTGAAGGAGATTATTTAACTGATATCTCTGGTGACTCAAACAACTATGCGGAGGTTAGCTCATTGGTTTGAATGGGTGTATTTTATAAAGTATGGCGGCAGTTAGAAGATTTGTTAGAACATCGGACAAAATAAATTACCGTATTTATTCCGGCGCCTTCCATTCTGAGTTTACATCCCGCTGAGGTTAACTTCGCATTTTATTCTTTCGGATTCAATAAATATAGTAGCAGTCAACGTCGGTGTGCTGACACAATCGTTAGAATGTCGAACGTCGAACAGCATATCTTGCGTTATTTATCCCATCTTTGCGTTCTGGGTTCAAATTTCGCAGCAGTTTATTTTGGTAGGTATAAACAGTCACTTGGTTTAACACCTCCTTGAAACCTTGGATATATTTAGCAGAGTTCATCATGCTGCAAGCTGTCGGTCAAGGCCTCCAGTTTAAGGGTTTCTTTATTCTCCGATTTCATCTAGTGAGGAGGTGACAAAAAGCGCCATGTGAACAGACAAGCTCCAGTTGTAATCGTAGTATATGTTGTTATCCGTAAATAATTGTTTCTACTTTAGGCACAAGGCCAGCAATTACCCAGTACATTACTGGTACTTTATTTTATCGACCCCGTAAGGATGAAAGGCAAAGTTAACCTCGGCGGGATTTGAATTCAGACTGTAAAGGGACGTAACTATGCCAGAAAGCATGGCGTCCAACCCTCTACCGATACTGCCAATTCACCGCCCTTATCTGTAAATAATGTGTAGATTTAAGAGGGAGGAATTTATGATATTCGTGCTTTTCTCAAGTGCATTAAAAATATAAGTGAAACTGAACATCTTTCCTTGAATTATGAAGCATAGAAGAATTATCAACCGGTGACCAATTGAGAAAGACTTATTACACCGTTGTAGAAAATGGCTTATGATATTCGCTCCGGAATTTTGCACTTTATGTTTGAATCTCGCTGAGGTAAACTTTGCTTTGCTTGTTCTTTCAAAGTCGATAAATAAAGTACAATTCTAAGGTTGTACTAAGGTTGTTTCTTCTTCTTCTTCTTCTTCTTCTTCTTCTTCTTCTTCTTCTTCTTCTTCTTCTTCTTCTTCTTCTTCTTCTTCTTCTTCTTCTTCTTCTTCTTCTTCTTCTTCTTCTTCTTCTTCGGAAGAACTCGGCTCTAGTCAAATGTGGAGATGGAGGGCTTCGCCAGGTTTAAATTTCCAAAACATGGCGTATATAGCGACTGTATTCCTATGACCCCATTAGGAATGAACAAATATATTTCAGTCGATATACAGATATTCAGTCTATCAATTCGGACAGGCTTACTCTACATTCGTACAAGCTGAACCTGTTAAATTTGTTCTAAATCTTATCTAATTTCCCACATTAGACGTGTTGCATTATTAAAGTGCATGATCTGAGATCTAACGAACAGCATAACTGGATATCCAACGCACCATCAAATATATTTGTTATCAGATATGAAAACATACACAAGATAAATAGCTGCCGTGTTGCTTTAGTTAAGACCCCGTACGTTTCTTTCGATAAAATGTACAAACATACATAAATATAGCTATACTGAACAGAACCTATTTTGAGCAAAGGCAAATAGGTTCTATAAACAGCATATGAAATACACTAATATATAAAAATGTTATAAAACAAATCGCACCAGAACATACTATCTTAAATAAGGAAAGGACACTAGATAATGTTGTCCTATAAACTGCTCCCTTCTAAACGGGGATGATTACGACCGGAAAGTTCGATGAAGGCTTAGCTGATGGTAAACAACTTCAACTGAGGTACAGAGCCAATGATGATGATGAAGATGGGTGATTAGCGTAAACACTTTCAAACACCTTCATTGAGTGAAACCCTCAATGCAAACAACAGAAGCAATTTTGATAACACTAGTGGTGATACAATATCCCAGGTTAGTTTCTTTTGGAAAATGAGAAATTCCCACCAACATAATTACACAAGTAAACTATAACTAGTTACTAGGGAGTAAGTAGTGTTTGTCCCTATCCCTCTCCCCTTCTTTCGTTGCTTGATTCTTTTTTCTTTTTCCTCTTATCATTTCCTTCTTTTTGTTCCCTTCAATAGTGTCTTTTTTTTTTTATAAACAACTTTTTAAAATAAAATAACTTAATGCATTAAAAACATTAGTTACTTGTATAGAATGTTCTGATATAAAGTATATGTATATAGGATATTGTGCCAGTTGTGATTTTTTCAAGCACATTATCCTTATAAGTAAAATAAAATGTTTTCCATTGATAAAACAAATATCGAATTGAGCTTTCGGTTTACTGAGCCCTGATATCAAATCTAAAGCTACTTGACATAACGATACAGAAACCACAAATCTTGTAGATTGAACGACCATATGCCAGTGTATAGATCGAAGTATGATATCTAGATCAATCTTTGCGAGCTGTATTAATGTAACATTTTAGTGGTATCTGTCCTTTGTCCTTTTAAGGTAAACCCCACCAATAAAGATGTTTAACTGTGATATCAGCGATGGCTTAAACTTTGAAATATCTCTCAGATATTAAAAGCTCAAAACACTCCAGCTTCAAAAGTTAATATTGAGGCTTACATAAATCACAGTGACAGAGTACAGCGCCGTCTATGTTAATAATTATAGGACACTGACCCCTATAGTCAATCTACTCTACCTTATTAAGCAAGTAGGCACAACTCTACATACTTAGAAACTGCAAAAACAATCTCAAGATCCATACTATTCACATAGATACATCTTTACCATCACATACATATAACCTTACATTGGTGGATTGGCAGTATCGGTAGAGAGTCACACGCCATGCTTTCCAGCATAGTTACGTCCCTTTACCGTCTGAGTTCAAATACCACCGAGGTTCACTTTGCCTTTCATCCTTACGGGGGTCGATAAAATAAAGTACCAGTAATGTACTGGGAATTGCTGGCCTTGTTCCCAAAAGAGAAACAGTTATTAACCCAAACTACACATACTCACAGAAACACCCACACACATATACACACAACACACACACATACGTGTAGACGTGTTCACTTTGAAGATACGATGGGCTATCCTGCTGAGGAAGCGGAGTAGACCGATTGCATAATATCTGCTGATATTAGGCAATTCTCTGCATATAACACATTTAATAATAACTGTTATAGACAGAATGGTGCGCAGAAATGTAATCCATCTAAGAATTTGATATGGATGTATCATTACCCAACACTACCATCTTATTTACTGATTAACTATTGAGTGAACTCTAGTAGCTTGCAAAATCTCACCTGCTATCCTATTAGCTCACTGAGTGAATGAGTAGCATCGGTGAAGTAAATTCGGTGACGTTCATATATATATATATAAGAAAATGAGTTGAAAATGCAATTGAAGTGTTTAAGAAGATTTATATATATATATATATATATATATATATATATATATATATATATATATATATATATATATAGCATTTTCAATTTCTTCTTATATTCTTACCCGTGTGGGTTATATAAAAACAAACTTATATATATATATATATATATAAACTGATCAGCCAAAATTCTGTGAGTGACATTTTGAAGATGCTTTGAGTATGGTAGGCTTAATCTGTTGCTCGGTTTAAAAGTATCATAACTTTAACGGAATTCACGCTGTTGTAAGCATTCTAGTCATGTCTGCAGTCTGATGACAACCACTTTCATTCCCTCGACCCGTAGGTCCCAAAGTGGGTTCCGCAAAGGAGTGTCTGGTGTTCCGTAAAAAAAAAGTAGAGAAGTATATTTCTATTACGATCATAAAAGAGTATTAGACATTGGGGTTCCCCAAAAAGTTTCTGAACCAAAAAGGGTTCCGCGTTTGAAAATGTTTGCGAAATTCTTGTCTAGACAGTTTTGGATGCCCAGAAAGGTCATGTTTGCTACACATCGTTCTGATTTATCATCATCCTATGCCGTACTCTACCAGAGCGTCTACAATAGTATGGCAGCAATTGCCGTTCTTGAGAGATGTTATACAATTAGAGGTTTACTACGTCTTTCCCTCATTCTGAGAGAAAGTGAATGTGTAGTCCTGTAGAAGCCATTTCTATATTAAACATTTATACTCTGCTATATATTGAGTACCTTACTTACTGTGGTTACCCCCGATTGAACCCGGGACACATACACATATGTATATATATATATATATATATATATATATATATATATATATAGAGAGAGAGAGAGAGAGGGGGTGAGAGAAAGAGAGGGATAAAGAGAAAGAGAGAATGAGAAAAAAACCAAGCAGTACTTTACTGGTACATTAGTTATCGACTCTAAAAGGATAAAAGCCAAAGCTGACTTCTCTGGAATTTGAGCGGAGATCACAGATAGCCGGAACAAATCCGGTAAGATACTTTATTCAATGCTCTAACGACCTCAAAAAAATGTCCCCTTTTCTCTAAACAAGCCATAGAAAATATATAAAACAAAGCAAAATTATGGACATTTCTTTAACTTTATTCAAAACCAAATCATTTTTGTCATCTATGAAGTCTAACTTATCGACATACTAAACTTAGTGAACTTATACTGAAACTTACAGCACTCACCTGCCAGTTCACTAAGCATTCAACTGCTACTGGAGTCTCCATGGAAACTTAACTATCGACTATCTTCTAATCATGTCGATCTATTCCACTACCAGCTACTAACTATATAACAAATAAGACAGCTATCAAGTTTATAACTACGTAGGTGGCGGTTCATCTATTAATCAAAGAGATACATGTCTCACTTCAGTAAGAAAGGGGAAATTACCCAACTCACTCAATATAAATGCAATGATTTTGATATGTTGCTTGGGTGGTTTCTAGGTGTTGTTAGTTATCACTGTAAAAGCACATGGTTTAGTATTTAGAGTGTTAAGTTCACGATTGTAATATAAATAAGATCTGCCTTTTCACACACACTATCACGCTGAATCCCCGTGAGAACTACGTTACGGGTACACATGTTTGAAAGTCTCAGGCTGTTTCATTGATCGAATAAGTGGAATATACACTGTTCGAACCGACTGAGGGCCAACACACAAAGAGCGGATGAGTTGTTGTTTAGCACTAATTCATTTCTGATCTGATTGTATAGATTTATGATCAACACTGTTTCCTTTAGACATTATTTCCATTTTTACGAACAATAGCGTATCTATGACTACAATATTCAAATTTCATTTTATAATGATAGTATACGATATAGATTTGAAGAATATACTAATTATACGGACAGAATCTCTTAAATATTCTGTATTAAAATAACCGAATGCGTGAAATGTTTGACATGAGAACTTAGACCCGAGTTTACATTCGCTACAGACATATATATTTTATCCCACACAACAATTACACATTTTCAACGCTCTAACGATTCTGGGAATTTTGCAAATAGTATCTTAATCATCATCAAATTATACTAGTGTCTTTAAAAGGAACAAGTATGTTAGACAACGTTGTCCAATGCTTCACAAGATAGGTTTGTTACAGCTAGAATGTATTTAATCCTAGCTCTGATACTCTGCTCCATCAGGGTTCTGTATTAACAAGTATAATAGTTTGTAATTTAGACACGAAACCAACAATTAAAAACATTTGGATGAAGGATGAAAACAGTCAATTAAATTAACCCCAATATTTGAATAGAACTTCATTCTAATGACTCCGAAAAATGAAAGACTAAGTTTATCTTGACGAGATAAAGAACTGGAACAAAAACCGAAAACCATTTTGGCTGATGTTATAAAAATTCTAATAATCAACAAAAATAACAAAAATAACAACGTGCAAGGGTTACAATATATAATAGTGGTTTCCTTTATCACTATTTTCAATCATAAATATACTATATGCGCACGCCTGCTTGTGAGAGAGTACAATTTATCATAGCTCTCTGCCCAGTCGAAATTAAATAATTAGTATATGGTGATACAGTTTTTCGCTATAAGCAGTGGGGGTACTGTACACGCATGTTTCAGCAGCTGAAGTTAATGAGTTTAAACGTTTGTAATAGAATTGTTTCATGGGGAGCAGATCCCAATCCTCTAAATAGATTAGGTCAACATTGAGACATCTATGACATCATAAACATACGAAGTGACCAGAATACCATAATTTGTTATGAATTTTACACAATATTATGATATTAGTTAAAGTGTATTTCGTAAATCGAAAATAGTATTTGATGACAGACATGAATTGCGGAATAGTTAGTCAAAATAGTATCGTATGATATATGTAGCAAATTATATAAACTGGAAAAGACCAAATAAATTTCACTTGGTTGATTATATTCGTAGACAGGAAGCATAAGAACAACAAACAATGAAGCTGATAGTTCTGAAAAGTTATATCGACAAAGGAAACCTCAGTGGGTTGTTTGGGTGGGTGGAAGCTTAGATAATAAATCAGAAAAATTAGGATTTTGGTTGCGTACTTATTGGAAATTCTGTTATATAGTAGAGAGATGAGATAAAAAGTTGTTGGAAAGAAAGCGCAGGCGAACGTGGATAAATATAAGCAGATATGATTTCGAGAAGATTGATAAATGAGGCAAAAGAGATTTCTATTGCAAACATTAGAGATATTTTTGTAGTTCCCAGGACAAAATAATTGATTTAGTCAAGATACTGAAAAGAGATAGACATCGACAGATCGTTGTAGATATATTCGATTGATACGTGGGTATTATAGTTCTTTTATCAAACTTGTACAGCTATTGCTATCTGCAGAGATATCAAAAGTAGATATGGCAATGACGTAGGAGGCCCAGTTATAAATCATTAAGTCCTTGTCAGGTTACCAAGGAAACGGTGTGGATATAAACACACGTAGAAGCTCTGTGTAACTCTAATCTAATCTCTAATTCGTCTCTAGTTGTAAATGGGAATTAGTTGAGGCTAGTCAATATAGTATATCAATACACATTATTTGTTTTTCCTCTGAAACTTCCAACTAAACATTCGCATGCATATGAGCACTCACAAACCTATACATATATACATACAAAAATACACACACGCACATACATACATGTGCAATAATATACACATACACACATACACACTCCAATACATATGCATGATGGTTATTTCGAAGCAAACATCTCGAAGTGAGAGTAATTAAGTTTTCCATATCTACATTATATCAGTCTATCTTTCTGTATGTACACACACACACACACACACACACACACACACACACACACACACACACACACACACACACACACACACACACACTCACTCACAACACATGCACACACACACACACACACATATATATATATATATATTATATATATATATATATATATATATATATATATATATATATATATATATATATATATATATATATATATATGTATATATGTAGTGTCAGCAGAAAAGCAGTTACATCAGATGAATAGATAACTGCATCTCCACCTCGTCAGCCTCCTGCTCGCGTCCAGTTTCGTGCATGAAGTGTATTTATGCATGCCTTGTATTTCAGATAATTTTATTCATAAATTCTCAATAAAAACTTATACGCTCAAAGTTTCTAAAAATAGATCATATATATATATATATATATATATATGTATATATATATATATATATATATATATATATATATATATATATATATATATATATATATATATATATATATATATATATATATATATATATATATATATATATATATAGAGAGAGAGAGAGAGAGAGAGAGAGGTAGAACACTGGAAGGTAATATCCGTAGTGGTAGAGCACTCAGTCCATGGGAGGAGTTAGGTAGAAGTGGTAACACAACAGTTAGTTCACCATACCGAGAACAATTGTTTCACCTTAGCGGATCCTCAGCTCGGACCAGTTCTATATATATATATATATATATATATATAAATGAAGGAATAATTGGAATAATTGCCTTATGTTGTTTATTACATAACTATATATATATATATATATATATATATATATGTGTGTGTGTGTGTGTGTGTGTGTGTGTTTATTGATCCCGAGTAGAATCGAAGGTAACCATAGTAGATAAGGTAAATAGATAAGCTAAGTAGAGTGGCGACAGAGGTTTATATAGAGTAGTTAAAGTATCTCGTGACCCTGTTCACGAGTGATGAATTAAATGCAATAATTGCTGAGACTGAATTAAATGCAATAATTGCTGGAGCAGATGCAGTAATGCGCCAAATTCAGTATTCAATCGTCAGAAGCAGGAAGTTAGGTGTAAAAGTCAAACTCGTCTCGCAGGGCCTTTTGAGTAACGTTACTCGATGGCGCCTAGCTTGGAGATCAGGGAATCGCTCCAGGTAGAGTCGCTACTTCACCGAATTGAGAGACCACATCGAAGAAGAAGAAGAAGAAGAAGAAGAAGAAGAAGAAGAAGAAGAAGAAGAAGAAGAAGAAGAAGAAGAAGAAGAAGAAGAAGAAGAAGAAGAAGAAGAAGAAGAAGAAGAAGAAGAAGAAGAAGACCTAATAAACCTCACTGTTTATGTTGAGTACTAGTGATACATGAAACTGATTAAAAATAAGGATGATAATTTAATAACTTATTTCTAGGACATAATTATATTAAATATTCAGTATATATGTACAAATGATATAGAGTATTAAATGCGTAACTCTGGTGAAATAACTTTTTGCAGATGTAAATGTAGCGTTGGAACCCGGGTTCAAAATTATTGTATCAGCATGACCTTGATAGGCTATACATTGTGAACTATATATACACGGTGTCCCTTCAAAATGTATACATATTTCAACAGCATTCTAATAAAAGAGTGTATACATTTTTGGGGAGACCCTGTATATATATATATGAAAAACGTAAAATAAGAAAATTATAGTAATTAGCTTACTTACTTAAATTTCACTCCAACTAATTAGTTTCTGAAAGGGAATATACATAGTCTCCAACTGGACACCATGGAGAAACCTTTTCGTCATCAGGGAGTCATTCTCAGCTAAGAAACCTGGCGATGCGCGGACACAGGGAACTTATACAAAAATATTCAGTGGATGGAAAAGAGCAAGCGGGGACTAAATTCCAAGACACTGAAAAAAATCACTGCCTTCTTGTTCGGTGGCAAATTCAAAAGAATCAATCACGTGACATCGAGGTTAATCAGTGAGGAATGGGGGTGTTAAAAAGACAGTAGCCAAGCTGTTACTATGAACTATAGTAGTAATTTTGGCAAATTTTTGCTCAACAAAATAATTTGGAGATAATTATAAAGAATTAGTATATCTACCAACATATATATACAGATGTATACCTATGCAAGCAAATATAATTTCATATAATTGTTCTGCATCCCCTTGCATTGAACCACAAAGTTACTAAGACAAAACCTATATATTTGCTTGCATAGGTATACATCTGTATATATATGTTGGTAGATATACTAATTCTTTATATATATATATATATATATATATATAAAGAATTAGTATATCTACCAACATATATATACAGATGTATACCTATGCAAGCAAATATATAGGTTTTGTCTTAGTAACTTTGTGGTTCAATGCAAGGGGATGCATATATATATATATATATATATATATATATATATATATATATATATATATATATATATATATATATATATATATGTGACGAGTAAGTATGTTTTGAAACAGTGAGCAGGTTTGAAATTAGAAAATAGAATAGCTTTCACCGTGTTTTTGACTAAAGAAATGTTAGCCTGCTAATGGTGTTTAGAACCCTCAGATAAATGGAAAAAGATGAGTATTGATGTACATGTACATCAATACTCATCTTCTTCCATTTATCTGAGGGTTCTAAACCCCATTATCAGTGTAAAATTTCTTTAGTAAAAAATACGGTGATATATATATATATATATATATATATACTCTTTTACTCTTTTACCTGTTTCAGCCATCCGGCTGAGGCCATGCTGGGGCACCGCCCTTGATATATATATATATATATATATATATATATATATATATATATATATATATATATGTGTGTGTGTGTGTGTGTAACGAAGATCACTGGTATTAAGTAAACGTTCTCCGGCCAAGTGGTAGTTAATAGCAGTTGCTTTGGTAGAGATAAAAGTGAAAATCTCAACTCCAGTACGATATCGTTTCACAGATGCATATATATATATATATATGTGTGTGTTTGTTTGTGTGTGTATATATATATATATATACATACACACAAACAGACACGGTGTATCATTATGGTTGATAACAATAATAATCTGTGTAACATGCAACAAACAACACATTTCTATCATGGTTTTTTATTCTGTTTCACATGTTCTCCTCTTCTTTCTTTCTCTGCTGTTACCCTTTACTTATTCATTCGTATAGTTTTTGTAACAAGCTAATAATCGTTTCTAATTAAGGGACACAAAGCCAGTAATTTGTGTTAGGGGAAGGAATGTCGATTACTTGACTGGTACTTTGTTTTATCGACCCCAGAAAGATGAAAGATAAAGTTGACCTCAACTGGATTTCACTGGAAACATAAAGCGCCTTAAATCAAATACCACCGAGTATTTGTCGGACGCTCTAACGATTCTGCCAGTGCTGCAACCTTGGAAACAACTAAATAATTAGTAGACAAGATATTATTTACAGTAACAATAATTGTTTCTACTTTTTGGCACAAGGCCAGCAATTACCCGGTATAATTACTGGTACTTTATTTTATCTACCCCGTAAGGATGAAAGGCAAAGTCAACCTCGGCCGGATTTGAACTCAGATCGTAAAGGGACGTAACTATGCTGGAAAGCATGGCGTCCGACCCTCTACCGATACTGCCAATCCACTAATGGTTTCTACTTTTGGCACAAGGCCAGCAATTACCCCAGTGTATTTCTGGTACTTTAATGATTTCTATATAGGAACAAGGCTAGTAATTTTGGAGGAGGGGGGAGTCGATTAAATCGACCCCAGTGCGTGACTGGTACTTTATTTTATCGACCCCGTAATTATGAAAGCAAAGTTAACCTCGGCGGGATTTGAACTCAGACCATAAAGGGCCGTAACTCTATACTGCAAAGTATGGTGCCCGACCCTCTACCGATACTGCCAATCCACCGCCCTTAATAATAATAATTGTTTCTACTTTTGGCACAAGGCCAGCAATTATTCCAGTGCATTACTGGTATTTATTTTATCGACCCCGTAATGATGAAAGGCAAAGTTAACCTCGGCGGGATTTGAACTCAGACCATAAAAAAGGGACGTAACTCTATACTGCAAAGCATGGTGTCCGACCCTCTTCCGATACTGCCAATCCACCGCCGCCCTTAAAATGATTTTCAATTTTGTAACAACGAGGAAGGAAAGAAAGGGAGAGTTGATTATATCATCCTACTGCTATACTTAACTGATATGTCCGGCCTCGGAAGGGATGAAAAGTAAAGTTGACCTTGGCAGGATTCGAACTACTTGAAGCGCAGTAAGTTAGAACGAATACTGCAAATGATTCAACATGATGTTCTAACGATTCTGTCAATCTACCGCAATGTAGCAAATTAATAATTCAATTAGTCCGTCCATTTCTATCAAGTCATTACCCTACACACGATGACACAATTTGTCGCCAAATCTTGTTAATCTACTTGCATTGTAAAACAAACAGCTAAATAATACGCAGTAACAATTTACTGAAATAGAACAAGCTAATGAGAGAGCCTGTACGTGAATGGTCAAATTGCTAGAAATAGCAGCCAAATCACATCCTAAGATATAATAATTGTTTCTACTATTGGCACGGTCCAGTGACATTGTCTTGGTGAGGTGTAAGTGTGTGATGTCGGAGTTTATCAGCTCGTCCCAGGTTTTTCTGGGTCTGTCTATTCCGTGGCTACCGTCTATCTTTATTGCCCTGCACTTTGTTATACAGCTATCGTCCTTCATGCGCATCACGTGACCATACCAACGTAGCCTTCTCTCGAGTAAACAACATCTGATCCCTCTTATTTCTAATTTTTTCCTTAGTTCGTTTATGCTTTGTCGTTCACGTATATTACTATTACACATCCAGCGGAGCATGCAAGCTTCGTTTCTCTCTAGCCTGCGTATATCCTCTGCACACAATGCCCAGGTCTCACTGCCATGCAACATTGCTGTTCGTATGCAGGCATCGTACAACCTGCCTTTCATTTTTAGGGAGAACCCTTTAGCGGCTAATAGTGGTATAAGCTCTCTGAACTTTTTCCACCCAGTTCTGACTCTAGCTACTGTACTTTCAGAGCACCCTCCCCCACTGCTGATTTTGTCACCCAGGTAACGGAAGCTGTCGACTATTTCTATAGAACCCTCTGCGCAGTTGAAAGAGCTAGTATTTTTGTGGGCACTTGCTGCTACTTATTGCCCCAGAACACCGGCCACATGTAAAATCTATGTTCTTAGTTAGCTTACCTGTGATCCCACTACATCTTTTATGCACCCAAACTTTGCATTTGGGTCACAAAATGGAATTTCTACCTACGCCTTTCCTACACTCTGCGCATGGTACTTTATTTTATCGACCCCGTAAGGATGAAAGGCAAAGTTAACCTCGGCGGGATTTGAACTCAGAATGGCAAGGGCCGTAACTCTATGCGTCAAAGCATGGCGTCCGACCCTCTACCGATACTGCCAATTCACCGCCCCAAGATATAATAATGGACATATATATAGTGGATATTGTAGTTACAGTAAAGAAAAAAAAGAAAGAGATAATCACGGCTGGGATGTTGAAATATAAAATTTCATAGATAACTGGAATGGCAGTGTCGAAGAACAGAACGTGTTTCATATATTCAGAACATAAAAATGTATATGAAAGCACGTAACCTAATGGATAAGGTGTTGGCCTCATGATTATAATAAAGGTTCTAAACTCAGGCCGGGGGCATATCATATGTTTGAGTGAGACATTTCATTTTACACTGTCCCAGTGCAGGCGCCTGAAAATTAATACTACCAACAGCAGCTGGAGCTAAACTTGCAAATGTCTGGCGTTAGTGGATTGGCAGTATCGGTAGAGGGTCGGGCGCCATACTTTTCAGCATAGAGTTATGCCCCTTTACGGTCTGAATTCAAATCCCACCGAGGTTAACTTTGCCTTTCATCCTTACGGGGTCGATAAAATAAAGTACCAGTAATGCACTGGGATAATTGCTGGCCTTGTGCCAAAAGTAGAAACAGTTATTTTTAAGGGAGAGTAAAATCGATGACAAACACACTCGTCTACCCAGTTTGGCTGACAAGTATTGAGTCAACTAGAGTCTATGCTTCAAATGCTTGCTTAAGATGTCGTACAATGAGAATGAATTGACAGTTTACGATTGTCGTGAGACCTTCTTAAAATTTCAGCCATAACTGCATCCACACTACGGAGTAAAATATTTTAAAATAAAACACTGAAATTATACCGCGTAACACTATATAATTCTTTCTAGCACAGCATAAAAAAAGCAATTACGTAGATGTGCAAAATCGATTATATCGACCCTAGTACTTAACTGGTTATTTATTTTATCGATTACTCAGAAGCATAGAGAGCAAATTTGAATTCGCCATGTTTAAAACTCAGAATGAAAAGACTTGGAACAAATCCCACAAAGGATTTCATCCAGCGCTCGAACGATTTTACTTATCCTTCAACCTAGTTTAACACTATAAAATAAAACGCAAGGTAACTCTATTTTGCTATACAATACTAACAAAATATTTCTTTGTGTTATTCATTAAACTGTAACATTATATAGAAACAGAGGGAGCCTCTACTTGCTCACTCGACTTGATAGAAATAGCAACCCCACCAACTAATAAAAAGATTCCTAGATTCTGAAAGTGGTGAGCTTTCTTTTGTGAAAGTATTCAATGATAACTTTCTTAATATAAATGGATTGAATTTACATTTATATAAGTAAACTATGTGTTTTCCATTAAAGATATTTCCTCATATACAATATGTCAACAGGACAATACATGTTCAATGTAATTCTTCTTTAACACAATATTATGAAAAAATAAATAGTGTCAAACAATTATTCAACAGCTCCATGTAGCACTACTTTTTACAAGCCAACGGAGAACACTCATGATTGATCAACAAGCTAGAAATAGCTGTAAAATTCTCTTTAGAACATACCATGATTTTGTACAAATGGAAGGCGATATTATATAATGTAATCTAGTAAAGATGATGATCATATACACGTTCAATCAGGGCTAACCTGGAAGGTAAACAAAAAGTAGTCTGCCAAATAATAGCTCTTTAGCCCAAGAGACGATAGTATAAAAACTACACGAACAATTCGTAATAAATAACACATAAAACACGACATTCAATTTAAATAGAAGTTGAGGACCAGCCCAATTACGGAATCTATTTACTCCTGTTTTTGTTTACGTTCTAATTTCAAAATCTCATCGGATTCCACTATATTTGTTGTCTATCTAAGCTCTATAAAACAGAGGTTGATTGTAATTATTACAAAAATTTACCCTTCCAGCCATATAAAAATTGTTGTTAATAAAATATAAATGAACTTATATCTATGAATGGCGTCTTTTATAACAAACATGTTTTTGATTTTCATCATATTTGATTCCTAGAAGCAAAGAAAATTAATGGTTGTAAATAGGTTATTGAAGTAAGGTCAGTTTAGTGCTATAGACAGTGGTAAAATCATACACATGAGGAGTGCATAGCTTAGTTACCTTTATGAGGCTGAAGAAAGCAGTAGACCTCTCTAGTTACAGAATGTCACACCAGGAA
Source organism: Eledone cirrhosa (assembly GCA_964016885.1). Lineage (NCBI taxonomy): Eukaryota > Metazoa > Mollusca > Cephalopoda > Octopoda > Eledonidae > Eledone > Eledone cirrhosa. Next base: position 74,748,049 of record OZ024746.1, on the reverse strand, counting down.
TGTCAAGGCAAAAATATTACACTAGATTTTGTCTTTCAATTTGTCCGCTCCCAACGAAAAACACAATGCAGTAGACCACATGTGCTGCCTGGAGCGGATATTCAGCGCCTAAATATAGATACACTCTTGCACGTCAGTGTTGTTAGTGGTCTCCAGCAATGGAGAAATTCCAGATATCACCCACAGTGCTGAATACAAATATACTGACGACGAAAATAGTGATGACTAGGATAGAAGATGCGGAAAATGTCGATGCCATCAAACACACAAGTATCACGGAAGAGAAGGAAGAAGAGTGATAGAAAAGATAGAAATATAGGATACCCGACTCCAGTACCAGACTAGCATTATTTCTATCACCCTTCACGGACGGTGAATTGGCAGTATCGGTAGAGGGTCGGACGCCATGCTTTCCAGCACAGTTACGTCCCTTTACGATCCGAGTTCAAATACCACCGAGGTTGACTTTGCCTTTCATCCTTACGGGGTCGATAAAATAAAGTACCAGTAATGCACTGGGTATTTGCTGGCCTTGTGCCTAAAGTAGAAACAATTATTTCTATCACCCTTAAAAGGATAAAATCTGAAGTTGACATCGGCAGGATTTGAACACTGAGAAGAGAGTGTTGGAAGAAATATGTACAGCCCTCAACCAACGTTCTAACGACTCCGCTAATTCGCTGTCCTTATTAAACATAAACCTTTCAAATCTTATACTGAACCCAACTTCACTAAAAACAACAGTACAACGTTGTGCACATAAATATATTTTAACTGATAGATGCTAATTGATGCTAACTTTCAACGAAACAAAGATCAATGGTACTAAAGTCTAAGGTCGGTTAAAAGAAATACAGTCTGAACTGCAGCTTATCGTTTGTGCTTCCATATATTTCAGTTTTTCATAGATTATTCCCGGCCGAAAGATGTTTTGTTCTCATCTAATCTAGATAAGCAATCTTATCTGGATAAACAAAACTGGTAGTGTCTCTGCTTATATCTGCTACAGGCAGATTATAGATTGATAAATATGAAGCGACGTGTTACGTAAATAACAAAATGGTATTGAAATACACATTGCTGTTTAGATAAGAACGAAAGAATAGCAACAACAACATCAACTACTAAATCAAGAAGACATACATACACTGACATATATTAATACTAATATGCCAACGCACACACACACACACACACACGTGTGTGTACATAAACACATAAAAACTGAAACTAATTCTCATATACAGATACTTAACTATGTGTGTGTACGCATGTGTGTAAAGAGATTATCCAATAAAGAATACAACGTTATTTAAACAGGTTTTATATTTGAAAACCAGACAGTATATGACTTAGTAGGAAGTGGGACAGTGCTCATGTTCTTGTAGATTGACCCCTAATAGGCTGGGGAGATTGATACTGTTGTAAAGTTTGTAATTTCCTTTATCGACGTCTGTAGGGACAAAGAACATTCGTTGAAGACTTTACATGATCGCTCGAGATGTTAGTTACAGCAGCCAATCATTTTCATAAACTACATAAAAGAGGAAAGACATATTAGTAAATGTAGTCCTAGATAAACAAAAATGAACGGGATAGCTTTTCACGTTGTCACTTTTCTCATTGGACTATCTGATTAGGTTAAATTACAACTACGTTTATGGTAACCCAAAGGGCTAAAGTTACGGAGAAAAATGGGAAAATGAAATGTTTATTTTAGGTATCTAGGGGATAGAAACTGTTGTGTTGTGAGAAAGAAGCGATGTAGATGGTTTAGAAGGGCCCAGCCAGGTGTATTTTAATTTTTTCTAGATCAGAGATCTTTATTGTAACAATATAATAGTTGGAGAGAGGAAATCGTTTGTAGCTAATGAGTGATAGTGTTTTTACTTTTTGGTTGGATGGTCTTTTGAGGGATTTCTACTAAGGTGTTTTTTTAATGTTGTAGCACCCTATTATCTCCTTTCTTTAATCTCTTCTTTTCCACACACATACAGTCACTCTCTCGCCACCACACTTTATTTTCCGCTTTCAACGTTACATCTTTGACGTTTTGGAAACCCAGACCATTTCATTACTTTCGCATTCAATACCAGAAAAGAGCTCACAGGAACAAAAATTACGGCCCTTTTCAAGGTGCAGCAGTATGATGCTCTTGCAAAAAAAGTGTTGCTCTATCAGGCTCCATCAGGCTCCATCATAGAACAACAAAAACAGCGACTGAAGCCCAACCTGACATAATGTATAGTAGTAATTTGAAAAGGGCGCACGTACAACACATTAGACAGCATGAATGCTTCTTTGACCAGTTCTCATATTTATATGAGGTTCCATCAGGCAAATCCGGTTTCTACGTTTAAGCATGATTTGATTTCCGCTAGTGGTTTCTTTCACGGTTCTTTGGTTACTACACTCTTTAAAAATTATTTAAAGAATTAATTTAAGAATATAATATAGGATATTATGTTCAACAATAGTCTTAAGTAAAATAAAGCAATTTTCATATTTTCTTAATCCCGATAGCCTATTTAATAAATATGATATTTTCACAACTGAATTATGAAAAATACCATTCATAACGGAAACTAACTGTAGTTGCATATGCCACCAGACAGCCATCTATGTATGACTGGATTGGTAACACCTGTAGTGATACATGGAGAGTCTTGGGTACTGACAATTTATTCTAGTGATAGAGAGGAAGTGAGAAAGAGATATAGAGAAATTCTCGATCTCAGTACAGGACTGGTACTTTTCTTAGCGACCTCCAAAGGATGAAACAGTTTAGCATAAAAGGATTGTCCAATCTCTATATATATTTCTATGCAGCATAATTTATTCTAATGCTTTATGTTTATTCATATGATATGTATATATACATACATTGGTGCATATTTATGTATACACGTTTCTGTATATCTGCTTGCCTCAGTCTTTTTACATATGTACTAATCCATCCATGCGAATATTGTTGATTCGTTAATGTTATGAATATTCAATGTAAATATTGATTATGGATGAGAAAAAATAAAAAAAGGAAAACATACACCGGAGAACAACACAGTACATAGTTTAAAGCTTGATATAATAGGAAAAGTGTCTTAACGTTTCGGACGTTAGTATTTCAACGGAAGATTGAATAAGAGAGAGAAGAAATAGATAGAGGAGGAGTAAGGAAATAATGAAAACGCTAAAAATATATATAATCAATATTTACATTAACTATACATACCATTAATAATGATATGATATAATATATGATAAGAATTGTACATACAATTTATCGATGTACCTTCATGAATAATTATATGCTCATATTATGTATGAACATCAAATAATAGATATTGAGAAATGACAAGTATATAAATATGTGTGTGTATCTCACTTTCTCTCTTTCTCTTTCTCTTTCTCCTTACTCTCACTCTCTCTCTCGCCTTTCTCTCTTTCTCTCTCTCCTTACTCTCACTCTCGCCTTTCTCTCTCTCTCTCTCTCTCTCTCTCTCTCTCTCTCTCTCTCTCTCTCTCTCTCTCTCTATATATATATATATATATATATATATATATATAAATATATATATGTTTATACACAAATATTTTATTTTATTAAGGCTTAATAAGGAGTATTTTTATTCTGGGGTTTCGCCTGTTTATCACAGGGGCATCGCCTGATGACCCTGTGATAAACAGGCGAAACTCCAGAGTAACAAACTCAGTATTTAGTCTTAATAAAAGGAATATTAAAACTCTACTTCGGGATTGAGTACTCCTTTCTTTTAGTCGTCAACTACAGACGGATATATATATATAACAAAGAGGCTGTGGTAAGATACCAGGTGGACCATAACACCCTAGAGTACAGTAGTTCAGAACTAGCTCTCGAAACGGCTGGAGCTCAGCCGTCGGGGTCCTGACTCTTTTCACACACACACACACACACACACACACACACACACACACACACACACACACACACACACACACACACACACACACACACACACACACACACACACACACACACACAGACACATGCATATATATATATATATATGCGGATACAATAGAGCTTAAGTAAACAATAACTGCATATAAGAAGATACGTTTGAATTTATTAAATTATTGCACCACTCCTCAGAATAAAAAGAAAGGCACATATTTCATATACCCAATAAAATAAACCACAAGCATATATATATCACCATCATCATCATTTTACGTCCACTTTTCCCTGCTTGCATGGGTGGGACGGGTCCTCTTCAGCACAGCATCTCTCCATTCGTCACGGTTCTGTTACATACACACACACACACACATATATATATAATTTATATATATATATGTAATTAAATATTACATTAGTATCTAAATGAATGGATAAAATATATTGATAAAATATCAATCAAAGAAGCAATATTATATTTTAAATTTAAGTGGAAAAAACTCCATTTATGGGAGTATAAGCCAGACAGACCCCCAAAAAATTTTAGTCTATCTCACCTATATATCTATATCCCTGTTATGGTTTAATTCGTACACACACACACGCACATACACACACAGAAACATATATATATATATATATATATATATGTATATATATATATATGTTTCTGTGTGTGTGTGTACGTGTGTGTATAGGTTTAGTTTTCTAATTGTTTTAGTGTATTGGTTAGAGAATCATTGTCAACTAAAACAATATTCTTTCGTATATCTTCCCCTCTGTATAATTTCCTGTACTTGAAGACTCTCTCCATATCAGAGAAACGACGTAAAGATTTGATAATAAAAGTAATAAGGAGTATATAACCGACCTAATCTAAGGATCGTAGACTAAATTTACTGAAAGTTTGATATCATAAGTTTGAAGGCACATTACCACGTATTTCTGAACCTCATTTATAAATAGTGCATCTAGTCATCGGAATATGCAAATACACTTAAACGTGTTGATAAGGGCTAATCGTGTTGATAATATATTCAAGGATAAAGTAACAAGGACTAGTACCTACTTTGATAAGACATGTCCATCTGATAAGCCCATATCAGTAAATGAGATAAAGATTCTTATAAAATACAAGGGGTTGAAAATAATGATAACGCATGTAAGGAGTCTAGAAACTAAAATTATACCAGGTTTGTAGGAGTTCTTGGTTATATAAAATGATTATATAATAACCTGGCTATTTACCTAACGATATAAATACAATTCGTTGGTAATCCGCAGGAATTCACACTTTCCATTTCATTCATAAAATGTATATTTATATACATGAATGTACAAATACCGCTGAGTATAGGTGAACATTTAGTCGTATCAATTTTACCTAAGGCAAGCACCGGAAGCATTAAATGTCTTATATACATTCATCATCTTAAGGTTTAGGATTACAAAAAGAAAATAAAAGAAAATTACTTGACCATTATTTCTGTTCTCTTTTTCAATTCCTATTTTACCATCGGTCTCAGAAAAGTGCTGTGATAACTAACTGCCTAGAAATATGCCATGACAGGGTCTAGACATTATCAATCTTGCGCCTGACAGAGCTATCAGCAACCATTATGCGAATACCCGGGAATATACCCTGTCTACTGCTTTTAGGAATGGAGCGAAGCAAATCTGGCATATACACGTAAAAAGGGATGGAAGGCCGTCCAAAAAAGATGCTTTTGATTTGCCCTCACCTAATGACTCATTTCTAACAGTATCTCAAAAGCTATTATTGGTTTTTTACACCATTGCACTCTTTTATCTTTTCCTATGGAATAAAGTCAACGTGAGCATCGAAATCCATAATTCTCACTTCACTAACCAGTTCTGCAAAGTTTGAAATACTGCAATCTATCTACTATCATATATCACACGCCTGTCATTGTCCATCACAAACTTATTTTGTTTTGTTTCCACGTGGAGTCTCTGCCATTCAAGCCCATCGAACGGTTTTTGCTACCCGTGTCTAAAACACACCTGATAGCTCTGACAAAGCGATGTTCTTTCATGTCATAAATATGGTTGAGTCCAATCTCCGCCGCTTTTCATTGTCAATGTCGTTTCATCTTTGCCACATTTATCCTGATGATTCTGTAGTCTAGAATAGTTACTTCTTTGCTATACATTATCACTTCTACTCTAATATATTTCTTCAGATAGACCTATCACCAATCGTTGCATATTGTTTCGGTCAACTCAACACTCTATTAATTCGTTAAGAACGACGTATTCAGCTTACAGTATTAGGGCTCCTCTCTCGGTGCCTCACCCAGACCGTGAAGACTGCAAATTTATTGTCTGTGTAATCCGAATAACCAAAATTGTCTTCGTTTGCTGAGTTATCTTCATATCTGCTATGATTTATCGGAAAAGAAATTATAATCAGAACAAGTTAGAAAAAAGTTATATCTATAAGAAGACGTGTCTTAAAGAAGTGAGCAACCTTTTATTTTTTGTGATTGTTGCAATAGTCACCGTGTGGCAGTGTTCACGTTGACGGTGCTCATGTTGATGGTGTTGGTACTGTTTTAGGGCTTTGGCGTTCTTGTTGCTGTCGGTGCTATTTTTCATGGCGGTACTATTGTTGATGGTGCTGATGTTGTTGTTAGTGCAATTGTTGTGATTGCTGCTGTTGATGGACTGTTATTTTTGGTGCTATCGTTGTTGTGGTGGGTGGTGCCGTTGTTTTTTTGTGATGCCGTTGTTAGTGTTGCTATTGTTGGTGGTGTTATTGCTGATGGTGATGCTGTTGTTGGTGCTGTTGTTTAAGATGATGCTATTGTTGGTGATGCAGTTCTTTTTTGGGGGATGCTGTTGTTGGTGATACTGTTGTTGCCGCCAGCTGTATATTGTTGCTGATGCTGTTGTTTTCTGAGGGAGGGGTGGTATTGTTGTTGGTGGTGTTGTTATTGAAGGTGGTACCATCATTGATGGCAGTATTGATGTTGGTGGTACTGCTGATGTTGTTGTTGTTGAGGTAGTTACTTCTGCTGCTGCCTGTTTTCTAACTTAAGCGTCTCTCTCTCCCACCTCTCTCTCACTCAAGCACACTCACGCTCACCCCATCTCTCTCTTTCTCTTAGTTTTGCATCTACCGTCTACTAACAATATCACAAATTATGACTATATTGAAATTTCTCTTCACCACTTTTTATCGGAGCTTAATTCATTTTAACATACATTTATGTAATCATCCAATGCCTTCGTTTTTTACAGCTTTCATAATATAGCATCATTGTAACTCTTAAAACTGTGACACGATATATCTAAACTTCAGCAATTTTAAACGTATTTTAAAGCATATTAATCTTATTTTATCTATATTATCTTTCCTTCTATTCTCCAATTTATCTCACTTCATTTTATAGTTTTAAACTCTTTCTTTTCCTTTCAAAGACTTCAAATAATATATTCTAAAAACTATTATCGCTAATTATTTATCTAAATGAATTATTTCCCTTCAACTCCAATCTAAGTAGGTGGCGCGGCATTATGAAAGTAATATTCATATTCATATATTTTCAAAGTCCAGGCATCATTATAATACGTAAAACACATGAAAAAATATTTTAAAATTAGTTCGTTATCATACTTATTGCGACTCACCTAAACGATAGTTCTAATCTAACCCCCATTACAACTCTATTGTACAATGTTCCTTCACCATCTATATATCTCTGTAGATCCATTTCCTTAAAAAATGGTACTAATATAGCTATATTTGGAATATTGTTGACAATGAAATTAATACCTTCAAAATAGCTGAGAACTCAAGCCATTGCTTGGGTATTCTTTATCCAGCTTGAATAAATAAATAAATGTTTATATATTTCTTCAGTCCCACATAAACCAATAACTCATCTTTGGTCTTTATGTTGTTGTTTGAATACAAAAACAAAATCATTATATAATAGTTACGTCCCTTTACGGTCTGAGTTCAAATCCCGCCGAGGTTTACTTTGCCTTTCATCCTTACGGGGTCGATAAAATAAAGTACCAGTAATGCACTGGGTAATTGCTGGCCTTGTGCCTAACGTAGAAACAATTTTATATATATATATATATATTAGAAAGATCGAGTATCGAAAAATCGGCGCACGAGTTCACGATAAACAAAATTCGAAATGAGCGGCAGAGGGCTCAATAATTCAGATGAATCAGAGCTATAACTATCGTTAAAATACCGTCACATATAGAACAAGTCTACAATCAACCATACGATAAAAAATCGATAATAGAAGATTCGGGACAAACAGATAAAAAATATCAATAAAACAATACATCAATAATTTAAATGAATGTAAAATCATACCCGGACCCACTAGAAAGGTGTTAAATCTAGCTTCATGGGTTTCTGTAAATCCTTAGACTGTACTCTATCAGCTCACATATAAATATAAAAGCCTACTAGAGCAAGAGGAACGGAGTTTACTTTCTCAACGAGCTTTTTTCCTAGCGGAAAAGGGGCTAACTACCAGTGAAAAACGCACATGGCATTAGACAAGGGAGATAACCTCTATATCCGCGAAAACTATTCGAGGGAATGTGGAAATACACATATCGAATAAGAGTGCTCAATAGACATGTTAAAATAAAACAAAAGCTATTCATCACTCAATAGAATCGACAAAAAATGAGCAATAAAATTAACTGGTGGATAGCTATGTCCAGAGCTAAAAATATTAGAAAGATCGAGTATCGAAAAATCGGCGCACGAGTTCACGATAAACAAAATTCGAAATGAGCGGCAGAGGGCTCAATAATTCAGATGAATCAGAGCTATAACTATCGTTAAAATACCGTCACATATAGAACAAGTCTACAATCAACCATACGATAAAAAATCGATAATAGAAGATTCGGGACAAACAGATAAAAAATATCAATAAAACAATACATCAATAATTTAAATGAATGTAAAATCATACCCGGACCCACTAGAAAGGTGTTAAATCTAGCTTCATGGGTTTCTGTAAATCCTTAGACTGTACTCTATCAGCTCACATATAAATATAAAAGCCTACTAGAGCAAGAGGAACGGAGTTTACTTTCTCAACGAGCTTTTTTCCTAGCGGAAAAGGGGCTAACTACCAGTGAAAAACGCACATGGCATTAGACAAGGGATATATATATATATATATAATATTTATTAATATTTATATATATATATATATATATAGTAATAATAATAAATTTGAAGACTAAAATTCAAAGAGGGCTCGATAAGGATAAATATATATCAAATATATAAGAACCGTAGAGCAAATATTTATTAAAATAACAGATTAAAGTTTAAGCAAAGAATCGCTGCTTTCACCCTTAACGGGATCTTCTGAAACTAACAAAGTCAATCTGTAAACGCAGAAGTGGATATTTCAAAAAACGTTGCAACCGGAGGAAGACAGGAAGACGATATTTTGGTTCGTGGAAACGTTCGCTGGCAAAGAGCGGGAAAAAACGAATATAATACGTCATTAATAGGAGCGGTGAAAAACAATTACGCGCAAAGACAGAACCACGTTTATGGTATAAAAGAGGTCGTAGACTAATGTTCTCTTAGGTGGTTCATAGAGACGTTCTCTGGCAATGAACGAAAATATATATATATATATCCGTAAGGATGAAAAGTTAACTTTGCCTTTCATCCTTACGGGGTCGATAAAATAATGTACCAGTAATGTACTGGGTAATTGCTGGCCTTGTGCCAAAAGTAGAAACAATTATATATATACATATATATATATATATATATATATATATATATATATATATATATATATACAGTATTTTCCGTTGTGTTGTAATATAAATATTACACACAGTAGATTATCAGCTCACGTAGAGTTTGCTCGACGGTTCCAGTTGTAGTTCCAAAAGTAATCCGGAGAAAAATAGAAAGATTTGAATGGATACAGTTTAGTTGAAAGGAATTTATTGACACGTGTTTCTATAACAGTTACATAACCTAAAACAGCTATCTACAAACTTTTAGTTATGCAGACATTCAATATTTCAATGTTATTATTTACTGTCATTTCATCAGAATAATATTACTGAGGACCTATTTAGTTTTTATAGAGAATATTAGGAGGGAGGGGTGAAGTTGTTAGAAGAATAGTTGAAGGAGTGGTTTTTCGATAGCAGTGAGAATTCTTGGTGGCAGTGAGTAATTAGATTCCCATCTGTTGTTTTGACATTTTTTATAGAATATATTATTGGTTATTTTTCTAAATCTATAGAAGGATTAGAGATAGTAAAGATATGCGTGGTTGGTTTTGTGTTTGCACTTAACATTCAGACTTAAATTTTTCTTTCAAGTGTACGTATTCTTTCACCCACGCATTCACACACAAATATATTTGCACACCTCTACAAAATAGATATACTCACAATTCACATATTCATACTTACATATATATACACATGCATACACATATATATACACACATGTATTCATGTACATACATACGCGCTCATGTGTATACATTTTCATACTCAACTTATCTTTATATATACACACGTATAGACACACACATATATACATACACACTCTAGTCCATGTGTACACACATACACATACATACACATCCATATACACATACATACATACACATATATATATATATATATATACACATATATATATACATACATATATATATATATATATATATACATACATATACATATATACACATATATACATATACACACACACATATATATATATATATAAGCACTTTAATACATGAATACACTTACATCTAACTATACACATCAAACATATATATATATTTACTTATTTATATACATTTTCACATATATATATACATACTTATGGACGTTTTTAGACACATTCATTATCGCATATTTGTACCTATTCTCATCAGCATATCTTTTCATTATTAGTATGGTAATTTAAGGTTATTAATATATGTTGAGAAGAGATTGTTTTTATATTTTTCTAACTAGATTAAGGTTTATATAGTTGGGGGATGTCCCTCTTTTATGTAATATTCTGCTTGTAGTGGGAAAAAAGGGTTTTAGTTCTGTGACGGCAGAATAATGTTCGTTCAATTCTGTTATTCAGCAGTTTCTTCTTGTGTGTGATTATGTAATAAATCTCAAGATTACACAATTTGCAGAAATTTTGGCTCCTGGAAAAGCTTTGGGTTTTAGCTAATTTTTCCCATTTTAGGGTAAACTTTTGATTGCTATCCCTGAGCGTCCAAGCTTTTTCTGCTAAAGTTGTTACATTTCTTTGGCTCTGGTGTTTTATTGAGTAAGAATGCCTATACAATCGAGATTTAAACGATGTTGCGAACAGTTATTGGGTACGTAAAGATAGACCCTCTAACTTTGACATAACAATGGGCTCTAACGATTCGGCGGAAATAACTGATATTGTGGGGTTATTTATCGCCTTTAGACTCCAGGAAAAATTCAGCAATCTCCACGGCGGAATATACCGCGACGATGTTCTCCTCCTAGCTAAAAACCTTAATAACCAAAAACTAGAAAAACTACGCAAAGATATAAGAAAACTACTACTCGAAATAGGACTAACTATAACATATGAATACAACCTTAAAGTAGTTAACTTCCTGGATGTCACACTCAATTTAAACTCTGGTTTGATTAAACCGTTTCATAAATTGAATGAAAATCTCAAATACGTAAATGTTGGGTCTAACCACCCCATCTCTATAATTAAATCTATCCCTAAAAATATTTCCCTTAGAATCTCGGGTCTATCTTCTAACATACAAGTATTTAAGGAACACGCCGAGTACTACGATAACGCCCTTAGTAAAGCAGGCTACCTCAACAAAATAGAGTACATAGATGGGAACAATCAAAACACCCAAAATAAATCCCACATAGGTAGATATAATAACACAACACCAAACCACACTTACTACCATAGTATGCACACCAGTAAACCAACAAACAAAACTAATAGAAAGCGATGCAAAGAGTACTTATGGTATAACCCCGAATACAATAGCTCCGTTAGTACAAATTTACCAGTACTCTTCTTTAAAATAATTAAAAGACATTTTCCCACATCACACAAATACCACAAAATCCTAAACCCTACCACTATAAGACTGTCATACTCTACAGCGTTAAACCTTGAACAACACATAAAAAAGATCAATACTAGAAGGTTAAACGAAAACACTAAGAACTTAAGTACAAAGAACCCCCAAAAAACAGTAGACAATACACTACAGAACATAAATAAACCACACCTAAGTTCGTCCGCAATACTACTCCAGAGAAAACCCAACGTACACAACTGTAACTGCACCTATCCTGACAACTGCCCCCTCGGCAATAACTGCCTGGAAAAAAATATTATTTATAAGTGTACCATTAAATCCGGAGGCAACGAGTGGTATTACGTGGGATCAACGGCAACATCGTTTAAATCTCGATTGTATAGGCATTCTTACTCAATAAAACACCAGAGCCAAAGAAATGTAACAACTTTAGCAGAAAAAGCTTGGACGCTCAGGGATAGCAATCAAAAGTTTACCCTAAAATGGGAAAAATTAGCTAAAACCCAAAGCTTTTCCAGGAGCCAAAATTTCTGCAAATTGTGTAATCTTGAGATTTATTACATAATCACACACAAGAAGAAACTGCTGAATAACAGAATTGAACGAACATTATTCTGCCGTCACAGAACTAAAACCCTTTTTTCCCACTACAAGCAGAATATTACATAAAAGAGGGACATCCCCCAACTATATAAACCTTAATCTAGTTAGAAAAATATAAAAACAATCTCTTCTCAACATATATTAATAACCTTAAATTACCATACTAATAATGAAAAGATATGCTGATGAGAATAGGTACAAATATGCGATAATGAATGTGTCTAAAAACGTCCATAAGTATGTATATATATATGTGAAAATGTATATAAATAAGTAAATATATATATATGTTTGATGTGTATAGTTAGATGTAAGTGTATTCATGTATTAAAGTGCTTATATATATATATATATGTGTGTGTGTATATGTATATATGTGTATATATGTATATGTATGTATATATATATATATATATATATGTATGTATATATATATGTATATATATATATATATATATATGTGTATGTATGTATGTGTATATGGATGTGTATGTATGTGTATGTGTGTACACATGGACTAGAGTGTGTATGTATATATGTGTGTGTCTATACGTGTGTATATATAAAGATAAGTTGAGTATGAAAATGTATACACATGAGCGCGTATGTATGTACATGAATACATGTGTGTATATATATGTGTATGCATGTGTATATATATGTAAGTATGAATATGTGAATTGTGAGTATATGTATTTTGTAGAGGTGTGCAAATATATTTGTGTGTGAATGCGTGGGTGAAAGAATACGTACACTTGAAAGAAAAATTTAAGTCTGAATGTTAAGTGCAAACACAAAACCAACCACGCATATCTTTACTATCGCTAATCCTTCTATAGATTTAGAAAAATAACCAATAATATATTCTATAAAAAATGTCAAAACAACAGATGGGAATCTAATTACTCACTGCCACCAAGAATTCTCACTGCTATCGAAAAACCACTCCTTCAACTATTCTTCTAACAACTTCACCCCTCCCTCCTAATATTCTCTATAAAAACTAAATAGGTCCTCAGTAATATTATTCTGATGAAATGACAGTAAATAATAACATTGAAATATTGAATGTCTGCATAACTAAAAGTTTGTAGATAGCTGTTTTAGGTTATGTAACTGTTATAGAAACACGTGTCAATAAATTCCTTTCAACTAAACTGTATCCATTCAAATCTTTCTATATATATATATATATATATATATATATATATAGAGAGAGAGAGAGAAAGAGAGAGAATGAATGACAGAGAGGATGAACTATTTTTGAAATGATATATACATTTAAAATACTCACAACAAAAATGAAAGCCAAAAGAATGTATATAAATATATTGAAAAATGAAAACAAAAGCAATCAAAATAACAAAAAGCAGTCAACAACCTCCATTGAAGACCGTACCTCATTTACATAAACTAATTAACAAGCATTGGATCAACCATTCCATCTTCTGGATCTTCTTCTTCAGGCGTGATGCTCTCATTCTGACTTAGCAAAAAAAGCGGCAGTCTGGAAATGGAGGCCACCGGTGATGCTGGTACATTGCCTGCTTTATCGGAAGGCAGTTGGAGTTCCGCCTGTTTCTTTGTAGATTAGTTATGTCCGAATGAACTATTGTAGTAAATGCTTAAGAGACACAGGTTGAACACATTCCATCAGATTCTTCTATTGGATTGATTGCTAATGGCTTGATAAATCCGTCAAATTGAACTTTTCTTTTATGAGCAAATGTTCGGTTTCA